>QJPP01001628.1:0-312474 GCA_003996215.1 Jaltomata sinuosa | reverse complement strand
CTTCTAGGCTGGTTATGCTTGCTGAGTAGCTGTGGGCCTGTGCAGGGTCGAGAGGTTGATTGTGAGCTGCTGGGCAGCTATTGTGTGTGATCATACAATTTCCATGCATATAAAGAGGTTTTATCCATGTTTTACTATGGTTTTGGCTTCGGGCCTACTGGCACTATTTTCTAAACCTTGTATGGCCCGGGGGGGAGGCGTTTTTGATGAAAGTAATTTGGAAATGGTTTGATTTAACTTGTGAATATTTCTGGATAAAAGAAAATAAAATTATGTTTAAAATCATCAGTTTTATGATTATCGCTGGACTCGGTAAGGCCGGGGTGCTAGTTGAGTTTTCTTGTTACTTGAGATGATTTTTAGCCTCGGTCGGACCGAGCACCTGAGATGACTTTTTACTGTTTAGACCCGGTTACGCCCGGGCACCCTTGGAGGGGTTTTTGAGACATTTTCCTACTACTTTAGTCCTGGACAGGGTCTGGGCATTGCATATTCGAGACTGGGTCTCTATCTTGATACCGGACTTACTTCCGGATGACATGTGTTGATACTGAGTTTTAGTATGGGGTCTGGGACCTCCATGGACCTTGCCATCTGGGCCAGGGGCTACGGGCTGCGTGTGCCGGAGGAGGGGTATACGGTGTAGTAGAGGTATACGGGCAGTGTCCTTCCATGGAACCTACCTGCAGGGCCGGATCGGCGCCGGAGGAGGTACATACATAGATACCATGGCACTTGAGATCTTCATGCATCATATCATTCATTGTTTGAGGCACCACCCTTTTTTGTTGTTTGCTGATTGTACGCTCCGGTAGTATGGGATGCCGGAGGGTTTGTTTTCACTTGTTTGTGTTCCTCGGTTGTATGGGCGGCCGGGGGACTGTAGGTAGACTTTTGCTATTTATTTACAGAATTGTTCTCTATTATGGATAAGTATGAGATTGGTTACTGCTAGACTGTTAGTTTCTGGATTTGAGATTGATATGATTAGTTGAGTTTGATTCATGTCTCTGAGAATGTCTATCATTACTCTTTCTCTCTTCTTCTTACACTTGAGGTTACCGGTATACCGTCCATTTTGTAAACTTATTTTGTATACACTGTTGTTGCAAGGACCCCAGGTGCGTTGTTTCTTACTTTCACATGTGCCTATGGTGTGTATATTCTGCTTACTAGCCTCACATGTGGTTTTGTTGATTTTCCTCTGGGCTAGTTCCTGTGTACCTTTCATTGATTTCTGTGACTGCTTGCTTCTATTCTGTCTATTACTGCGCTTTTATCTTATATGTGCCCAGTAGGCCTATGATACCTAATGGGTACCTTATGCTTCGCATTTGGTGCTCACCCCTACCCCCTACATCTTTAGGTGCAGATCCTAGCGCGGGCCATTGCCGATTGATCGTTGTGATTCATGCTTGGAGATCTGTTGGGGACTAATTCAGACTGAGGGTGAGCTCTTGGCGATCGGAGCTTAGCTTTAGTTTATCTTTTGCTTCATGTACTCTATTACCATTCAGAGACATCTGCATATATAGTTTTGGATTATTTGCACTCCATGTATGTAGTTTGGCTCTATACTATGATACCAGGTCTTGGGGTTTGGTTTAGTTTTCGGATATGTATATATTTATATCCCTGTTATCTATTTTATTTGTCTTGTTCCCTTATTTGCTAGATAGTAGCCCATTACTAACTGTTCTGGGCTACGGAGATTGGTTCACCTACCGGGGGTTGTAGGTGCCATCATGACTGAGAAATTGGGTCGTGACACATGTGCATTGTTTGAACTCGTTTGTGAGTGAGAGCGTCTTACCTAGTCCTAAATCTATTGTGTGGGACTTCTTTGTGGTGAGGGCACCAAGATTTCTGTATGGTCTATTGACTGTTAGGATAGCTGCGCGTGTGTATGCATAATATTCTATCATATCGGAATGACATGTTTGGATCCTTGAAAGTCAACGTTTCATACATTTGTGTGCTACTAGGGAGCTTGATTTAAAATTGAATAAGCGTTGAATGACCATGAGTTGCTGGGGACACGAGTTTGTTTTCTTAGTTGAGTCGTCTTATTGTTTTTCTTTTATGTCATGTTGCTTGAGGACAAGTGAACGTCTAAGTTGAGGGTGTTTATGTGCCGCCATTCTACGGCATATTTGACTCCTTTAAACTAAGAATAACCGTAAGTTCTCAAGCAACCATCGTCTTTTTTGATGTTTTATGTTATGTTTGCAGGAAAGAGAGACAAACATAGAAACGGAAGGAAATACGAGCAAAAAGACCCTCTGGATAAGAGTGACGGCCACCGTGACGGCCAGTCACCAAGGTGACGGACCGTCAAGACGACCGTCAAGTGGGGCAGCACCACTGCCTAGTGGTGACGGCCACCGTGATGGCCCGTCACCAAGGTGACGGTCCGTCAGCCTGACCGTCAAGTGAGGCAGCACCACTGCCTAGTTGTGACGGCCACCGTGACAGCCAGTCACCAAGGTGACGGTCCGTCAGGGTGAGCCGTCAACGCGACGCGGAATCCGAACGTTTTATTTTTGGACTTTATTTCTTGGACTACTATAAATACCCTATGTTAGGTTTATTTTATTATTGATTACCCAATAGTTCTAGGATATTTTTAGTCGACTTTTGAGCGAGTTTTTGGAGAGAAAACACGACACTACACATTTTTCTTCTTCATCATCTTGTTCTTCCATTGTTCTTGGGATCTTGGTTTCTTGTTCTTGGATAATTGAAGCTTGTGTTCATTATATTGTAAGAATATTTTCTCTTTATTTTGAATATGATTTTCTTCTCTTCTCCTAATAGCATGAGTAACTAACTTCCCACAACTAGGGTTGTGGGAGCCATGGCAAAAGTAGCAATATAGATTCCGGGTAGCGTCGGGTTCAATATTTATGTTGTCACATTATTAATCATTCATTATTAACGTTTTCTAGTGGTTGCAAACATTAGAACATGCCTAGGTTTAATTTGCTTGAGTACAGAGATTAAAACCAGGAAATTTGATTAACTACGAGGATTCGAGACCACCACTTCTCGTCTTATAATTAATGTTGTAACTAGATTAATCTACTTGATGTTTAGGATTGAAATATAAAAGCTCACCTTTTCAAGTTCAAGAGAATTGAAAAGGAAATTCGTCTATTTGGTTGAGAAACGTTTAGATGATACCATTAATTCAATCACATCGTGACATGCATATAGAAAGAACCCGGTTAAGCTTTGAGTCGACATTGTTACGACGCCATGGTGAACACTTCCCTAGTTCACTCTCATATTGATTATTCATCGTACATTATTATTTGTTTTGATCAAATATTGTTCACTCAAACCCCCCAATTTATCGGAAACTATTGATTATTAGTCATCTAATTCACTAACGACTTAATTTGCACCTTATTCCCTGTGGGATCGACCCTAACCTTAGTTGGGTTCTATATTTGACAGCGACCGCTTACGCTTCGTATTTGGAGTCATAATTTGGGCGTATCACCAAGCAGTAAATGGCCAAGGTGAGTTAGTGACATAGAGTTCATTGGGAGGAACTCAAATCATGCATGCATGAGTCTGGCGTAGATGACACCTCCACACTTAATGAATGCCATTTTTCTCTACAGTGAACCAAAAATACCCGAATCTTAATATCTTCTTGGCAAAAGTCAAACCGTTTATGCGAGGGCCACAAGTTCCAACATGGATCTGTTCAATCAAATTGGAGGCTTCTCTAGCATCAACATACCTTTGTAAACCAAATTGAGAGTTTTCTTGTACTAGTTTTCTCCACTTAAAAATAAATGATTTACTACCCTCTGAAATGTACGCTTTTGAACACTTGTAGCATTTTCTAGATAATACCCACTCCTCAAGTATCCCTTGTATCAGTATACCATGATTTCCTATCCAACTCCTCGTCTACGTGGAAGAAATATACAGACAGCTGATGTATGTGAATGAGAATAGGGTCAATATAATTCTTGTCCGGATGGTGAATCATAAGAGACAGGGTGGCCAAAGCATCTACAAATTCATTCTGGATCTCCGAAACATGTTTGAATTTTTATCTTGACAAACCTCTTGCACAACCCTTGTATGCAATCTATATAGGTAGGAGTTTCCTATTTTTAGCAGCCCATTCTCCTTAAACCTGATAAATTAATAGATCCAAATCTCCGATCATCAATATCTCTTGGACATTCAAATCAACTTCTAGTCGAAGCCCCAAAATGCAAGCTTCATATTTAGCCATATTATTGGTGCAGGGAAACCTGAGTCTGGATGACATGAGATAATGTTTACCAGCTTATGAGACCAGAATAACTTTGATACCTACCCCTTTGAAATTTGCAGCTCCATCAAAGAATAACCTCCAACCATTGTAAGCTTTAGAGATATCATCCCCTACAAATACCACTTATTTATCAGGAAAATAAGTCTTCAAAGGTTTGTACTCATTGTCTACAAGATTCTCAGTCAGGTGATCCGCTAATGCTTGTGCTTTCATGAACTTCTGTGTGACATAAACTATATTGAATTCACTCAACAATATTGCAATTTTTCCAGCTTTCAAGTACGCATAAGCTTCTGAATGATGTACTTTAGCGGATCCATTATTCAGATAAAAAAATAGTATATGCCAAGAGATAATACCTTAACTTCTGGGCTTGCTAGGTCAAAGCACAACATGTGTGCTCCAATAAAGAGTAGAGAGCCTCATATGATATGAACTTCTTACTCATATAATAAATTTCCTGCTCCTTTCTCCCTTTCTCGTCATGTTGTCCCAGGACACAACCAAAGGCATTATCCATCATAGAAAAATATAACAACAATGACCTACCTGGTTTGGGAGGAACCAATATAGGAGGATTAGATAGGTAATTCTTGATTTTGTTCAACGCTTGCTGACTCTCTATCGTCCATTTCGTAGCAGTATCCTTTTTCAGTAGCTTGAAAATCAGCTCACAGACACCAGTAGACTGGTCTATGAAATAGCTGATTTAATTAAGGCAGCCCAAGAAAATCATTACCTCCTTCTTTCTTTTTAGTCGCAGAAGCTCACGGATGGCTTTGATTTCTGTTGGGTCCTACTCTATACCCCGGTGACTAACAGTGAGCCCCAACAACTTTTTAACAGGGAACCCAAAGTCACACTTCACAAGATTCTGCTTTAAATTATACTTTTGCAGTCTGTTAAAGAATTTTTCAAGATCGACCAAGTTACTCAAACCCTTTTTAGACTTAATGATGATATTATCCTCATAGACTTTAATATCCTTGTGGATCATGTCATGGTCCTCATGTATGTAACCCCAAAAATTTTAAACTCAAATGGCATAACCTTGTAGCAGTAGACCCCTCATGGAGTAATGAAAACGGTTTTCTCAGCATTGTCCTCATGCATCTCAATAATCTGATGGTATCCAACAAAACAATCCATGAATGAATACATTTCGTGCTTGGCATAGTTATCAATGAGGATGTGTATGTTAGAGAGTGGAAAGTTATCCTTAGGGCTGGCTCTCTTAAAATCCCTGTAGTCCACAGAGACTCTGACCATTCCATCTTTCTTAGAAACTGACACAATATTGGCCAACCAAGTCGGGTATTTAGTTAGTCGAATGATTCTGGCCTCAATTTTCTTTGACACCTCCTCTTTACTCTTCAAACTTAGATCAGGCTTGTAATTTCTAAGTTTCAGCTTAATGGGAAGACAAGATAAATCAGTGGGCAACCTATGGGATACTATTGAAGTACTCAATCCTTTGATATTGACATAGGACCAGGCAAAGACGTCCTTGTGATTTTTTTGAAACTAGATATATCCCTTTTTTTCATCTGTAGTTATTTAAATGCTGACGCATGTTTCATTAGTCACTTATGAATCCCCTAAGTTCACTACTTTTGTGTCTACTAGATTTGCCTTAGGTTTATCTTAAAACTCTTCAACTTTTTTGACAAGATCTTCCAGTACCTCAGCTTTTTCTATCTCCTCTAGTTCACTTATGTCTTATTGTACAATCTCATTACATATCACAATCTCAGATTTAACGTTTTTAAAAGTGATGTTGCTGAAAGAGAAAAATATAAATAAACAATGTCAATAAACTAAAAAGAAAACCTTTTTATTAAGATCATACTGAATATTTTCAAAACATAATGGTATATCAAAAAAGAAATAAATTCAAGCTGGCTCAAAGTCGAGCCTATTTATTAAAAGTAATGAAAAATAAAATTCTTCCAATCCTATCCAAGTGCCCAACAAGCCCTAGAGGGAGTGGCAGTCCAATTGTTGAGAGTGACTTTCGGCTGTTGGCTCTGCATAAGGACCGCTCCATTCTTCTAGCTGCTGATGATATTGCATCTTTCCTTATCAATATCTATCGAATATAGGCCTCTTAGATTTTCCAACATATCATCTTCACCATTGTCAAGAAATGCTACCGAATGAAAGGTTTGATGCAATAATGATATAGGCTTAGGAAACGGATAATAGAATTTGTTATTAGGTGACTCCCAATATTGGAACTCTTAGGCAGTAGGTAGATAACCCAACCCAAAAGTAGTCTTTTGTGACTGCAGCTGTATAGGTTTTATTATGCCTTGCAATTTTTCTCCCAAGCCTCTATCAGGTCTGAACCCTAACCAAAGCAACTTACCCATGAATTTGTCGCTCCACCATGGTTTTTCTTTAGCCTTCTATGCAACCTTCATTACCTCTTCATCTAAATCCTCTATGTTTGCAATTATAGGAGCAACCTCTGTTATGAACAAATTCTTTTACCCTTCTAGAATAATATCTTCTTTAGTTTCAACATTACCAAGGAAACCAGCCAAATGGAAGATCTGATCTAGTTATTGTATAGGCTTAGGCAATGAAATATAAACCTTATCCTCGCACTTCTGACCATTGAAATCATAGCTCAACCCAATAGTATTATTCTTTATATGCAGTTGTATGGGTTTTGATATCCCTTGTAATCTTGCGTCAAGGCCTTTACTAGGCTCATAACCCAATCATAGCAACATGCTCATGATATTTTCACCCCACCATGGCTTTTCTTTAACATTCCTACCAGTTCTAATGTATAGAACATTTCTCCATCAAAGCTTTATTTTCCTTCGACCACATATATAGTGTGACCCTTATCACCATGAACTACTACCTCTTAATTATCCCATTCAAACTTAAGACATTGATGAAGAGTAGAGGGTACCATACCCTCCATATGAATTAATGGTCGATCGAGCAACATATTGTAAGGGGATGGAATATCCATCACTAAAACACTACGGGAAAAGTGGCTGGAGCAATCACTATATCTAGAATGATTTCACTAATAGTGTCTCTTTGGGGGATATCGACAACCTTTACATTCATCTTCCAAGTTTGGATCTTAGAGTATTCGACGTCCAACTATGTCAATGTGTTGAGGGGGCATATGTTCAAACCAGAACCTAGATCAATCAATACCTTGGTTATCATTCTACCTTCATACTGCATGGTGATGTACAAAGCTTTGTTATGTGATCTCACCTTGAGTGGCAGCTCATCCACATGAAAGGATATTTTGTAGTCTTCGAACACTTGTTTGACCATATCTGACATCTCTCCACTAGTGATGTCAGCTTGTACATAGGCCTCTCTCAGAACCCTCATCAAAGCCTTTGGATGGTGTTCAGAAGTCTGAAGAAGTGACAAAATATATATTTGCATTGGGTTTTACTAAACTGATCCACTACGGAATATTCTTTTGCTTGTACCTTATTCTTGATGCCACATTCCTCCACTTCTACAACAAGTTGTCTACCCTTGCTAGAGCTTCCTTGAGTTATGTTTTTGGGTGCATAAATTCTGCCACACTTGATCACGCCTTAGGAGGCATCTGCTTCGACTACCTTCGCTTTTCTTGAGATGTTCTTTTAATAATTCCATAGGACCGCATGGAGATTGTAATTACATGGGATAGCTCTAACGACTATGAACATAGGCTTAGGTTTGGCAACCTCCACTTTAAATGGAACATGACTTTTTATAGTGATGGGAGTGTTTTCTTTCTTCTCGACAAACCCAATAAAATCATGCCAAACCCATTCTTTGTCAACTTCCAACATATTCACCTTATGATTTTGAAATGGATTGATTATCATGACCCAGATAGGGCCGTGATTAGAACCGTCACTAAAAATCCCGTAGGAGAACAAAACAGCCCAAGAACCAACTCTAGACTTAACCAATTCAAGAAAATAGATAAAGAATGCACTTAAACCATAAGTGGATCAATATTAATAAAGTAATGAAAGAATGTGCGAGGAACGTTCAACTAACGTATCCCTAGAAACTAAAAGTCAACATCCAGAGCTACTAAACCAATATAGTCTAAGAATCTAACATCAACTAAAACAATAAGGATGGAGAGTTCCATTTCCCGAAAGAAGGACAATAACTCGTGGAAGATCCATGGCAGCCTGGAAGATTGTGCTCACCCTTGAATCTACAGTCGACCTCTCTACTCTAGCTGAGGTCATGTATCAACCTCTAGAACATGGTCTACACTCAACAAAAGAAGAGCACATGGTAGTATCAGTACAACACAATATGTACCGGTAAGTATTATAGGTCGACTCAATAGTATAACATGAAATCAGTAAAATATATAACCTGTAATAGGAATCCAATGCTTAGAAACTTAGCATATAAGCAATAAACAGATAGTCTTTCAAGTCAATTCTACAACAACTAAGTCAAGTTCATAATTCATAGAAGCAATATCATAATACAAAACAAGGCAAAAATGTGTACACACATGCTATGGGTCTTATGGTTACGCACTAGTTATGACCTGTAGGGGACACTAGGTTGTCCATGTACCATACCGGTGAGGTAATTTCTCCATATCAATGTATCCATAACAATATCTGGATAACTGGGTTCTCAGACCCATATTCTCACCAAAACATTTGGTGCCCAAGGCACTATTTATACTTAGCCATTTCAACTTACTTATCACTTGTTGTTCATTTAGACTATTCATACAAGCATGATAGGAAAAGCATATATAATACAATCACATTCGAAGACCAGTCATAGATCATATAATTTTGCTACAAACATGCAAAAAGGTGAGTCTTAACTCCAATTCAAACCATAACCTACCTCGAGAGAAAATATAACACCCGCAAGCCAGTTCAGCACTGCCTTGTCCTTTCTTAACTCTCCGAAGTGCACAAGGTTTAGAAATAACAAATACATAAGAGTAATTAGCTAATTTCCCTTTATTTCAGGCTTTGGGAATCAAACCCAACCATTCTACCCATTACAAGAGGTTTCTAGCATTCCCTGAGGGTTGAATAAGTCATAAATCAATCCTACTGCATTGATAGGATCAATATTCAAGGTTTATAACAAAGTTCAGAGCCTTTCGACCATTTTTAAGCCTAAAGGTTTCACCTTTATGGAACCTAAGGTTCCACCCACTAGCCTTAAACATGTTAAGAACTAATAATTTCATGCTAGAACTCATAGAAGCATAATTTAAGATCAATTCTAGGTGATTTTACACCTATCCATAGGGTTCTTCCCTAAGTTTATGCTTCTAGGGCTTAATTGCAAGAAACCCACCATTAATCCTTCCCCCCAAGGTCTAAGAAAGATGATTAATCAATAAAATAAGGTTTCTACGGATTACTTACCTCAAACCATGGAGTTTGCCCTAGTTTTCTTGGGAAAACTGCTTATAAGAGCTATAGAACAAAGTTGAGTTATGAGAGAAATAACTCAGAAAAACTGCAGAACACTGAGGTATACTGCTTGTAATCTTGTCGCGATGGATGGCTCTCTATCGCGACAGATCATTGCAATGAGAAATGGTTTCATTGCAATGAGGCGTCCTCTGTTGCTATGAGTGAAAAGTTCCAGAACATGATGTTCGCACTCCTATAGCCCTCTTTCACAACACATCTTATTTTATAGACACCACATATTATTCTCAACACGGCAACTATCATATCCATAGTTCTATGACTCTGATTCTCATCTCAAAACTTCCTACGAGATCCTACGGCAGTTGGCTATCCAAAAATAGACACCACACTACCATAGAGTCACACAAAGAGTGAAATACACCTAAGGCACATAACATTATAATTTAGTCTTACCTCACCCTAGACAAAGATTTTTAATTCTCACCTAGAGACTTTTCTAGCTGGATACTTATACCTTAATTTAGCATAGCAATGGAATAGGTCATTACATTAGATACCAATGAAATAATTTTTTGACTTCGAATGACAATTGAGAAGAAAATAGAGGGAAATAAAGATTAATTAAATTGATGAACAAGTAAGGATACTTATTTCGCATGTCTGTCTCAGTCTCCCAAGTGGCCTCCTCAATAGGACAATTCTTCCATCGGACCATCACAGATACAATCTCCTTAGTTCTCAACTTCTGAACATCTCGATCAAGAATATCAATGGCCTCTTCTTCATAAGGGAGGTTCTCATCTAACAAGACCAAATCCTAGCGAATGATGTAACTACCATGACCATGGTATCTCTTAACCATCAACACATGGAAATACATGATGAACCCCTATAAGACTAGGTTATAAAGCCAACCTATAAATCACTGGCCCCACCTTTTAAAGAATCTTGAAGGGTCTAATATACCTCAGGCTTAACTTGCCTTACTTCCTGAAATGCATGACACCATTCATGGGTGAGACTTTGGGCAAAACTTGCTCACCTTCCACAAAGTGCATGGCTCAAAACCTGCTGTCTATATATTCCTTTTGCTGGCTTTGAGCTGCTAAAAGTGTCCCTTGGATGAACTTCACTATTTCCATGGAGTCCCTTTCCAAGTCTGTCCTTAAATGTTTTGCTTCAGATAAATTAAACCAACCATGGGAAATCTATACCTTCTCTCATTCAAAGCGTAAAATGAGGCCATATCTATGATGGAGTGGTAACTATTTTTATAAGCAAACACTGCCAGCACCAAATACAAATCTCAATGACCCTTAAAGTTCACCACACATGCGCTAAGCATATCCTTTAACACCTGAATCATATGCTCGGACCTCCCATCAGTCTGAGGGTGAAAATTTCTACTTAGGTCTAATCTTTTCCCCAAATCTTCATAAAACTTCTGCCTGAAATCAGAGGTGTACTGAGTACCTCTATCAGAAATAATAGAGATGGGTACTCTATGAAATTGGACGACCTCTTTAAGACATACCTTGGAGAACTTGGCCACATTATAAGTCACCTGCACAGGTATAAAGTGTGTAGATTTTGTCAGCTTATCAACAATGACCCATATCAAATCAGACTTCCCCAAAGTCTTGGGAAGACCAACCACAAAATCCATGGCTATTAATTCCCACTTCAATTTAGGGATGGGCATTCTCTGAAGTGTACCACCAGGTTTCTGATGCTTATATTTTACCTACTTGTAGTTTTGTCACTTAGCCACAAAATCCACTATATCTTTCTTCATCCTACCCCACTAGTAATGTTGCTTCAAGTCTCGATACATCTTGGACACACCAAGATATATAGAATACTTAGAGCTGTGAGACTCTGCCAAAATGCTGGGAATTAACTCCTCGACATGAGGCACACAAAGTTTCCCTTTGATCCTTAGGACATCTTACTCATCAATGATGGCCTCAACTTGTAACACCTTGTGAAAAATTCTTCTTAATTTCAAATTATCAAACTATTTACCTTTGATTTTCTCTAGGAAAGAGGACCTCACCTCTAAACATGCTAGTAAGCCACCCCTCTAAAAAACTTCCAATCTCATGAAGCTGTTAGCAAAAACCAAAATATCCCAGGCCAACAGTCGCCTAACAATGTTCAGGTAAGCCAAGCTACCCATGCTTTCAGTCTTTCTGTTAAGCACATCAGCTACCACATTAGCCATACCTTGATGGTACAAGATGGTGATATCATAGTCCTTAAGAAATTTCATCCACCTTCGATGTCTCAAGTTCAAGTCTTTCTGGGTGAAGACATGCTGCAAGCTATAGTGGTTTGTGAACATCAACAACAGACTCGGTTAAAATAATGCCTCTAAATCATAAGGGCAAATACTACTGCAGCCAACTTTAAGTCATGAGTGGGGTAGTTTTTCTGATGCATAAGCAATGACATTCTATTCCTGCATGAACATAGCACCTAAACCAGACCGTGAGGCATCACAATAAATAATAAAGTCCTTACCTTTAACCAACAAGGCTAGGATAGGAGTTGTGGTCAACAAGGTCTTGAGATTTTGGAAGCTCTCTTCACATTCTTCTGACCAAAAAAATGGCACATCCTTCTAAGTCAGGTGAGTAGAAATAGATGCAAGATCCTTAATGAACCAGCAGTAGTAATGTAACACCTCACATGTTTAAAGTGTCTAGATTATCCCGTCTAGACGAAAGAGTTAAATTTTATCGCTTTATGTCACCCGTTGATGGGATGTCAAGAAAATAAGGTTACAAATTGTTGGTTTTATCAAGGGATTGATAAATGAAGTTATTGGTAGTGTTAAATATATATTAACAATGAGTGGGAATTTAATATAGTTATAGGTTATGATGAACCTTAACTAGAACTAAAACCACCCCTCCCCTCATGATGGTAAAGGTAAACAAATTTCTACCTTATTTTTATTTTTAAAAGTGTATAGTAGTTTTTTCATTATTATTACTTAAATATAGTGACACCCTACACCGCTTCAAGGAGTCGGTGCTAAACCGACCATAACCATCCTTGTACAAGTCAATTCTATGGAAAAAAACTTTATCATCAAAGTACCTATCTAGACTTCAACTTCAACTTACTGTCATGCTTTATTAGTGTAAGTTCTCCTAATTTTTTTTCTAAGAATTTACTACATGATGGTCTAACTAAATACTTATGTACATAGATATGCCTTGGTATTTTTAGTTTGGAGGATTTACCTATTATTTTTCCTTATGTCATGTTTAAAGTTTCCATAAAAGGTGATGAAAGAGTAAATAAAATATGTTTCAAGTTAACAAGTTTAATAATAGGAGTAAAGAAGGGTGCTACAGAATTAGTAGTGTAAAGTTGGAATTTTTTTCTTTAAAGATAACTCACTTGCTTACATATAAGATTCGTTCAGATTGAACATACTCAGATGTTGGCAGGTTTTTGTTAAACCTATGTTCGGCCTTGAGATTAGTATTCTTTGGGTAAATTGGAATTTGAGAGACTACCATTATCGATGAAAAACCTGAGTTGAACAAATATGGGAGCCAGTTTTTGAGTATCTTCAAAGAGTGAAGTTAAAGGTATATAAAGGCTTCTCCTTTCTTTTCTTGGCATGATTCCTTGATATGAGAGGTTTCAAATATATCGTTCTTTGGAAGAGCTATTTGTAGATCTTTTGGTTCGTTATATTGTTATATTCCTCTTGTAGTGTTATTCCTCAGCATGAACTCGTATTTGATAGTATCGGTTCGGGTCAAGTCATAAGTAGCAACTACATATGTAATCTTATTGATAGGTTGACTTAGGGCGAGCATATCTCTCAATCTATAAGGAGTTAGAGGGCCTATTATATATCAAATTAAAGATACTTGAGTCTACTTTCTAGAAAGTCAAACTGTTTGCCCATATGACAAAGGAGTAAAAAGTTATGATTATTTTACAATAGGCTATCTAGGCAAAACCGGAGCAGCAAACCGGGTAGGTTCAAAATTAATATAAAGTTCTATTTGACATGGTTCTGATGTAGTAGCGGTGGTGGGTCCTTCTAACATCTTATTTAGTTCGGGATTTTGAAGCTTTTATTGAGTTAATCTCCCTCCTATGACCCTCATTCATAATCCCACATTCTAGAATTGTTTTTGTAGATTTTTGATCCACGAAGTGGTGTTTTGAATATCATGGCCTCGGGAAGACATTTTTCTCATTAAGTTGGCATTGTATATTGATAATGCTAAGCTTTTGGAGGGACTGGTGGGTTGGTGTGCTTCTATTTTGAGTGGCATACAATAGTTGTCAGATTGAACAACTTGAAATACACCTTCTTAGATTGTCTCGAGAAATCACTGCTCTTGTGAAGCATCGAAGCTTTTTGTTCTTATTATTTGTTGTTGCTCTGGTAGGAATTGTTATGTCAATTGTTGAGTTAAATTGGGTTTGTCATAATATCAACCTTAATGCCTTATCGATTGGTTGTGGAATGTTTTTGTGGCTTTGTTGATTCTTGCAATAGTCGCGTAATAGCTAGTTTATCGAGCTTCATAGAAATACCTTTGAGAATTCAATTGAATGTTTTTTTAAGAACACCCTTCTTCTTGGCATATTCCTTTATAGTCCATAATGTGATAAGGCCAACTTACTATCGATGAATGACTTGTAATCATAGCTCTCCATGTCGGCCATTTGCATAGATTACTACATCCTTGTTAGATCTCTTTTCTTCATTAGTGACCAAGAACTAGACATGGATTAGACTTTCCTATAGGTCACATATATATGCTTACTTATGTTTGTTTAGGCTATGATACTTGTCAGTTTGCCTCTTATGAAATAGTATTGGCTACTACATATTATAGGCTCTATGGCTAGTATATTATTAACGAGCTATTTATAGCCGTAGTGGCTAATTATATTGGCTACCAAAGTAGATAAATTTATTCCTTGTCGGGACTCTTACTTTATAGATAGTAACCTCATTCTAGACACGACTTAGATTACTTGTATAGTCCTTTGTAGCTAATCTTGCTCACCTCTGGGATACTTGAGTATTGTGATTGCCTTTAAGGCTATGTTCATTGGCATGATTATCTTGCACAAGATCTAAGGATTAGTAGTGTAACCCCTGCAAAGAGGGATTTGTGTAAGTTGAAACTCTTATCGTACAATTCTTTGGGTTTAGTTGAGAATAATGTTTAAGGTATAGACGATGATTAATATTGAAGAAATATTTTTGATTATACCTTCGATAGACTTCTAGCCTAGCATGGCGCTGTAAAGTTATTCGTAGATATTCTTGATTGGTGTTATCCCGCTAGAAGTTGACTTGAAAAGTGCGTTAGGGCTGGTCCCTTCTTTGGACAAGCATCCTTAAAGGTTAAAGAACAATAAAGCTAGTTGTTGTTGCTGAATTGCTCGTAGCCCTATTTAATTTGGGTGACTTCTTGACTTGATGTAGTAATCCCTTGTGCGGCTTTTTATTCTATTAATAGTGACCCCGATATTAGGTACGACTCAGAGATTATTCCTATAGACCACCTATAACTATATTATTCATCTTTGGGCCATTCGATTTTTTATTGCCCTCATGACTATTATAGCTAGCTATAGAGATATGATTAGTACCTTAAGGGCTATAAACATGTCACCTAAGAGGATATTAAGATGAGTTGAAGCCTATGAGATATTTTGACCACCTACGGGGCTATAGTAAAGCCTACGGGTTATTTTGATTGCCTAAGGGGTTATAATGAAGCCTGTTTACTCACGAGATATAATGCTTGCCTAAAGGGGATTTATTGAGGCTTTGGGCCAAAGAGTTTCCTTCAAGCTAATATGAAGCTAATGTGATATTATGGTTACCTACGGGATTATATTGAGGCTTGTTCACTTATGGGCTACTTGATTGCCTCCGAGGGCTATATGTTGATGTATATGGGGCTATGTTTATGCCTGAGGGCTATATGATGCCCATGGTGCTATGTTGATTCCTAGGAGGGCTATAGGATGCCTATGGGGCTATCATGATATATAAAATGCCTAATGGGCTACTAGGACATAAAGATTGCCTTTGAGGCTGTGTAGAATGCCTGAGAGGCTATTGGGAGTTAATGATTGCCTACGTGGCTAGGGGATTATCGATAGGGTATATTGACTGAAATGTCACCTTCTAAGCTTATAGGGGCTCGAGTAGGTGGTCTTGTTTGCTCTTTGTACCTACCATGCTTATGGGGGCCGGTTAGGTTATTATTTGATTATTACTGTATGATTTGTGTCTGGAGTAGTTAGGCAGTATTCTGACGATTTTTTATCTTCTTCCCCGAGTACTTAATTATTTCATGATATTAGTTAGCTTAGTTTGAGAAGTGGATTGCTCAGTCAATTATGGTTTTTAAGGTTTATGTCGAGAATAGGTAAGTACATTCCAAATAACCTTTGACTCCTACTTGAGTAGTTACAATACTTATGATATTAATCTCAACTACTGATAGATTCAAGAGAAGGTAAGTACGCTCTGATTATCTTTGACTCTCCTAGTTGATTACTTATAATACTTATGACCTTAACTTCAGTTTTAGCTTTCAATTGCCTTTTATACTCGGTAGATTATTTGATGCCCCATAGCATAGGTTGATGCATTCATGCTTGCAGGTCTCGAACAATGATTAGACAGACCTTCTTGATAGGATAGTCGAGTTTTCAGTGGATTGGTTGACTCCTTTTATTCCATGGGTTGCTAGAGTCTCAAAGGTTTGCCTATTTTACCATTTATAGCTTTTAGGTAGGTCAGGGCCTTGTCCTGCCAAATATTGTATTCCTATTGGCTTGCATACTCATTTTATGGGTCGTATAGCTATGTTGTTGGCCAGTTGGGCCTTATGTTATTGTTGTTAGTTTAGTAGCCCGCTGGCTTAGCATAAATTATGCATACCTATTTTCAATTTTGTATAGATATCATGGTGGCCTCGATGGCCCAAATAGGACTTTCATGTTATCTATTTATAACTTTATATAAACTATTGGGAGTAGATGTTTCATTGTAGAGCCGTTAAAAGGGGACTTTCTAGCTGATGGCTTTTTTTGAAGCCAAGATATACTTGTTTGTTTTCTTGATTATGTGTGGTTTCTATGTGATATTGGAAAATGGTTCAGTAGGGTCGGTTCGGGCCTATGTTTTGGCATTAGGTGCTAGTTGTGCCCTTTTTAGTATGGGGCATGACAAACTTGGTATCAGAGCAATGTCATATCCTAGAGAATCTGCAAGATGTGTCTAGTAGAGTCTTGCTTATGAGTGTGTTGTGTGCCACACTTAAAATCAAGAGGCTACAGGGAGTTTAGTATTGGTTACCATTATTTTATCTTTCAGATCGTGCTATAGAACTAAGTCCTAAGAGTTGAGTTATCAAAATCTTGCAATGGAGATTCGTGATCATGAGATTTCATGCTATGTGAAACATTGAGTATGTGTCCCTTATTTAATACAAAATATAATTATGGGTCACTTATAAGATTGTAAAAAGAAGTATGCGAGGAACTAACCTCTAGGTCACTAAAGTATTTACTGCTTTATGTTGTAATAAGATCGAGTTCATGAGATGTTCTTTATCTTTGAGTCCTCCTAGAAGGATACTTGCAGGAGGTTTATTCTATAAGAATCTTACGTGATAGTGATAGATGACTTATTGCAGCGGTTCATATCATGTTCGGTGATTAAGGTTTATTTATTATTTTATATTGTTTGGGATATTATAACACTCCCTGGGGTCCCATTGTTTGTGGTTGAGTTAAGTTTCAGTGGATACAGGTCGTGGGAAGTCGTGTGAGCTCAATGAGTCATTGTTAGCTGCTAGTGGCTTTGTGAGTCATGTTACTTGTTAATTGGATGGTTTTACAGGTGTGGTATAGTTCAGCGTATAGACAAGGTTTTGCCAGAAATTTGAAAAGTTTCTATCCTTACTCGTGTATATTATCCACATTCGAGGAAGAATATTTCTATGGGGACAAGGATGTAACACCCGATAAATTTAAAGTGTCTAGATTATCCTATCAAGACTTATGAGTCAAACCTTATAACTTTATGTTAACCGTCAATGGGATGTCGAGAAAATAAGGTTAGAAAGTGATGGTTGTATCAAGGGATTTATATATAAAGGTATTGGTAGTGTTAAATATAAATTAACAATGAGTGAGTGTATTTAATATAATTATAGGTAATGATGAACCTTATCCAGAACTAAAACCATCCCCTCTTGATGGTAAAGGTAAACAAATTTCCACCTAATTTTTATTTTTAAAAGTATATAGTAGTTTTTTCATTATTATTGCTTAAATATAGTAACACCTTACACCTCTTCAAGGATTCAATGCTAAATCAACCATAGCCATCCCTTTAGAAGTCAATTCTATGTAAAGAACTTTATCATCAAAATACCTATCTAGACTTCAACTTCAACTTACTGTCATGCTTTATTTGTGTAAGTTCACATAATTTTTGTTCTAAGAATGTACTACATGATGGTATAACCAACAACATATGTATGTATTCAGATGTTGGCCCATTTTCGTTGAGCCTATGTTCTGGCTTGAGATTAGTATTCTTTGAGTAAATTGGAATTTGAGAGACTACCACTATCTACGAATAACCTGAGTTGAATAAATATACGAGCCAGTTTTTGAGTAGCTTAAAAGAGTGAAGTTAAAGGTATGTAAAGGTTTCTCCTTTCTTTTCTTGGCATGATTCCTTGATATTAGAGATTTCAAATTTATCGTGCTTTGGATGAGCTATTTGTAGATATTTTGGTTTGGTATGTTGTTGTATACCTCTTGTAGAGTTATTTCTCGGCATGAACTCATATTTGAAAGTATCGGTTCAGGTCAAGTCAGAAGTAGCAGCTAAATATGTAATCTGGTTGATAGGCAGACTTGGGAAAAGTATATCTCCCAATCTATAAAGAGTTAGAGTCCCTATTATATTTCAAATTAAAGGTCTTTGAGTCTAGTTTCTAAAACATCAAACCGTTTATTCATACGAAATCAGAGTAAAGAGTTATGACCGTTTTACCGAGGGCTATTTGGGCAGAACAGGGTCAGCAAATCGGGTAGGTTCAAAATTATTATAAAGTTGTGTTTGACTTGATTCTAATGTAGTTGTGGTGGTGGGTCCTTCTAACATATTATTTAGTTTGGGATTTTGAAGCTTTTATTGAGGTAATCTCCCTCCTATGACCCTCCTTCATAATCCCATGTTCTAAAATCATTTTTATAGATTTTTGAGCCCCGACGTGGTGTTTTGAATACCGTGGGTCCGGGCAGCCCTTTTCTCATTAAGTTGGGTCATCATTCTTTTATATTGATATAATTAAGGTGTTGTAGGGACTAGTGGATTAGTGTGCTTCTTTTCTATGTTGCAAACAACAGTTGTCGGATTGAACGACTTGAAATACACCTAGTTAGATTTTGTCGGGAGCTCACCGCTCTTGTGAAAAATTGATAGCTTCTTGTTGTTATTATTATCTATTGTTCTATTAAGAATTCTGATGTCAATTGTTGAGTTAAAGTGGATTGGTCATAATGACGATCTTAACTCCTTATCGATTCATTTTGGCACATTTTTGTGGACCTGTTGATTCTCACAATTATCGCATAATGACTAGTTGATCGAGCTTCATAGAAATACCGTTGAGAATTCAATTGAAAGGTTTATTAAGGACACCCTTCTTCTTGGCATGTTACTTGTAGTTCATAATATGATAAGGCTAGCATACTATCGATGAATGACTTTTAGTCGTAGCTCTCCATGTTGGCCATTAACGTAGATTGCTAGATCCTTGTTAGATATCTTTTCCTTCATTAGCGACCATGATCTAGACATGTCTTAGACTTTCTTATAGGTTGCAGATAATATATGCCTACTTGTGCTTCTTTAGGCTATGTTACTTGTTAGTTATCCTCGTATGAAATACTATTGGCTGCTACATATCGTAGGCTCTATGGCTAGTATATTATAGACAAGCTATTTATAGCCGTAGTGGTTGATTCTGTTGACTGCCAGAGTAGATAAATTTATCCCTTGTCAGTACTCTTACTCTATTTATAGCAACCTCGTGCTAGACACGACTTAGATTACTTGTATAGTCCTTTGTAGCTTATCTTGCTCACTTTTGGGGCTACTTGAGTATGTGATTGCCTTTGGGGCTATGTGTGTTGGCATGATTACCTTGCACGAGATCTAAGGTTTAGTTTGTGTGACCCCTGGGGAAAGGGATTTATGTAAGTTGAAACTCTTATCGTATAGTTCTTCAGATCTAGTTGAGAATGATGTTAGAGTCATAGATGATGATCAACACATAAGAAATGTGAATGATTATTATTGTGGTAGACTTCAAGCCTAGCATCGCGCTATTAAATCATGCATAGAAATGCTTTATTGGTGTTATCCCTCTAGAAGTCAACATGAAAAGTGTGATAGATCTAGTCCCTTCTTTTGACAAGCTTTCTTTAAGTTTAAAGATCAATAAAGCTAGTTGTTGTAGCCGAATTGCTTATAGCCTTATTTAATTTGGGTGACTTCTTGACTTGATGTAGACATCCCTTGTGGATATTTGCATTCTATTAATAGTTACCCCGAGGTTAGGTACGACTCAAAGATTATTCGTATAGAGTGCCTATAACTATATTGATAATCTTTGGGCCATTTGATTATTTGTTTCCCTCAAGGCTATTATAGTTATCTATAGAGATTTGATTAGTGCCTTAGGTGATATATGCATGTTGCCTAAGGGTCTATTAAGATTACTTGAAGCCTATGAGGTATTTCGACTTCCCACAGGGATGTAGAAAAGCCTACATGTTATTTTGATTGCCTATGAGGCTATAATGAAGCCTATACACTCACAGGCTATAATGCTTGCCGAAAGGGGATAAATTAAGGCTTCGGGCCAAAAAGTTGCCTTCAGGGCTAATATAAAGCTAATGGGATATTATGGTTACCTACAGGGTTATATTGAGGCTTGTTTTCTTATAGGCTACTAGATTGCCTAAGAGGGCTACATATTAACGCCTAAAGGGCTATGTTTATGCGTGAGAGATCTATATGATGCCTACAGGGCTAGGTTGATGCCTAGGAGGGATATAGGATTCCTATGGGTTGATCATGATATACAAAGTGCCTAATGGTCTACTAGGACATAACGATTGCCTTTAGGGATAAATGTAGAATGCCTGAGGGGCTATTGGAATATAATGACTGCTGATAGGGGTATATAGACTAAATTGGCACCTTCTGAGATTATAGCGACCCAGGTAGGTGGTCTTGTTTGCTATTTGTACCTGTTGTGTTTATGGGTTGCAGTTAGGTTATTGTTTGATTATTACTGTATGATTAGTTTCGAAAGTAGTTAGGTTGTATTATGACGATTATTGATCTTCTTCCCTGAGTACTTCATTATTTGATGATATTACTTAGCTTGGTTCGAGAAGTGGATTGCGCAGTCATATATGGTTTGTAAGGTTTATGTCGAGAATAGGTAAGTACGTTCTAGATAACCTTTGACTCCTACTTGAGTAGTTACAGTACTTATGATATTAATCTCAACTATTTATAGATTCAAGAGCAGGTAAGTACGCTCAGATTATCTTTTACTCTCCTAGGTGAATACTTATAATACTTTTGACATTAGCTTCAGTTTCAGCTTTCAATTGCCTTTCATACTCAGTACATTAATTTGTAATGATGGTATTGCACATCCGAGTTTTCAGCAGATTTGTTGACTCCTTTTATTCCATGGGCCATCAAAGTCTCAGAGGTTTTCCTGTTTTACCATTAATAGATTTTGGGTAGTTTGGGTCCTTGTCCCGCCAAGTATTGTATTCCTAGAGGCTTGCAGACTAGTCTGATGGGTCGTATAGCTATGTTGTTGGACATTTGGGCCTTATTGTTGTTGTTGTTATTTCAGCGGCCTGCTGGCCTAGCATATATTGATACCTATTTTTAGTTTTGTATAGATATCATGTTGGCCTTGACGACCCAAACAGGACTTGCATGTTATCTGTTTATTTCTTTATAAAAACTATTGGGAGTAGTTGTTTTCGATGTAGAGCCGTTAACAGGGGCCTTTCCAGCTGAGGGCTTATTCTTAAGCCAAGATATGTTTATTTGTATTCTTGATTGCGTGTGGCTTCTATGCGCTATTGGAAAATGGTTCAGCAGTGTCGGCTCGGGCCTTAGTTTTGGCATCAGGTGCCATTTGTGACCCTTCTACTTTGGGGCATGACAAGTAGCTAGCCAATCCCACGAAACTTTGGACTTCTATCACCAAAGTGGGTATAGCCCAGTTCTTAACTGCTTCTATTTTCTATAGGTCTACCATCACCCTATCTTTCGAAACCACATGGCCTAAAAAGGACATGGAAGATAACCAAAACTCAGACTTCGAAAACTTTGCATATAATTCCCTCTCCTTCAGCAGTCCCAACACAATTCTAAGGTGATCCTCGTGCTCTTTATCATCCATACAATATACTAGGATATCATCAATCAAAACTATGATAAATTAGTCAAGATAGGGCTTGAATACTTCATTCATCAAGTCTATGAAGGCAGTTGGGGCATTGGTTATCTTGAACGACATTACCAGAAACTCATAGTGCCCGTAACGGGTCTAAAATGCAGTCTTAGGAATATCTAAAGGTTGGATTTTTAGCTGATGGTAACCAGACCTTAAGTCAATCTTAAAGAACACTGACGCCCGTTGTAACTGATCGAACAGGTCATCAATGTGAGGGAGAGGGTACTGATTATGGATAGTAACCTTATTCAACTGCCTATAATCTATATACATGGGCAGACTGTCATCCTTCTTTTTAAATAAGAGCACTAGAGAACCGCATGGGGAGGCACTCAGATGGATGAAACCTTTACTCAACATCTCTTGCAACTGAGCCTTAAGCTCTCATAATTTGGTCGGTGCCATCCTATGGGGAGGAATGGAGATAGTACAAGTGTTCGGCTCTAAGTCAATACATAAATCAATATCCCGGTCAAGTGGCATGCCAAGCAAATCTGTAGGAAACACCTCCTAGAACTCACATACTTCGAGAACCGACTCAATAGATGGGACCTCTGAACTAGTCTCCCAAAGATGAGCTAGGAAGGCCAAATATCCCCTCCACATAAGACTCTGAGCACGAAGGAAAGACATGAATTTCATTGGTGCCGAACTATATTTACCCCCTAGCTCTAACCTATCCAACTCAGTCATAGGCATAGCCATTGTACAGAGACAACCAACTCATTTCCAAGATGACATCGAAGTATACTGTGTCAAGAATAACTAAGTCAGCTAAGGTCTCTCGCCCTTATTATATGAGAGGACAAGCCCAAAAGACTCTATCTACCACCACCCAATCCACTACCAGAGTAGATACTGTAACAGGAAAGTCAAGGGATTCACACAGCATAACAAAACTCTCAGTAAAAGTAGAAGACACACAAGAAAAGGTAGACAGAGTCAAACAATACTGAAGCCATATGAGCACATACAAGAATTGTACATGTGATCACCGCATTGAAGCCTCTACCTATGGTCTACCCGGGAAAGCATAAAACTGATTCTTGTCTCCCATCTGCACACTGCCTCTGCTGGGATGATGACCTCCTCTACCACCGCTCTGGTTGGGCTGAGTGACACCCCTACATGTCGTCTGACTACCTCACCCACCTTGCGGGTGATCTATATCATAACCAATATCTCAACCAACTGGAACCAAAGTTCTATGAGCCTACTGTTGTGATGCTTGTTGAAGTCGAGAATAGTTCCTCCTCAAGTGAACATGTTCACAACACTCAAATCAAGCAAGGTGAAAATTAGGTCGTTGTGCTGAAGCTGACTGAGCTAAATACCTACCAAAGTTTAGTGCAGGCTGAATGGGCCCTGTTGGACCTCCAACAAAAATTAGAGCCGACGAATGAATGAGGTGTGCAGGGTACCCCTGTGAACTCTGAACCTTCAAAAATTTACCACTGTAACCACCTCCTGACTGAGGCTTCTTTGAAGCTATCCTTTCCTGACTCTCCTGCTTCACCCCCTCAACATTCTTTATGAACTAAACCATATCCTGAAATGACCTCCTCGAAGATGCTACCTACAAGCTGTAATTTTCAATGTTGTATTCGGACCTTTCACAAAGCGGCAAATCTTCTCTTCCTTTGTATTAATTAGATGAGAAGAATAATAATCTCAGGCATGGAAATGGGTCTCATAAGCATCCACCGAAGAATTCCCTTGCACAATATTTGGGAACTTATCTTTCTTCCGGTCCCTTAAGGTCTGGAGAACATACATCTCTAGAAAAACCTGATAGAAGTGACTCCATGTCACAGGGAGCACCCCAGTTAGCCTAAAATCCACGAATGCCATCCATTATATCTTGGCATCCCTTTGAAACTGAAACACCAGAAAGTTTACTTCATGCTTCTCAAAGATTCCCATCCTATGTAGCCTCTTATGACAGTCTATGATAAACTCATAGGCATCCTCATATTCCAATCCATGAAACACCGGAGGCCTCATCTTCACGAACTTGCAGAAGAGTTCATGCTCCCCACCAGTCATCACCGGGCATATTACTAGTCTATGAAACATGCCAATCTTAGAAGCAACATCTAACCGTGGTGCCACAAATACAACATACTGGGTCAATGGATGATGAACAAAGGGACCACAAGAGTAGCCCCATCCCCTGCCAAACCACTAAGGAAGTTCAAAACCAATTGGATTACCTCAGATGACAATGGGACATGCGCTACACCTCCCTGAACTAGGTGTGCGTCTATCCCTTGGACTCGCTGTACAACCTCATTGTGCTCAACTTGGACTTCTTCCTCTATTATAACCTTAGGAGCCTTCTTTTGCGGAGGAGGAAATACTAATCTTTCATGAGCTGGAGCCGTAGCTCGAGCTCCACCCCTGGCAGGTGTGCCCCTTCTCCTTCCTATGAATCTACCTCTAACTCTAACCCTACCATGAACCGTAACCTCAACAACCAGCTTAGGTGGTGCTGCTCTAGCTTTAGATGAACGTGTCCTTACCATCTGCGAGAACAAGAGTGAAAGAGTTAGATACCAATTTTGATTGCCAGATACCAATTGGAATCAAGCTATAGAATGAGAAATTAAAGAAGTTGAGGTTTCCTAAAGTCCTAGACTAGTTCTGGTACAACGGGATCAACGAACCCGGGGATATGATACCAACTTTGTCACGACCAAAACAGGGCCATGATTGGTACCCACACTAATCCTTCGATAGGAGAACCAGACAACCAAAGAACCAACTCTAGAGTTAACCAATTCACAAAAATAGATACAAAATCCACTTAAACCATAAATGAATCAATATTAATAAAGTAATGAAAGAATGTGCGGAAAATATTCAACTAACGTATCTCAAGAAACTGAAAGTCATCATCCAGAACTACTAAACCAATATAGTCTAAGAATCTAACATCAACTAAAAAAATAAGGATAGAGAGTTTCATTGCCCAAAAGAAGGACAATAACTCGGGAAAGATCCATGGCACCCTGGAAGATAGTGCTTACCCTTTAATCTACAATTGACTGCTCTACTCTAGTCAAGGTCACGTCTCAGCCTCTGGAACACGGTCGTCACTCAATATAAAAAGAGCACATGGTAGTATTAGTACAACACAATATGTACTGGTAGGTTTCATAAGCTGACTTGTAAGGACCTAACCTACCACGAGTGGCACTCACACTAACCCTCGGTGGGAGAACCAATTAATCAAGCCAAAACTTAACCTATCTAAGGAGCTAAAACCAAATTCAATAGATAAACCAAGATTCACATCTTAACTTAACAAATAGTAAAACCTGTGAATTTAAAACCTAGACCCCTAGAATCTGAACGTCAAGTACCAAAACTCTAATAACATGTCTTGAAGACGGGGATGCAACCCCAAAACAAAAGAAATCCAAGTTTGAACAAGGGACTAGAACAAGTAGAGGATTTCACGGTAGCCCGAAAGATGTAGCTCACCCTTAAATTAAGATGTTGTCTTGTTCATAATTGAGGTCTCGAAATAGCCTCCGAAATATACCATGTACTCAACAAAAGAAGAGAAAGTGTGCTATCAGTAAACAAGAACAACAGTGTACTGGTAGGATCATCGGTCAGTTCCAAGATACAATATATGAACAGCTAACCATAACTTAGTAAAATAGAACAACATGTATAATAAGGTTAAGTACATATAAGCAAGACTCTCAGTCATCAACTTGACTCAACAACCATATAAGACATGTCCAAATGAACAACCACATAAATAGCAACTTGGACTACCTAAGGATCCCTAGGACATCCTCTATGGTGTTCAATATGTAATTCCTGATTTACTCAAGAAACCACCTGAACACTTAAACATACCAACCTAGCCACTCATGGACCAACACGTGATAATACATCACAACCAATAAGTCCGGTTCACTCATGGAACCAACAAACATATAAAAATCAAACCCGTACCAGGCATGGTACCCGATCCTACCACAATGAATTTGTACCAGGCGTGGTACCTGAGCTAACCAATGAATCACCTGTACCAGGCATGGTACCCCAACAAACCGATAATCTGTACTAGGCATGGTATGCAAGCCAATCAAAGAATCACAAACATCACACCAATCACAACCACAATGAATAACATATCACACTTGTATAACCAACAAGAATTTGAAACAGTTCATTGCATGCAATTGACACTTAAGATATTTCTTAACACTTATTCCTTTATCCCGAAACACACATGGTGCAAGTAATACTAAAGAACTAGTTATAATGCACACATCACGAGTTTGGATTACAACAACCATCACCTACCTTAATTGAAGCTTGAATGCTCTACTGGATCGGAGCTTTCCCCTTTCTCAGAAATTTATCTTAATCGTGGTCTAAAAATAAGAATACAAACACATAATCAACCAAATGACCTATATTATCGTGAATTACAATTTAATCCCAAACCCAAGGAGAATTCCATGATGATCCCATTCCAGGGACTTCCCACTATAAATACACCTAATTAATACCAATTCAATGGTAATGCTAGTGAAATATAGTATAGGAATCCTGAATAACAACTTAAACCAAGAACCCATGGTTTTTCATCCCAACATTCCCTTTTTTCACCAGAAAATCCAACCTAGGTTAAGTTAAACCCTTTCCCAAGACTGTAACTAACGATTCTAATCTATAAGAATCAAAGTACTTGTTTCTGAAGATAATATACATACCTTAACAAAGAATTTCGGTGGAAAATTACTGATAATCGCCCAAAATTGCCACAACCCTCTCCAAAATGTTCTTGTGAAATAATGAACATTTTTGGGAAGTTTCTCCATTGATATCGACTAAGCCTTCTATAGCAGTCCAATCCTGCTATAGCGGCACTGCCATAGCAAAACCAACATGTTATCGCCTTTGACTCTTTCTATAACATGAATTTCTTCGCTATAGCGGCGTCGTAGTAGTAGTGTGTCATCCGCTACAGCGGTTGACACAGGATAAATACTCAGAAATCCCCCAAATTTTTCCTATTTCACAACAAAACCTCAAACTATGACATTCCAAACTAACCTATTTACGTCAAGTTTGATATCAGGAGTTCTACTACCCAAATTCAATTTTGAAAAGCTCTACGGACTCCTTAATTCTTTAGCTAATAGACAAACTATCTAAAACTTAATCATTTCATGCAATCCTTTCTTGAATTTCCCAAGGTCTTACCTTGCTCAGATTTTGTCCGAGATTAGCCTAGCCTAAAATTTTCAAATTTCCAACCCAGAAGTTTTCTAACCTAATTTCTAGAATGATAAGCTCACCAATAATGAGAGGAAGGGTCATTATAACAGATATCAATTTACCAATTGTTCATCCCTGAATGATCAAACAAGAATGACAAGCTAAATCAAGAAGAAGGTAGTAGCTGAATCCTCAAACAAGTGAGGGTACTTTTCATGCATGTCCTTCTCGGTTTCCCAAGTGGCTTTTTCAATCGGATTATTCTGTCATTGACCCTTCATTGATCTGATCTCCTTTGTCCTCAACTTCTGTACATCACGATCAAAAATAGCAACCGTCTCCTCCTCGTATTGAAGGTCCTTATCTAGAAAGACTGAATCCCATTTGATAATGTATTCCCCATCCCCATGGTATCTTTTCAGCATGGATACATGGAAAATTGGATGGACCTCTGACAAACTGCACGACGATGCCAACCTATAAGCTACTAGCCCCACACTTTCGAGAAACTCAAAAAGACCAATGTACTGTAGGATAAGCTTACCCTTCTTGCCAAACCTTATGCCTCCTTTCATAGGTGACACCCTTAATAGAAATTGTTCACCAACTTGAAAAGACATGTCCCTTACCCTGCGGTCTGCATTTTCCTTTTGTCTACGATGGGCTGCCAACAACTTGTTCTTAATACCCCTCAATTTTTCCTGGGCTTCCTTCACTAAATCAACACCCAGAGGCTTCACATCACCTACCTTGAACCACCCTATGGGCGATCTACATCCCTTCCTATAAAGTGCCTCGAATGGTGCCATGTCAATACTAGAGTGATAACTTTTGTTGTATGAGAATTCACACAATGGTAAGAACTGGTCCCAATGACACCCAAAGTCAATCACACATTCTCTTTGTATGTCCTCAAGCACCTGAATCATCTGCTCTGACACACCATCCATCTGTGGATGAAAAGTTGTGCTAAAAGTAAGCTGGGTGCCTAACTCTTTGTGCAACTTGCCCCAAAATTTAGAAGTAAACTGCATACCTATGTTCGCAATGATGAAAAGTGGCACCCCATGCAACCCCACTATATCCTTGACATAGATCTTGGCTATCTGCTCCATCCGAACTAGAATAAAATGGGCCAACTTTGTTTACCGATACACGATTACCCAAATTGAATCATACTTTACCAAGGTCTTAGGAAGACCTACAATGAAGTCTATGGCTATCCTTTCCCACTTCCACTTAGGAATGGGCATCCTTTGAAGCAAACCTATAGGCCTTTGATGTTTGTGCTTCACCTGCTAACAGTTTTGATACTTGGACACATAATCACCTATGTCCCTCTTCATCCCAGGCCACCAATAAAGTTTCCTCAAGTCCCGGTACATTTTGCTCTCACCTAGATGAATAGAGTATCACAAACTATGAGCTTCAACTAACATATTATGAACCAAGTCATCAACCTGAGGAAGACATATCTGCCCTCGAAAACACAACACCCTACAAGCGTTAAGTGTAGCATCCAGAGTCTTACTATACACCATCTTGTTCCGGAGCTTGTCCAATTGCACATCTTAAAACTGTTTGGTCTTGATTTCCTCCAGAAATGTAGACATAACCTCAATACTGGCCAACACCCCACCCTTTTCTGAGATGCCCAACTGCATGAACTTGGATGCTAGAGTTTGAATCTGTCTAGCTAAGGGTCGCTTTGACACCCTTAATAATCAAAACTACCCATGCTAACTTCTTTTTGTCTCAATGCATCTGCATTATCATTGGCCTTACCCGGATGATACTAGATGGTCAGATCATAATCTTTCAACAACTCCATCCACTTTCTTTGTCTTAGATTCATATCCCTCTGCATAAACACATGTTTTAGGATGCGATGGTTTGTGAACACCTCACACTTGACACCATAAAGGTAGTGCCTCCAGATCTTAAGTGAAAATACCACCGCTGCCAACTCCAAATCATGGGTTGGGTAGTTCATCTCATGAGGCTTTAATTGCCTCAAAGAATAGGCTATGACATTCCTGTCCTACATCAACATAGCACCAAAACTCGTATGTGAAGCATCACAAAATACAATGAAGTCCTTACCTTCAATCAACAGAGATAGAATAGGAGTTGTAGTCAAAGTGTCTTGAGCTTTTGGAAGCTCTCTTCACACTTGTCAGACCAAAAAATGGTACTTCCTCTTGAGTCAACCTTATCAAGTGAGTAGCAATGGAAGCAAAATTCTTGACAAACCTGCATAATAGTTGGCAAGACCCACAAAACTCCTAACCTCAGTCATAGAGCTAGGCCGAACCCAACTCTTAACCGCCTCAATCTTCTGGGGATCTATCATCACCCCCTCTTCCGAGTCCACATGCCCTAAGAAGGCAATCAAAGATACCTAAAACCTGCATTTCAAAAACTTAGCATATAATTTCTTTTCTTTTAGAATTCCCAAAACAATACGAAGAAGCTTTGCATGCTCCTCCTTAATCTTTGAGTAAATCAATATGTCATCTATAAATATAATCAAAAAGGAATCCAAGAATAACTTGAAGAAACCATTCATCAACTCATGAAAACTGTCAGTGCATTGGTCAACCCAAATGACATTACCAAGAACTCATAATACCCATATCGAGTCCTGAAAGTTATTTTAGGTATATCCTCAGGCCTAATTTTCAGCTGATGGTACCCTAACCTCAAGTAAATTTTGGAAAACACTAAAGAACCCTGTAATTGGTCAAAAAAGTCATCTACGCAGGGCAAGGGATACTTATTCCGAATGGTAACCTTATTCAATTCCCGGTAATCTATACATATCATCATGCTACCATCCTTCTTTTTAACAAACAAGACAGGAGCACCCTAAGGCGAAGCACTGGGACGAATAAATCCCTTATCAAGAAGTTCCTACAGCTGAGTTTTGAGTTTCCTCAACTCAGCCGAAGCCATTTGGTAAGGAGGAATAGAGATTGGGCAAGTGCCTGGCTCAAAATCTATTCAAAAATCAATATCCATGTCCGGAGGCATACCATGCAAATCCCTAGAAAATACCTACTGAATTTCAGAAACCACAAGGACTGACTTAATTGAAGGGGACTCTGCACTAACATCCCAAAGATGAACCATGAAGGCTGAACACCCCTGCCTCACTAGCTTTCTTGCCCGAACAAAGGATATGATCTTTGCTGGCTTAGGCCTATACAAACCTTCCCACTCTAGTCTGCCCGTACTCGGTATCTCTAGAGTTACTGTCTTAGAATTATCGTTTAACACAACATGATAAGGAGACAGCCAAGCCATACCCAAAATAATATTAAAATCAGTATATCCAATATAACTAAGTTTGTCCAAGTCTGAAAATCCATAAACACCACAAAGCATAAATGATACACATGGGTCACTACCACAGACTCTCCAACAAGAGTAGAAACATGAATAGAAGAATCAAAACATCACAAATCACATCCAGACCCAACGCAAATCTAACAGACACATACAAACATGTGGAATCCGGATCAAATAAAATATAAACCATCCAGTCAGAGACGAGAATAGTACCAGTTATAATACCATCAGACACCTAAGCCTTAGACTTGCTTAAGAAGGCATAACAATGAGATCTAGCATCAATCTGAGCAACCCCTCTAACGGGTTGTGCTTCACCCTTCCCTGTGTTACTATTTCCTCTTTTACCACCATGGTCTCCCTGATTATTACCTTGCCCACCCTGTGGATGTCCCCTGCTATTTCCACCTCCGTCTGCTAGAACCTCAACCTTAGTCTGCTGCTACACCTGATTACTTGCCTACCTCAGAGGGAACTCCCTCTTAAAATTACCCAAATCACCACAATGAAAACATCACTGCTCAAGATAGGGCCTACTGGCAGAAGAATACGAAGCCCTCTAGCCTGTAGTAGCTACAACATACATATTTCCCTATGAAAGGGCCAGAAACTCATCCTTATTGAGATCCCTGAGAGTAGGAGGCACATATTTCTCAAGAAATAAAGCATAAAATTGGGCCCAAGTCATAGGAGGCAAGGCTAACGAAGGACCCTCCGCATGGGCCCTCCACCACTGCTTGGCATCACTTTGCAGTTGGAAAGTCACAAACTCAACACCATGTTGCTTTACAACTCCCAACTTATGCAATCTCTTATAATAGTCCAAAATAAACTTATAATCATCCTTATCTTTTGTACCATGGATTGATGGAGGTTTTAGCTTCAGGAACTTAGTCAACAACTCATTCTCGATCTCAGTCATGACAAGGCCTAATATTGGATGAAATAATGCATCTATACTCGAAGCTTCATCCATCTCGGGAGCTATGGAAATAGCTGGATGGGCACCCGGAACCTAAACCGTTGCATTATAGGAGTGGCTCCAATACTTGCCAGCCCGCTCAGGAATGCCAACACCTGCTGAATGACCTTAGGAGACATAGAAGGAAGGGCCGCACCTCCATCAGGTGCCACTACCTCTAGTTTTGAATCATCCTCGTGTACCACCTCAGCATCCTCAACATGTTCCTGGGGTGGGCAGGGGTCACCAGCCTTGGCTCAGCCACTACCTGAGCTCCACCCATGGCAGGTGTCACTCTCTCTCTGCCCTTCCCCTACCTTGGCCTTAAACTATCAGTCCCGCAGCTGGAACTACTACCCTCGCTCCATTCCATCTAGTATTCAACATCTAAAGATAAAACATTGAAGGAGGTCAGATACTAATTTGGATCGCTAGATACCAATTAGAATCAAGTTATAGCACAAAGGAAAGAAAAATAGATAGTTTCCTAAAGTCCTGTAGCCTCTCAAAAAAAGTACAGACGTCTTTATACTATTCCGTAAGACTCTACTGACTCATTTTGGTACGATGAGACCAATTAACTCAGAGCTTTGATACTATCTTTATCATGACCTGACCCGCTGTGAGTGACACCCACAATAACCCCAGGTGGGAGAACCAATTAATCAAGCCAACACTTAACTAAACTAAGCAGCTAATACCGAATTCAATAGATAAACCAAGAAAATTCACGTCTTAACTTAAAAAATAGTAATACCTGCGAAATTAAACCCCTAGAATCTGAAAGTCGTATACCAAAACTCTTAAAACATGTCTAGAAGACGGGGATACAATGCCAAAACAAAAGAAATCCAGGTCCGAAAAGTGACTAGAACCATTAGAGGAATAAATGGTAGCCAAAAAGATGTAGCTCACCCTTGAATTCAGATGTTGCTCGGATCACAATTGAGGTCTCGAAATAGCCGCCGAAATATACCATGTACTCAACAAAAGAAGAGAAAGTGTACTATCAGTAAACAAGAACAACAGTGTACTGGTAGGATCATCGGTCAGTTCCAAGATACAAAATATGAACAGTTAACCATAACTTAGTAAAATAGAACAACATGTATAATAAGGTTAAGTACATATAAGCAAGACTCTCAGTCATCAACTTGACTCAACAACCATATAAGACATGTCCAAATGAACAACCACATAAATAGCAACTTGGACTGCCCAAGGATCCCTAGGACATCATTTATGGTGTTCAACATGTAATCCCAATTTACTCAAGAAACCACCTGAACACTTAAACATACCAACCAGGCCACTCATGGACCAACACGTAATAATACATCACAACAAATAAGCCCAGTTCACTCATGGAACCAACACACATATAAAAATCAAACCAGTAGCAGGCATGGTAACCGAGCCAACCATAATGAATTTATACTAGGTGTGGTACTCAAGACAACTAATGAATAACTTATACAAGGAATAGTAATTGAGCCAACTGATAATCTGTATCAGGCGTGGCACTCGAGCCAACCAAAGAATCACAAACATTACAACAATCACAACCACAATGAATAACATACCACACTTGTACAATCGACAAGCATTTAAAATAGTTTATTGCATTTAATTGATACTTAAGACATCTCTAACACTTACTCCTTTATCCCGGAATACACATAGTTTAAGTAATACTAAATAAACAGTTATAATTCACACATCAAGAGTTTGGATTACACCAACCATCAGCTACCTCAATTCAGGCCTGAATGCTCTATTGGACCAAAGCTTTCCCGTTTCTTAGAACTTTCCCTTGATCATGGTCTAAAAACAAGAATCCAAACACATAATCAACCTAATGACCTATATTATCACAGATTACAGCTTAATACTGAACCCCCAGGCAGCCAATTCCATGATCACCCCCTCATTCCAGGGCCTTTCCACCATAATTTCACCTAATTACTACCAATTCCATTGTTATGCAAGTGAATTATGGTATTCGAATCCTAAATAACTACTTAAACCAGGAACCCAAGGTTTTTCATCCTAACATTCCCCTTTTTCACCAGAAAATCCAACCTAGGTTAAGTTAAACCCTGCCCTAAGCCTGTAACTAATGATTCTAGCCATTAGAATCAAATTACTAGTTTACGGGGATAATATACATACCTTAACAAAGAATTTTGCTAGAAAAGTGTTAAGAATTGCCCAAAATCGCCATAGTCCTCCCCAAAATATTCTTGTGAATTAATGAACTTTTTTTAGGAAGTTTCTGCTTTTATAGTGACTAATCCTGCTATAGCAGCCTAATCCCACTATAGCGGCACCGCCATAGCGCAAGCTGCTTGCTATATCAGAGTTGACCGCCTTTGACTCTAGCTATAGCAGGAATTTCTCTGTTATAGTGGAATCACGATAGTAGCGTGTCACTTGCTATAGAGGTTGGCACAGGATAGAAACTCAGAAATCCCGCAGTTTTGCCCATTTGACAACACACCCTCAAACCATGATGTTTCGAACTAACCCATTTACGTCAAGTTTGATATCGGGAGTTCGACTCACCCAAATTCAATTCTGAAAAGTCCTATGGACTCCTTAATGCCTTAGCTAATAGAAAAATCAGCTCAAACTTAATCATTTCACCTAATTCTTTCCCTAATTTCCCTAGACCTTACCTCACTCAAATTTTGTCCGAGACTAGTCTAGCCCAAAATTTTAACTTCCCAACTCAAAAGTTTTCTAACCTAATTTCTTGCACAATAAGCTCACCCATAATTATAAGAAGGGTCATTATAGACCTAATAGTATAACATGAAAGCAGTAAAATATATAACCAGTAATAAGAATCTAACACTTAGCATATAAGCAATCAAAATATAATCTTTTAAGTTAATTCATCAGCAACTAAGTCAAGTTCATAATTCCTAGAAGCAATAGCATAATATGAAATAAGGAAAAAAGGTGTACACACATGCTATAGATTTTATGGCTTCCCACTAGTTATGACCTGTCGGGGACTCTAGGTTGTCCATGTACCATACCGGTGATGTATCCGCTCCATATCAACATTACCATAATAATATTTGGATATCCGTGTTCTCAGACCCATATTCTCACCAAAACATTCAATGCGCAATGCACTATTCATACTTATCCATTTTAGCTTACTTATCACTACCTATTCATTTAGCCTATTCGTACAAGCATAACAGGAAAAGCATATATAATACAATCACGTCCAAAGACCAACCGTAAATCATATAATTTTTCTAGAAACATGCACCAAGGTGAGTCTTAACTCTAATTCAAACCATAACCTACCTCGAGTGAAGATATAACACCTGCAATCTTGTTCATCACTGCCTTGTCCTTTCTTAACTCTCTAGAATGCACATGGTCTAGAAATAACAAATGAATAAGATTAATTAGCCAATTACTCTTTATTTTAGTCCATGGGAATCAAACTCAACAATTCTACCCATTACACGAGGTTTCTAGAATTCCCCAAGGGTTTAATAAGTCATAAATCAGTTTTGTTGCATCCATAGGATCAATATTCAAGGTTTCTATCCAAGTTCATAGCCCTTTCATGTGTGTATGAGGTTTAAATGTCTTGGTGTAGCACATCGGGAGAATAAGGTTGCAAAGGTGTGATAATATCAAAGAATTAAGCTAAAGTTTTAGTTCAATGATTCCCTTAAACAAGTTCAAGTTAAATAAATGTCTCGTGTAACACCCCTCCTGTTTGGAAAGTTTAAATTAACTTGTACCCTCGGAGTAAGATTAAAAGTATTTTTTATGCTAATAAAGATGTGTTATGAGGTCATATAACAACGCAATGATCATATGTTAAGTTTTGAAGTCAAGAAAGTTATGAAATAAAAGTTGGCAAAAGTTAGCGTATGTTTTTTTAATAAACTTTCTAAAATTTTAGTCAAATGTCTCAGAGATTTTCTCCCAATAAATAAAGAGTCAGAGGGCCTCTGATATCACGACCAGATTTCTCAGGTCATGATGGAACCTATAACCCCCCCCCCCAAGTAGATCAACCAATTCTTTGTATCCCAAAATGATTAGTAATGGGCTACTACCTAACCAAAACAAACAACAAGCAGAAAAATAAGCGAAAGCAGAATATAAAGATAGAACAACGAGGAAGCAATAACCTGAATATATACCTAATGAAACTACACCAACCCCAAGACTTGGTATCGAAAGTACAGAAGCTTCTAATAGAATACAAGTGCTAGAAGTAACAAAATGATAACTATAACTATGTCTGAATATACAAATAGTAACAGTACAAAAGAGGACATGTGGTAAAGCCCCGGTCGTCAGGCGCTCACCCTAGTCTTGAATACGCAAAGGTTGCACGAGTCTCCAACATGATCAACAATGAATGCTCAACTAATATCTTCACCATAAGGATGTAGAAGTGTAGTATGGGAACCAATTACAAAGCAACGGGTACCCTGTATGCATCATCGGCTAACTGAGCACATATAAAATATAAAAAGAGTAATATAGCAGATAGCAAGAAAGCAGTCACCGAAGAAATAGAGAAAGCATAAGGAAACTAGCATGGAGAATAGTCAACCAAGAGTTATAAGCATACAATGCTAGCACAGACGGTAAATATACACAGAACATAGGTAAAGGAAAGAAGAACGCACATTGAGTGCTTGCACAGTAATATAAATAAAGAGACAGAGTTGAGAAAATTGTGGTATACCGGCAACCTCAAGTAAAAAGGAAAGAAAGGAATCAATTTAGCATACTTAAGATGGGATCAATATACTTAAGGGAAATCATTTTACAAATCCAACTTCAAAACAACATAAACACAAATCAACCTCACAAGTACAACCCTAAGATGGAATAACTATGCCACAATAATTGAGAGCTACCACTCAAAATCATGATAAAGAATAGAACTAGAAACCCACAACAGCTAAGAAGACCACACAATAGTGCCTTAATAATACATAACTCACTAGCCCCTCAATAATCAAAGTCCAATAACCGGATCCTCAACAGGCTAGGAACCACTAAACCACCAAGAACTGAATGCCATAACAAGCTCTAAAAAGTGACAGGAGTAATATAATATAATACAGTCCCAGTGGATGCCCATACAACCAAGGAAAGGAATCAAGTGATAACAAACCCTCTATTCGCCATACAATAGGAGCGTACACTGAGCACACAGTAAATAAGGGTGGAATCGGAATGCAATATGCATGATCATGTATGATGAATCTGGTGTGATAATAGAACCATATGTTACCCCCTCCGGTACCTATAAGGCCTAATAGAGGTAGGACCTATGGATGGACACGGCCCATATACCTCGACTACACCGTATACCCCTCTTCTGGCACCCTGAGCTTGTAGCTCAGGGTCCAAGAATGATAAGGTCCATGGGGGTTTACTCGTAGACCACATACTAAAACTACGAATATCAATATGTAACTCAATAAACGGAACCCCACAGTACATGTCCGGCTTTGACCCGGGTCTGAATCAGTAGTTGTAATCTCAAAAACCCATCAAAAGCTGCCTGAAGTATAATCGGGTCTAAATTAGTAATCAAGTTTGAGTAACCCCTATAAAGGGTTCCTGGAGCGTATCTGGGTCTAAAACTATAGTAAATCAAGTCTATTTCTCTGGCACAGCCGAGCCCAGTATAAGTGAAAACAGGTAATCAAATCATCGTAATATCCTTTTTTCTCCAAGAGGTTTCATAAAGCTAGTTTAAAAACCCTCTCAAAGTCATAATATCCAAAACAGGCCCTCGGGGCCATACAATGTTTACAAAAATGTTTCTAGTTGACCCAAAGCTAAATCAGTAGAAAAACATGCAAAAAGACTTTGCATGAAAGATATTCTTGCAAACAATAAGTTAGCCCAACGGCTCACAAACATTCCTACCGGCCCTGCATAGGCTCACAGCTCTAAAGCAGATATAACCAACCTAGAATAATATATCTATATCTGAGACTCACAAACATTCACAAATAACTCACCATCTATGTTCAGAGTCAATACAAGGCCACACAGGACAAGAAGGGTAATATACAATACTACACGAATACTACTATCAACATATGAATTAAATGGACCAAAGAGACGGACAAGGTCTGGGGTACGAACCTATAACAACCCACCCAAGGATACTAATTAACGTATTTATAGACTATATACGCAGAGCCTGGGTAGGGAAAGCCATAACCTATCTGTTGTCCAACGACCAGCTGTTGGAATGGCGTCGTCCAAGCTTGAACTGCTCCAGGAAGCTCCAAATCGTGAAAATACTATCAACACAATAATCTAGGCATCAAAATGAAACCAATAATACCCATAATGCTATAAACATAACTGGGTCAAAATTTGTGTCACTAATGGGCCCGTAGGCCATGCAACGCAAAACCTAAAACGAAAAATGCCCATGTGTTCCTTACAATCCTGGGAGCACATGCTCAAAATTGGAGTGGAAACGAAAGACAAATGAAGCTCCAAAACAGCCCACCTATAAAGAAATCAAAGAGAGAATTAATTGAGAAAATGGGAATTAAATAGGTTGCTTACCTGCCTTAGATGTAAATTAATGAGCAAGGATCGTCAGAATAACACCTTCCAATCAGTTGGGAACAATAATGGTGAAGTATGGTGGTTTTGGGGTCTTTGGCAATGGAGGAATGAGTGGGAAATGTTTTGGGGAAATGAAGAAGAATGAGAGAAAATGCCAACTTAAGTTTCTAGCCTTGGCCTATGCGAACGCGGCCAAGGCGTCACCTAGGCGAATGGACAAAAAGACCAAACAAATGGCCTGGGCACCGAACTACCAGTCCCAGCAATCCATAAATGACTTACGGACACTAGAGGCAAGATCTAGCAATACAAGAAAGGTGAAAATGCTTAAATGACCGAAAGAGTCATTACATCATCCACTACTAAAAAGACTTTCATCCCCGAAAGTCATGAAAAATGGAATCACTAGAGATCTAAGAACAGCGGATACGAAGCCCGCACTACTCTCTCGGACAACCTTGGTAGCCTTCTCAACCAGACAACACCCAACAAAATGAAACCCAAGAAAACAACCAAGCCTTAGCTCCTTACTAGCAGAGCTAGAATCCAACTCTAAGCTCCAAAACTCCAAAAGCCTGCCAACCCAAACTAAACCTTGAGAATCTTAACCAGAAAGCACCGACACAACAATGAAACTAGAGAACCAAGGTGATCAACACACACAACTTGAATTCTCGAAACCACAACCAAGTTTAACAAAATTTCCATCAACCCAAAACTCTAAATCATGAACCCGCTGATCCGTAAAATCCTTTATTCTGACCCAAATCCTGTTGCACCATAATCATGAAACTGCATATAAGTTGAACACTCAAACCACCCTTAAATCATCAACTGATACACCAGAGATCTATAGTTCCCTCTTATACTCTACAATGAAAGAAGTCACCATCTTTACTCGAACTCTTTCCAAGCCAAGATATAGTCTACTAGCCTTGCCATCCAAGATAACAACCCATAGCATATCATTGAAAACTAGAGTTATCTGTCCTGACTGACCATCAACCAATGAACAAACACTTTTCCAAACATCAAAACTCGCTAACTGAACCCAACTGAACAACCCACTTGAACCCAACTGAAGTTTTCACACTTGGGTTGGGAAAGGCATGTATGAACACCCTGTGTTGACGAAGAAATTTCCAAACTATAGAACGAACCCAACCCTGCTGAACTGTGCCAAGTTTGAATCAACTGGAAGTGAATGAACCAGGGAAACCTACCCAACAGACTCAATCCAAAACCAAGACCCTGCAAGGAATGTGGTAACCCTACCACAAAGACCGTAGCCATCACAAAGAACCAAACTTTAAGAAGTACCGCTGCTACTCCCAATACTCGAACACCATTACGATTTGAAATTGCCTTAGAAACCTCAACTCGGGAAGAAGTCAACCATGCCACAAATACCAAGTCGAAACACCCATAAGGTTCCTGGGGTTCAAGGTTGCCATCTAGCCATAGAAGTTTTTGCATATACCTTCAACTCATCCCTTTGGCTCAAATCAACTGCCCTACTATATCGTCACACAAACCAACCATCCTAAAGCATACCACATACCAAACTTTTTGTCAATAATGGTTGAGTCTAACCAACACTAGAACCCCACATTAAAGACAACCCTTGAAGAATCAACCAAGCAAGCTTTCAAACTCTCAATAAATGAAGGCGACCATCAGTCTCAAAGTACCATTAGGACCCAAAATGGTCTTGCTAGTCTTAACCTGCACAACCTTATCACATATAGAATACACAACTACTTAATCTCAAACTTATGTTACTGAGTGTGTCCAACCATGGTAGAAGAAACCTCGTACTATCTAGTACACCAGTGAAATCCAAAATGTCTAGCCTAACTAAAAGGTTAGCCAAGGACTAGATTTCCAAGTCCAACTACTACTGCGAAATGAAAATAAGGGGCTATGTTTCCCATACCCACTTCCCTCTGGCACAAAGATGCTGCAACCAAATAGAAACCTTCACGAACCATGTGATGTAACCTGACAGCCCAAAATTCTGAAACCCAACTTCAATTTTCCCACCAATTCCTTTGTCAAAACTCATTAGTAGACCCATACATTATCGATGAACACTCAGGGATCAGAGCCCACTAGGCTCTGAAAGTGCAAGTTGCCCAATCCGTAGGTTCTACTGAAACCTCAAACAAATCGCAGGAAAAGCTACCGCAATCTGTAGTCAATCGAATCAAGTCACTAACACATAACCCAAAGCAACTCCTAGTTGTCACCTCAGTCAACTACTAAAACACATAAGCACGCACACAGAGTCATCTCCCTCCTTTTTCAACTAAATAAAACCTTTTCTTAGCATATACTGAACTCTAAAATCTCTTCTCAATAAGATCTGGAGCCATTGCCTTAGCACTTAGATCTATATTGTCAAAACTCAATACGGTGGGAAAAGAATGGGGTGGATACCCAAATTAACCAAAAACTACAAACACAACTCAACCATGATGTTGCAGTCAACACTTAGCCAAAAATGCCATAGTCGAAGCTCAACCACAATACTGCATTCAAAATCTCAACCAGATAACTACGATCAAAATTTATTCCAACTAGAACTGGGAAAAAAAATAATAAGACAACCCCACCGTACAAGAACATAAAGAAAACTATGGGAACAACACACATACCTTCTAACCTCCTAAATCAACCAAACAATGAGGTCGACTCTAATCACTCGAGGAAAGGAAACCAAACCATACTCTCTAGCATAACCAACACCTCTTAACTTAAGACAGAAGCTCAAACTCTGACAAAACCACTGGTAACACCAAACTAACACAAGGACTTCTAGCAAGCACTTGATAACATCCTAGGTAACAACCATCTAGGACCGTTATAAAAGTAAGACTCAATACAAGTCTAGAACTACAAGGAAATTGGAAATAGAGTCAACCAGAAAAGCTAACAAGAACTACCCCGGAGCTATAACTCCGTGTAAATACCTCACAAGGATAACGCACCCCATCTACCACTAAAGAATAAACTACCAAGAAAACAATGCATAGATACTACAACTCAAGTAGTGAAATAACTAAACAAGTAGTAGGTAGGCATATAAGCAAATAAACAATAGAAGGGATGGAATCACAATGCGAATAGCACTATCACTAACCGAATGTCACAAAAGCCTTACCTGGAACAACAATATCTAGGAAATCTACCTCTGGTCTAGCAAGAGGGCCATGGAACTGACCGAGTCTATCACTGGGCTGAGTAATTAAAGCTGATGGCTCGACCGTTCCTCTCTGGGGATAATCTCTGATATAGTGACCAACCACTCTACAACCGTAACAACCCAAGTAAGCCTTGCCCTAACGCATAATGCTTGTCGACTCTGGATGGGTACCTAACCCACCTGGCTGAAATCCACCTCTAACCATCTGGGGACCACCCCTACTACCTTGTACTCCACCTCTAAACGGTGGTACTACAGCCCTAGGAGATAAACCTGCTAACCCTGTTCATTGGAAGGTGGGATCATGGAATAATCCTTAGCAAATTGCGCACGCACACCACACTGAAAGCAAATCCCTGTGGATACATACGGGTGATGAGATCTCACTGAACCTGACCAACCACTATGGCCTACACAACCTAAAATCGAACCTCAATGAACCTGACCCATGCCAAATCCACTCTGCTCGACATGCCCTAAACTACCACCCTCTAAAACCTGTGGAGTAACTGAAACTGGCCAGTAGATAAGAGCAATGGAACCTATCTGTGGTGGAGAATACCCTACCTTGAGTCTGAGAACCTCGGGAACTATCCTGGCAATGATGTTTCTTAGGACTACCTCCATAAGCCTCATGGCATAAAACCTCGATAGCCCAAACATGATCCACTACCTGAAGGAAGGTCATCCCAGTTGTAACCGAATACTCGATCTCCAAATGGCGCGGTGAAATCAAACCTCCAACAAAGCTGTGAACTCTATCACTCTCTGAAAGCACAGACCTAGCAGTACAACTAACCATCTCGTGAAATCTTACCTCATAATCCAATATCGATATACAACCCTACTGAAGAACTGGAAGCTCAACCCTAACTGAAGCACCACTCAAAGAACCAGGTACTGAAATACTTACAGAAGGACACAGAGTCCTAGCCACATTGCCCTGAATAACTGGGGTAGCCATAAATCCAATAAGAGGTTGGGCTGGTCCCACACCCCCTATCTGATATAGTAAACTCTCACTCTGAAGTACTGGCGCTGATGAAATCACTGAAGCAACATGCATAGAAGCCTCGACATCACCCGATGTCGAACTTGTCTTAGGCATCTAAGAAGGAATGAAACAACAAAAGTTTTAGAAGTCAATAGAGCGAGGAAGGCATGATAAAGAGCCAAGAAGATGAAACTTTTTATAAGAATGCCCTGTAGCCTCCCACAGATAGGATACAGACATTATCGTACCGATTCGTGAGACTCTACTTAGACATTTGCTTTTATACCACAACACTGGTGAATCTAGAGCTCTGTTACCAAGCTATCATACCCGATTTCTTAGGTCATGATAGAACCTATAACTCCCTAGTAGGCAAACCAATTCCCCATAGCCCTAAACAATTAGTAATGGGCTACTACCTAACAAAAATGCTTAAAAAGCAGAAAAATAAGAAGAAGCAGAATATAAAGATAGAACAATGCAGAATCAATAACCTAAATATATACATAATAAAACTACACCAACCCCAAGACTTGGTATCGACAGTATAGAAGCTTCTAATAGAATACAAGTGCTAGAAGTAAAAAAATGATAAGTAAAACTATCTCCAAATATAGAAAGATTAAAAGTACAAAAAAGGAGATGTGGTCAAGCCCCGATCGTCAAGAGCTCTCCCTAGTCTTGAATATCAAAAAGTTGTACGAGTCTCAAACATGATCAACAACAAAATCTCAACTAATATCTTCATTAAAAAGATATAGAAGTGTAGTATGAGAACCAATTGCAAAGCAACGGGTACCCAGTAGGCATCATTGGCTGACTGAGTGCATATAAGATATAAAAACAATAATATAGCAGATAGAAATAAAGCAGTCACCGAAGCAATAGAGAAAGCACAAGGAAACTAGCATGGAGAATAGTCAACCAAGAGTTATAAGCATACAATGCTAGCATAGATGATAAATATACACAGAACATAGGTGAAGGAAAGAAGAACGCACCTGGAGTCCTTACGCAAGAATATAAATAAAGAGAGAGAGTTGAGAAAATGGTGGTATACCAATTATCTTGAGTAAAAGGGAAAGAAGGGAATCAATTTAGCATACTCAAGATAGGATCAATATACTTAAAGGAAATCATATTACAAATCCAACTTCAGAATAACATAAACATAGATCAAACTCACAAGTACAACCCTAAGATGGAATAACTAAGCCACAATAATCAAGAGCTACCACCAAAAATCATGATAAAGAATAGAACTAGAAACCCACAACAGCTCAGCAGACCACACAATATTTCCTCAACATGACAGAACTCACTATCCCCTCAATAATCAAAGTCCAATAACCGGAGCCTCAATACACTAGGAACCACTAAACCAACAAGAATCGAATGCCATAACAAGCTCTAAAAAGAGACAAGAGTAATATAATCTACCTACAGTCCCAATGGTTGCCCATACAATCGAGGAATGTAATCAAGTGAAAACAAACCCTCTAGCCACCCATATAACGGGAGCGTACACTGAGCATACAACAAACAAGGGTGGAATTGGAACTCAATATGCATGATGATGTATGATGAATCTGGTGTGATAATAGAACAATATGTTACCCCTTACGATACTATAAGGCTAAATAGAGGCAGGACCTATGGAAGGTCACGGCCCGTATATCTCGACTATGCCGTATACCCCTCTTCCGGCACCCATAGCTCGTAGATCGGGGTCCAAGAATGATATGGTCCATAGGGATCTACTCGTAGACCACATACTAAAACCACAAATCTCAATACGTAACTCAATAAATGGAACCTCGTAATACATGCCTGGCTTCAACCCGAGTCTAAATCAGTAGTTGAAATCTCATAAACCCGTCAAAGGGTGCCCGAAGTGTATTCAGGTCTAAATTAGTAATCAAGTCTCAATAACTCTTATAAAGGGTGACCGGTGCGTATCCAGGTCTAAAACAATAGTTAATCAAGTCTAGTACTCTGGCACAACCGAGCCTAGTATAAGTGAAAACTGGTAATCAAATCATCAATGTATCCTTTTTTCTCCAAGAGGTTTCATAAAAGCAAGTTTAAAAACCCTTTCAAAGTCATAATATAATAAATGGCCCCTCGAGGCCATGCAAAGTTTTGAAGAATATTTATAGTCGGCCCAAAGCCAAATCAGTAGAAAAATTTGCAGAAAAGCCTTTGCATCAATGATATGCTCGCAAACAATAAGTTAGCCCTATGGCTCACAAATATTTATACCGGCCCTGCACAGGCTCATAGCTCTACAATAGATATAACCATCCTAGAATAATATCTCTATCTCCGGGACTCACAGACACTCCCAAAAAACCCACCATCTATGTTCCAGAGTCAATACAAGGCCTCACAGGACCAGAAGGGTAGTATACAATACTACACAAATACCACAATCAAACGTATGAAATAAACGGACCGAAGAGACAGACAAGGTATGGGGTACCAACCTATAACAACCCACCCAAGTAACTAATTAATGTAGTTATAGCCTATATATGCAAAGTCTAGGTAGGGATAGCCATAACCTACCTATCTTCCATCGACTAGTTGTGAGGACGTTATTGTCCAAGCGCAAACTGCTTTGGGAAGCTCCAAATCACAAAAATACAATCAACACAATAACCTAGGCATCAAAACAAAACCAATAATACCCATAATGCTATAAACATAACCGGGTCAAAATCTGGGTCATAAATGAGCCTATGGGTCCTAAAACCCAAAACCAAAAATGAAAAACACCCATGTGTTCCTTACAATCCCGGGAGCATATGATTAAAATTTTAGTGAAAATGGATGACAAATGGGGCTCCAAAACATCCAACCCATCAAAAAATCAAAGCGGGAATTAATGGAGAAAATGGGAATTAAATAGGTTGCTTACCCGCCTTAGAAGTCAATTAACAAGCAAGGATCATCACAATAACACCTTCTAATCAGTTGGGAACAATAATGGTGAAGTATTGAGGTTTTAGGGTCTTTGGCAATGGAGGAACGAGTGGGAAATGTTTTAGGGAAATGAAGAAGAAGGAGAGAAAATGTCAACTTAAGTTGCCAGCCTTTGCCTATTCAAACATGGCCAAGGTGTTGCCTAGGTGAGGTCCGTAAAGTGGGTGGCATGGCATTGTCCTTTGCGTAGGAGGCCAGCCCACATGTAGGCGATGCATAAAATGGGGCGGCTGGCTTGGGCCTATGCATAGGTGGCCAATGCCCGTGTAGGCAAAGGCAAATCAGAGAGGAGACTGTCCTAGGACTATGCGAAGGTGGATAAGCCCCACGTAGGCAAAGGGAAAGCTGGTGCTATGATAACAACCAGCTGCCAATAGCCTAGCCTACAAGAATTTAACTCTAATGGACCCTCAGGAATACATCTGGGGTCCTGCAAACACAAATGACCAAAGCTATTCAACTAGAAATGGAATTCTGGATCCAATGGAATTGACAAAAATCCCATCGGAGGTTGATTTAATGAAAAGTGGTACCCACGCACAAAATCAACCTTTAGGCCAATTATTCCCAAATTGGAACCATAGGGCCAAAATCAAGTCCAGAAGCCTCGAGACCCGAACCAATGGTCCCTATAGCCTAAACTCAACATTCTGGAGCTAACATCGCTGATGGAATTTTCATCTGAGGCCTTCTTCTCTAAATGTTGCCCAAAGTCAACTAAACAAGCCCAACTAGCCTGAAAACACAAAACGAGAGAGAATTCCAAGCTGAAAATCTCCCAGAACCTGACAAAAGGTCCCACTAGACCAAAGTCCATGCTCTGAAGCTAATGGAACTATCAGAATTTAATTTTGAGCTCGTTCAACAAGAATGTTGAATAAAGTCAACAATTCCCAAAGTTTAAATCTCTAAAACAAGGAATGGCAAAAAAGTCCAAACAAATGGCCTGGGCACCAAAGTACCGGTCCCAGCAAGCTATAAATGACATGGGGCCACTATAGGCAAGCTTTAATAGTATAAGAAAGACAACAATGTATAAATGACCAGAAGGGTCCTTACACCTGACCTACCAAATTAAAGGTGTACAAGTCTCGTTTCAACCTCACTAAACCATTTGTACATATGACTTTAGAATAGAGAGATATTCACATTTTCATGAGACTGCACAAGAAAGCATGTGAAGTTAGGCCTCAAGCCCCTATGTCAGTTTTGCTTTATAAAAGATTTTTTAGCTTTGTTTTAACTCATAAAGTTCACCAAGAAACCTTATAAAATCATAACCCAAGCCTCTAAGTCCTCCATGGACTTTGATGATTCAAATTCGGAAGTTTAATGGAAGTTTCTCTACATCGCAAGCTTATCATTGTTGTAACACCCCATAATTCGATTGAGCTTTTGAACTTAAAAATTCTATGAAATTCAGAACTTCCAAGAACCACAAGTCAAGTTCATGAGTCATGGTTAGAACCACTAGTCATGGAAGCAACTCGTGAATCCAGTCCTGCAGATCAACCTCAGGTCAGAGAACCACGAGTCAGGTTCACGATCCGTGGATGATTCCATGAGTCATGGAACCAACTCGTGGAACTCAGACTGAGGTTAGTCAAATCCCCCAGAAACCACAAGAAGTCTCGACGACTCGTGGATGTTTCCACGAGTCATCCTCTTACCTCGTTGAATGTCATCTCCAATCCACGAACCGTGCTTGCTTCTACAGCTCCTGGAAAAGACCCGTGGAACCTAAAGCTGAGGTTTTAAATAGCTTTTTTTCTAGTTAAATCACAGGGATATTTCTATAATTACCCACCCTTTTAACTCTTAAGTGAGGTTATTTTGGCCACTTTTAGTAGGGTTTATACTTCTATTATCCTAAGTCACTTATTATTCCTCATTCATATACCAAAAGAGAAAAAGAACTCCTTCAAGCTCTAAGTCTCAAGCTCCAAGTTCAAGTCTTCATTTCTTTTCATCTTAGATCAAGCAAGCTTCAATAAGGTATATGGGTATTTAATAAGGGAATTATTTCACCCTTATGCCTACAACCCCATATTTTACTTTGACTTATGAAATTGTGAAAATTAGGGTTCTTACCTCAATTGGAGAAAAGTTACGAGTCTTCATTTTAAGCATAAATTCATGGTTTATCATTACTTATCTATGATTATTTTGAGCTTCCTTAATTTATTTTGAAATCCCATACTTTAAAGATATTTTCTAGCATGATTTCATTAAATTGCATATTTTCAAGTGAAATTTGGCATGTTTAGATAACATGACCTTATGTATTTATGAAATTGCATGCCTAATTCTTCAAGTTATGAATTTAGAAAGAAAATTATGTTTTGAAATTATGGCTATGCTAAGTTTTAAGACTTATGATTTTGAATTGCATGACATTAGATATGTCTTTATGTTTTTCAAATAGATTTGACATTAGATATGTAACAACTATAAGTTGAGTTATATATATGTTTTGGGAGTAGTATTTAGCACCGAGTGACGTGGGTTCTAGATAACCCAAGTCAAAAACTACGTTACCACCTTAGGTTGCCCTCTGTGGCTTATGATATGATCCTGTTAGATAAGGTTCTAACCTTGGCCGGTTAGGACAACCTTTTTTGATGTAGGTGTATAACACTGGACTCCATGCAACTCATCATGGTTTATGTCAGTTAAAAGAAACTCCCGTATGAATGTCTTTAAGTCTTATGTTAAGTTACTTCTTACCTTATGCTTAAATTATGATATCTCTCATGATTTCTCTTATTGTGCATGGATTCAATTTTAACTATGTTTTAAGTACGTTTTACTACATTTATGCTTATCTCACATACTCGGTACATCATATATTACTGATGCATATTCTCACACTACATCCTTTGATAATGTGAATATAGGCTCCTTCCCTCAGACTCGTGGCTAGACATTGCCAAGGATCCATTTTTTGTTGGTGAGTCCTCATTATTCGAGGGCTAGTGCTAGACTTATTTTTATTATGTCTTTCTTTCAGATTTCTGAGTTAGTTGAGGTGTTGTCCCATCAACTCTTATGAAAGTTTAGAGGTTTTATACATAGCTAGATTTGTATTATGTGTTTGGATTTGGTATTTCTTACACCTTATTCCCATTTCATTATTGTTGCCTATCTTCTTTAAGTATGCTTCTATTATGTTCCTTTGTTTTAATTTGAATATGCTATTACCAAGGGTTAACTTGGGGCACGTGTGGTCCCAGGTCCAGTGTTATGCCTAGGGGGTAACCTCGAGGCATGACAAACTTGGCATTAGAGCCTCAGGTTCAAGAGTCTTAGGATGTCTAAAAACTGCATCGAGTAAAGTTTCTTTCATGTATGTGAAGTGCGCCACACTTATGAGAGAGAGGTTATGAGATGTCTTAGGAAAAACTTCACTTATTTCATGATCAATATCATGCAATAGGTTATAACTTTATTACTTCTCTAATCCATTTTTTATGCATTTGAGATTATGCCTCCTCACCGTGCCATGCCTCATAGAGCTACTCAAAATCCTAACTCTCTAATTCCCGACCTTGAGGTTACTAATGTGGAGTTCAGAAATGCCATTTATATGCTAGCTCAGACTATGGCCGCTCAGGCCAATCAGCAGGCTCATATCCCCACCCACTCTCAAGGTGGAGTAGAGGCCTGAGTTTAAGATTTCATTTGTATAAATCCACCTGAGTTCTTGGGTTCAAAAGTTGGTGACGATCCACTAAATTTCATGGATGAGATGAAAAAGATCTTGGATGAGATGAAAAAGATCTTGGATGTGATTCAAGTGGTTGGTGTTGAGGGTGTCGAGCTAGCTTCCTATCAGCTCAAGGATGTAGCTCATATTTGGTATACTCAATGGAAGAATGTTAGGGCTAAGGACGTGGTCCCTATCACTTAAGAGTCCTTTGAGAGGGCTTTTCTTGATCGATTCTTCCCTAGAGAGTTGAGGCAATCTAAGGCCGAAGAGTTTTTAAATTTGATGCAGGGATCTATATCGGTTCAGGAGTATGGGTTGAGGTTCACTCAGCTTTCTAGGTATGCTCCTTCTATAGTGGTTGATTTGTAGGATCAGATGAGTAAGTAGATTGATGGAGTGTCAGGTTTGGTGAAGAATGAGTGCAGTTCTGTTATGCTTTTGAGTGACATGAATATTTCTAGACTTATGATTCATGATCATCAGATTGAGGGAGACAAGTTGAGGGAAATGGCAAGAGAGAAAATAAGGCCAGATTAGAGGGTTTGAATTTTAGCAATCAGAGGTACAGAGGTGGACACTGCTCTTCATTTCAGAAGAAGTCATCTAGACCCGTTCATTCTTTAGCTAGTGATCCTACTTAGGCCCTCATGCCTCATCATGATCATACAGGTAGAGGATCAGGTTCTTATTCACAGTGGAGTGTTGCAAAGGGTACTCCTTTACCCTTCTTGCAACAAATATGGTAAAAGTTACCTTGGTGGGTGTTTAGCTGGTTCAGGTGGATGCTTTGGGTGTGGTCAGGTTGGACACAAGATTAAGGATTTCCCTTCAGCTAAAAGGGACAAGTAGGTAGCAGGACTCAGTCTTCCCCAGCAGCCCCAGAAGGTCAACCGCCCCAGTAGGGCACTACTTCTAGTTCTTGTGGTCAACTCTAGAACAACCTTCATGTCATGTCTTTCTGCCAAGACCAGGAGAGTTCATTGGACATTATTACTGGTATGTTGAAAGTCTTCTCTCATGATGTATATGCTTTATTAGACCCTGGTTCCTCCTTATCTTTTGTGACCTCTTATGTTGCTTGCAAGTTTAAAATTTGACCTGACCAACTCTTACAACCCTTTTTTATTTCTACTCCTGTTAGTGAGTCAATCTAGCTAAAAGAATCTAATGAAATTGCCCTATCGCAATCATTCATAGAGTCACTTCAGCGGATCTAGTATAGTTGGAGATGACCGATTTTGATGTCATTCTTGGTATTGATTGGTTGTATGCATGTTATGCCTCGATTGAATGCATACTCAAGTTGTTAGTTTCAAGTTTCCAAATGAACCTGTCTTAGAATGTCAAGGTAGTCCTCCATCGTCAAAGGGTCATTTCATATCTTATCTCAAGGGTAGAAAAAAGATTTCTAAGGGTTATGCTTATCCTATAGTTCGGGTTATGGACTTGGAGTCCGAGACACTATCTCTCCAGTTAGTCCCTGTTGTGAATGAGTTTCCTAAAGTGTTTCCTGAGGATTTACATGGAGTCCCTCCCAAGTGGGAGATCGACTTTAGAATAGACCTTCACCAAGATATGCATCATATCTCTATTCCTCCTTATTGGACAGCTCTTGCAGAACTTAAGAAATTGAAGGATCAGTTGAGAGAACTCCTTGATAAGGGCTTCATTCGACCTAGCATCTCTCCATGGGGTGCTCAGTTCTATTCATGCAAAATAAAGATGGTTCTCTCAAAATTTGTATCGACTACCGGCAGTTGAACAAGGTCACAATCAAAAAGAAGTATGCCATTCGTAGAATTGATGACTTGTTCAATTAGCTTCAGGGTGCCAGTTACTTTTCCAAGAATGACCTTAGATTCGGTTATCATTAGCTCCGTGTTTGAGAGTGTGAAATTTTAAAGATAGTCTTCAAAACTCAGTATGGTCATTATGAATTTGTGGTTATGTCTTTTAGACTAACGAATGCTCTTGCAGCCTTTGTGGATTTAATGAACCATGTGTTCAAACAATATTTGAATATGTTCATGATTGTTTTCATTGATAATATACTTATCTATTCTCAGAGTAAGGAGGAGCATGCATACTATTTGAGAGTGGTATTGCAAACTCTCAAGGATCGATAGTTATTTGCTAAGTTTAGCAAGTGTGAGTTTTGGATGCAGTCTATTGCTTTTCTGGGTCATATTGTGACTAAAGAGGGTATTCGAGTTGATTCCCAAAAGATTGAGGCAGTAAAGAACTGGTCTAGAGCCATATCCCCGTATGATATAAGGATCTTTTTGGGTTTGGCTAGTTACTATAGGAGATTTGTGGAAGGATTTTCTTCCATTGCTGCCCCATTGACTCAGTTGACTCAGAAGAAGGTAAAATTTCAGTGGTCTGATCTATGTGAGAAGAACTTTCAGGAATTGAAGACTAGGTTGACCACAACTCCAGTATTGGCTTTACCCGAGGGCCTAGATGACTTTGTTGTGTATTGTGATACTTCTAGGATAAGTTTTGGTTGTGTTTTGATGCAAAGTGGTAAGGTGATTGTTTATGCTTCTAGACAGCTTAAGATTCATGAGAAGAACTACCCTACTCATGATATTGAGTTGGCGGCCATGATTTTTGGTTTGATGATTTGGAGACACTACTTATATGGTGTCTATGTGGATGTATTCACTAATCATAAGAGCCTCAATATGTGTTCACTCAAAAGGAATTGAATCTTCGTCAAAGGAGGTGGCATGAGATTCTTAAGGATTATTATATGAGTGTGCTTTACCATCTGGGTAAGGCCAATGTCATGGCTGATTCACTTAGTAGGTTTTTTATGGGTCGTGTGTCTACGGTTGAGGACGGAAAGAAGGAATTAGCCAAGTATGTTCATCAACTTGCTCAATAGGGAGTTCGCCTTATGGATTCGACAGAAAGTGGTGTTATTATTCAATATGGTTCCAAATAATCTTTGGTAGCTGAAGTGAATGAAAAGTAAGACAATGACCCTATTTTATACCAATTGAAGGGTGCAGTCCATCAGTAAAGGGTAAAGGTTTTCTCCCAAGGGGGAGATGGTGTGCTTTGATATCAGGGTCGATTGTGTATTCCTGACATAGATGGGTTAAGACAACAGATTTTGACAGAGGCTCATAGCTCAAGGTATTCTATTCACCCCAGTGCCACCATGATATACTATGACCTACGGGAAGTCTATTGGTGGAATGGCATGAAGAGGTACATAACAGGCTTCGTGGAAAAGTGTCCCAACTATCAGTAAGAAAAGGTAGAGCATCATCAACCGAGTGGTATGACTCAAGATATTGATATTCCTACTTGGAAGTGGGAAGCGATCAATATGGATTTCATTACAGGTTTTCCTCGCACTCATAAACAACATGATTCTATTTGGGTGATTATCGACAGGATGACTAAATCAGCCCACTTCTTGGCTGTCAAGACTACAGATTCAATAGATGATTATGCCAGACTCTACATTTGTGAGATAGTCAGATTGCATGGTGTTCTGTTGTCCATTATTTCATACAGGGGTACTCAATTTAGATCTAAGTTTTGGAGATCATTTTAGAAGGGTCTTGGTACTCAAGTTAAGCATAGCACAACTTTTCACCCACAAACGGATGGCCAGGCAGAGCGTACTATTAAGACTTTGGAGGATATGTTGAGAGCTTATGCAATTGATTTCAAAGGTATTTGGGATGATCACTTACCTCTTATCTAGTATGCCTACAACAATAACTTCCATTCTAGCATCCAGATGGCTCCTTATTAGGCACTTTATGGTCGGAGGTGAAGATATCCTATTGGTTGGTTCGAGGCAGGTGAGTAAGCTTTGATTGGTCCAAATTCAATTCATGAGACTATGGAGAAAGGTCAGCTCATTAGGGAGAGATTGAGGACCTCTCAAAGTCGATAGAAATCATATGCAGATGTGCAGAGAAGAGAGTTAGAGTTTGAGGTTGATGATTAGGTATTTCTGAAGGTGTCGCCCATGAAGGGTGTGATGAGATTCGGTAAGAAAAGGAAGTATAGTCCTTTCTATGTAGGTCCCTACAGGATTTTGAGGAGAGTTGGTAGTTTTGCTTATGAGTTGGAGTTGCCAACAAATTTAGAAGCGGTTCACTCGGTTTTCCATGTTTTCCTGTTGAAGAAGTGTGTTGGTGATCCGACCTTGATTGTTCCTTTGGAAGATGTGAGTGTGAAGGATAGCCTTACTTACGAGAAAGTTCCCATGGAGATTCTTGATCGTCGGATTCAGAGGTTGAGAAACAAAGAAGTCGCTTCAGTCAAAGTCCTTTGGAGAAATCATCTAGTTGAGGGAGCTACTTGGGAAGTGGAAGCAGCCATGAAAGCCAAGTACCCCCATATCTTTCATTCTGATTCAATTTCACCTTGAGTTAATAGTTTCCTCCTTAGGATGTCCCTCTAATTCTATTCCATCAGTTTTCCTCATAATCCTAGTACGCATTCATGTTTTCCAAATTTAGTTCAATCATGTTTTAAGTTGAAAAGCTCAGTTTTCATGTGTTTCCTTGAGTTTTATGTTTTTTTGGTTGGATATGCTGTTTTCTCCCTATTTTTCCTTGCTTAGCCTTCATTCGAGGATGAATGATCCCAAGGGGGAGATATTTTAACACCTCGGAATTTGATTCAGCTTTTGAACTTAGAAACTCTATCAAATTCAGAACTTTTAGGAACCACGAGTCAAGTTCACAAGTCGTGGTTAGAACCACGAGTCATGGAAGCGACTCGTGAATCTAGTCCTACAGATCAACCTCAGGTCTGAGAACCATAAGTTAGGTTCACGGTCCGTGGATGATTCCATGAGTCATGGAACCAACTCGTGGAACTCACACTGAGGGTAGTCAAATCCCCCAGAAACCACGAGAGGTCTCTATGACCCATGGATGTTTCCATGAGTCATCCAGTTACCTTGTGGAATGTCATCCATAGCCTATATTTTGGATCTGAAACCACAACTCTAATCCACGAACAGTGGTTGCTTCTACGGCTCGTGGAAAAGACCCGTGGAACCTGAAGCCGAGGTTTTAAATAGCTTATCTCTAATTAAATCCCAAGGGTATTTCTATATTTATCCACCCTTTTAACTCTTAAGTGAGGTCATTTTGGCCACCTTTAGTAGGATTTCTACTCCTATTAGCCTAAATCTCTTATTATTCCCCATTCATCTACCAAAAGAGGAAAATAACTTCTTCAAGCTCCAAGTTCAAGTCTCCATTTCATTTCATATTACATCAAGCAAGCTTCATTAAGGTATGTGGGTATTTAATAAGGGAATTCTTTCACCCTTATGCCCAAAACCCCATGTTTACTTTGATTTATGAAATTTGTGAAAATTAGGGTTCTTACACAAATTGGGGAAAAGTTATGGGTCTTTGTTTTAAGCTTCAATTCATGGTTTCTCATTACTTATCGATGATTTTTTTGAGGTTCCTTAATTTATTTCAAAAGCCATGCATTAAAGATGTTTTCTAGCATTATTCCATTGAATGCATATTTTCAAGTGAAATTTGGCATGTTTAGATAACATGACCTTATGTATTTATGAAATTGCATGCCTAATTCTTCAAGTAATGAATTTAGAAAGAAAAGTATGTTTTGGAATTATGGCTATGATAAGTTCTAAGATTATGATTTTGAATTGCATAATATTAGATATGTCTTTATGCTTTTCAAACATATTTGGCATTAGATATGTCACAAGTATAAGTTGAGCTATATGTATGTTTTGGGAGTAGTATTTAGCACTGAGGACGTGGGTTCTAGATAACCCAAGTACAAGACTATATTTCCACTTTAGGTTGTCCTTTGTGTCTTATGACTGGATCTTATTAGATAAGGTTCTAACCTTGGCCAGTTAGGACAATCTTTTTCGGTGTGGGTGTATGACACTGGACTCTATGCAGCTCATCATGGTTTATGTAGGTTAAAAAAAACTCTCGTATGAATGTTTTTAAGTCTTATGTTAAGTTACTTCTTACCTTATGCTTAAATTATGATTTCTCTCATGATTTCTTTTATTATGCATGGATTCATTTTTAGCTATGTTTTAAGTACGTTTTACTATATTTATGCATATCTCACATACTAGGTACATCTTATAGTACTGATGCATATTCTCGCGCTGCATCCTTCGATGATGCAGATACAAGCTCCTTCCCTTAGACTCGTGGCTAGACATCACCGGGGATCCAATTTCTATGGTGAGTCCTCATTATTCAAGGTTAGTACTAGACATATTTTTATTATGTCGTTCTTTCAGATTTTGGACTTAGTTGGGTCTTTAGTTGAGGTCTTGTCCCATCAACTCTTTATGACAGTTTAGAGGCTTTAGACATAGCTAGACTTGTATTTTGTGTTTGTATTTGGTATTTCTTAGACTTTATTCCCATTTCGTTATGGTTGCCTATCTTCTTTAAGTATGCTTCCTCTATGTTCCTTTGTTTTAATCTGAGTATGCTTTGATCAAGGGTTAACTTGTTACACGTATTGTCCCAGGTCCCATGTTACGCCTAAGGGGTAGCCTTGGGGCATGAAAATTGTGGTATAGTTTCTCATCGATTTTGACTGCGTTTGTTGTTACCTCAAAGAAGCAGGTCATGGGATTTATATTTATCTACTGTTAGCATTCATTTATCGGAATATGAGAGTTCTAAATCCTCGACTCATTCTTATATTGTGCTTCAGAATTAATTCACAGAGGAGGAACTTATCGTTATCAGCATGTTTGTCATGTTTTCTTTTCGTATGTTGTTACAGCTCGTGGTAGGTTTTTCTAATAGCTTGTTTAGATTGGTATTGCAAACCTTTTTATTTAGGTAATTTTCCTCCTATGACCCTCTTTTATAATTTCATGTTGTAGTATCTTTTTTATAGATTTTCGAGTCACGAGATGGTATTTTGAATATTGTTGCTTCTGGTAGCCCCTTGGTCTTATTGAATTATGTTATTATTATTGTATATTGATGGTATTAAGGTGTTGGAGGGACTGGAATGTTGGTGTGATTCTTATTGGAGTCTCTTATGATGGTTGTTGATCGAACGGCGTGAAGTACGTCTTGTTATATTTCCTTGGGAGCTCGCCGCTCTTGTGAGATGTTGATAGCTTCTTGTTATCGTTATTAGTTATTGGTTGGTGGAGATTATGATGTCATTTGTTGAGTTATATAGGGCTGGTCATAGTGATGACCTTAATGCTTTATCAATTGTCTATGTATCGTTCTTGCATCTCTGTTGATTCTAGCAATTGTTGCATTATGATAGGTTGGTCGAGCTTCATAGCGACTTCTTTGAGAATTCGGTTGGAAGGTATGTTAAGGCTAAGCTTTGTCCTTCCTTTGAGCACAAATTTTAGAAAACTCTTAAATAGTTAAATGTGATATTTTACTATTCTATTGCTAGAAAGACCTTCTGTGTAAGAAATTGGAATCACAACTAGAGTATTTTCACGATTCTATTAAGTTGATATTCCACTCGTTTGGTTATGTAGGATATTCGGCATCTATATATCATTCTGTTAAAATCCTTGACCTTATGTCTTTATATAGGAATTCTTATTCTTCTTTTGGTGTTGTGACTTAATAAGATTATAAAGGCACTTTATGAATTTGCAATCAGTCCTCCTTCCTCGCTAAAATGTTTTTCAGAAAACTTTAAAATAATACGTCGATTTTCCAAAACTCTCAAATGTAACTCGTATGTTTAAACTACTAAAGGACATGGTTGGTTTGAAACCTTTCTTTTACAAACTATTAGGGAAACATATATAGAAAGTAAGTGAAGAACCTTAAGCTCTTTATGAACATCCTCAGGTTTAAGTTACTTTTCTAAAGTCGAGTTATGTGTTCAGGTTTATTCAAATAGCACATGAGGTTCTACGAGGCATTTACATGTTACACGAAAGTTATTACGATATTATGAGAATAAAGAGTACTAGTGGGCCAAGATTAGCAACATGATTATGATGGCACTCCTGCATTACAAATCCATAACATGACATGCTATGTATTCTACTCTCGAGGTATAATTGGGAGGTATGGGGCCTATTACCTATATTTATACGTATGAGACATAGATGGCCATAAGTTAGCAATTATGATGTCGGTTAGCTACCAAAAGGCACCACCATTGCTAGTATTTGTTGGGTATGACAAGCATTTATATATATATATATATATATATATATTGCAGATGTATGTATTCACGACATACAATTAGAGGAGCATACCATGCATATTTGATTACTATGAGGTCATATGTCAGCCGTGGAGGCTATTAGAGCTTCAGTTTCAGGTGGTACCTCTATTACTCTTTTTACAGTAGCTAATTATAATTCTACTTTCCTCCTTAAATGCCAGTACATTTTTATTTATACTGACATCCTATTGCATAGGGATGCTGTATTTTTGTTTCATGTGTGCAGGTCCAGGTAGGGATTCTAATCGACCCCTCTTCTAGGATTTGGGGTTCACTAGTGAGTTGGTAAGCTCCACCTCTTCCTGGAGCATTCATAGGATATTTACTTTTATTGTACATTTTGGGTATATTTGGGGCCTTGTCCCGATGAGTGCTTATGACATTCATAGAGGACATTATGGAACAGTGTTCTGGGTTTCTTTATGCAGCTTCCAATCTCCATCTCCATAGGCTTGGCATGTAGATATATGTATGTATGTATGTATGTCTTCAGTTGTGGCCTCGTCTTCCAGCTAGTACTTTATTATTTTTGGCTTGTCTACCTTTGTCTATATGATTTGTTTTCATTCAGGTTATGACCATAACGGTCAAGACATAGTATTTCGGATGCTATGCTGCCTGATGTGCCGGGATTTCACGGCACTTTCGATGCTCAAAACTAAGGATTTTTAAGAGTTCTTAAGTACATTTTGTTGCATTTGATGTTGTTTATTACATGTACAGGGAAATGTATTAAAAAGATGAAAATGCCAAAGCATTGCAGATTTTTGTTAAAAAATGCCATGCCCCACGGGCGTCACACCCACGACGGCTCATGGGAGAAGGCGTTTGAACAAGGCAGCAAGAGAAGCTAAGACATGGAAGCCTAACGGGCTACCATGACGCTCATGGATGACACAATGTGATATTGTAGAGCCCATCAACTTAAGCCAGAGAATATGTGAAGCAACCAAGTAAAGGGAGAAGGGAATCCACGATGGGCGTGACACCTACAATGCCCCATCACAGATGCCCGTGGAAACAAGGCAGCGGAGATGGGAGAAGGCAAGTGCAGCCGATGGGCAACCATGACGGGCGTCGCACCCATGACGTCCCATCATAGTCGCCCATGGTATAAAGGTAGGAGGCCTAGAACCAATACCTGAAGAGACTTAATGGGCACCCACAATGCCTATCGCATATACGGTGGCCCATGGGGCATCCCATCGGCAGCAGCCGCGTCCATCTTTCCTAGATTAGTTAAGATTTGGTCTTTTTGTCTATAAATACTTCCCCATAGGTTTTATTTTCGGCTGTTACTCATTATTTTCGTATAATCACTACATTGTTACGTTTGTTTGACTTTATTACACAAGTTCTTAAGATTAAAGATTGTTCTTGATTAATTGAAGTGTTCTTGAGACTTTCTTCAAGATTTCATATTTCTTTTCTTCTTCTTGTAAGTATCTACTGATGATTGATTTAACAACCATTAATTGTTTACTTATGAACATGAGTAGCTAAATCGACAACTAGGGTTGTGGTAACCATGAAGGATTAACGAAGTAGGCAAAGTACTTAGTAACTCTAGGGCGGTGTTTATGCATGTATTGTTCTTCCCTTTATTTTGATTGCTTTTTAACAGTGCGTAACGTTAGAACTCGCCTTATCCTAACTTGCTGTACCAAGGAGGTAATCGATGGGAAAAGGGTTGTTCAATGACAGAGATTTGAGGTTATCAACCCTCATCTAATAGCTTGACCTTGTCCAGGAATAGCTAATCTGGGATCCAGGGTAAGGGTTAGTAAATTATACACCCACGGCTTGACCAAGGCGTGTGGTGAAATTTATATATCTGTCGGACCAAGAATTTAGGTGAACCTAACTTACCGATTTTTCATGCTAAGCACCAAGCTAGTTTACCAAGTACAAAAGCTTTTCTAAGTTATGATCTCGTAGGGAAGACTACCCTAGTCGCTTCTCTTATTGATAACAACTTTCGAAACTGATACTTGTTACTTGTTACAAATCCAAGTTACTATTAATATTGTTACTTAAAAAACCCCTTTCCAAGGGAAATAAACGGCTAAGAGCGCGACTAAACACTAATCAACCATAGTCCTACCATATTCCCTGTGGGATCGACCCTAACCTTCATTGGGTTCTATATTTGAAAAGTGACCACTTGCGCTTCTAAAAAGAAGTGTAATTTGGGCGCATCAAATTTTGGCGCCGTTACTGGGGAATACGGTTTAGGATTAAGAGAGATTGTGTTTATTTCACTATTAGTCCTTATTTCCTGATTTTACTTTTTCTGTTGTTTTTGTTTTGTGATGCAGGGTGCACACCTGTCCATGCCCAATATAAGGAGTCAAGGCAATCCCTTGATCCCATATGATCCTGAACTCTCCAGAACTCTAAGAAACATGGATAAATAGGGAGATCATGAGACACAAGATCAGATCACAGCTCGGTTGTTAGCTGAAGAAGAGCAGGGGAAAAAGGTAGGGGAAGAACCCCTTGTTGCTGAAGATGCTATAATTGCAGCAAACCTTGAAACTCGAAATGCGGTAGCTGAGCAAGCAAGGCAAGCATGACAATAAGCTGTGAGAGATGAGGTAGAAACTAGATGAAATTTACTATAGAATAGGGGCCAAAAGGTACAGCACGCAAGGTATGCCCCTCGCTACTATGATGATGATGATGATGAGGGGGAGGAATTGGGCATTACTGGACTCATAGTGTTGCAACCACTAACTAATGGAACGAAGTTTGACATCACCAACACCATGATCCAGTTGCTGAACCTAAGGGGACTATATGCTGGAAAGCCTACAGAAGATGCAAATCTATATGTGAAAAGTTTTTCTCAAATTTGCAAAGCTTATAATCTACCAGGAGTGGGGCAAGATGCTATTAGAGTGAGACTGTTTCCATTCTCATTGACTGAAGAGGCAACTGTGTGGCATTCTGAATTGCCCGATAATTCCATATACACATGGCATGAGTTAAAGACTCAGTTTCTGGAGCAATTATTTCCTCCATCAAGGATGTTGTAGCTGAAGCAAGAAGTCTATAATTTTAAGCAACTACCTATGGAGGCATTATATAAGACATGGTTGAGGTTCAATAAGAAGCTGAATCAAGTTCCGAGACACAAAATCCCTTCATGTCATCTGATCGACATCTTCTACAAAGCATTGACTGCTAACACAAAAGCAATAGCTGATATTGTAACTGGTGGAGCATTCCTGGAGAATTCGTATATTGAAGCTTCTGAGATGCTTGATAAGGTTACTAAGACCACCAAGGAATGACATACTAGACAAGCTAAGAGTCCAGCAGGTACATATACAGTTGGTAATTCCATTGATTCTCATGAATTGCAGGAGCTAAAGCAAGAAGTCGTTGAGATGAAGACAAGCATCGGGTTGATTGCAAAGAAAATCCTAGATGACGGAGTAGAGAAGGTGAAAGCCATTGGCTCACAAGGGAAATCTCCAAGGCCAGATGATTACTTATCCTATGAAGAGGTTAGTTATACGAATTAATAAGGAGCAGGTTTCCGGCCTCTGGCCAAGGGAATCAAGGTCAGAACAGAGATAAAGATAAGCACTACAATCGGTCCAGCTATAAAGATAGGAACAGAGCTAGAGACAGGGATGCTGACTGGAAGAAAAAGGATGGATATAAGAATTATAGAAGTGGTCTTTATGTCCCTCTTGTAAATCGCAAAGATAGACCTGAATAACCAACCATAAGGGAGCTGCTCGACAAAGTATTTCAAAAGGTTGATTCTATGGATGCAAGCATGAAAGAAATGCGAGCTGACCTTTCATGTATAAGTCTTACAGTGAAGGGTCATTCTGTCACCATAAAATATCATGAAACCCATATGCACCAGATGTCTGCTAGCATGAATCTGCGCCAAAAGGGTACTCTCCTAAGTGACACCATTCATAATCCAAAGAATGATCGATAGTTTATTATTGTGACTACCCGAAGTGGAAAATAGACTGTTGACCCTCCTATACCTATAGTTATTGATGAGTCTACAAAGTCTAAAAAGGATGATGTTGAAATTATGGTCGAGTCTGAGGAAAAAGATAGTGGTAAAGGGCCAAGTGAGAGAAAGTCTTTTGAGTCGACAACAAAGAACAAAGAGGTTTCACTAGTCTCGAAACCCATGCTATTTCCTCCTCCACCTTACCCATAGAGATTGAAGAAAAAGATTGAGGATGGCAAATTTCACAAGTTCATATCCATGCTAAAACAACTTTCAGTCAATATACCTTTAGTTGAAGCATTGGAGCAGATGCCTGGATATGCTAAATTCATGAAGGATATGGTGACTAGGAAGAAAATGGTTAGTTTTAAGCCAGATGATAATCTGCACCATTGTAGTGCCATAGCCTCCCATTCTTTGGTGCAGAAAAAGGAAGATCCTGGAGCTTTCACTATTCCGTGAACAATTGGAGCGTTCTACTTTGCTAAGGAATTGTGTTATTTGGTGCTAGCATTAATCTGATGCCACTAGCATTGTTTAATTAGTTGGGCTTAGGATCCCCTAAATCAATGACAATGCGGCTTCATATGGCAGATCGTACAGTGAAAAGGCCTGTAGGGATTCTCTATGATGTGCTTGTGAAAGTTGACACATTTATCTTCCCTGCAAACTTTGTTATTCTTGACAATGAGGTTAACTTTGAGGTTCCTATTATATTAGGATGACCATTCCTTGCCACTGGATGCGCATTGGTTGATTTAAAGACTAGGCAGAGAAAGTTCAGATTGAATGATGAGGTACTTACGTTTAATGTTCCAGTCTGTGAAGCATCATGACGACATGTGAGTGGTTTTTGTTATTGATGTGGTTGATGAGGATCAGCTAATTATGCCTGTTGAGGAGAGACTTGGTGTTGAAGCACTTGCGATCGTGATTATGAATTTTGATGGAGATGATATTAAAGAGTATGATGATATGGTTGAAGCACTTGTAGGTATGGGGTCTTATACCTACGCTCTAAAGAAGCTTGATTTAGACCTGAAGAATAGACAAAAACCACCTGCCAGACCATCTATTGAGGAGCCTCCAGTCTTAGAACTCAAGGCACTTCTGTCTCATCTTCGATATGTGTTCTTAGGAGCTAATGAGACCTTGCCAGTTATTATTGTTGCAGACTTAGGTGAAGGGCAAGTTGAAGCTCTGGTTTCTGTGTTGAGGAAGTTTAAAAGGGCCATTGGTTGGTCCATTGCTGACATTATTGGGATTCGACTTAGAATTTGCATTCATAAGATTCAACTAGCCCCAGATTGCATTTCGAATATTCAGCACCAGCGTAGGTTGAATCATTCTATACAAGAGGTTGTCAAGAAAGAGATTATCAAGTGGCTAGATGCATGTATGGTCTATTCTATTGTGGACAGCAAGTGGGTGATCCATGTTCAATATGTGCTGAAGAAGGGTGGGATTATTGTAGACCCAAACAAAAAGAATGAGTTAATCCCAATTAGGCCAGTCACGGGCTAGTGCATATGCATATATTATAGGAAGCTAAACGCTTGGACTGAAAACGATCATTTTTCTATGCCTTTCATGGATCAGATGTTAGACTGTCTTGCTGGAAGAGGATGGTATTGTTTTCCTGATGGTTATTTGGGCTACAATCAGATTTTTATTGTGCCTGAAAACCAAGAGAAGACCGTTTTCACCTGTCCTTATAGGACATTTGCGTTTAAAAGGATGCCTTTTGGTCTATGCAATGCACCAGGGACTTTCCGGTGTTGCATGATGTCTATCTTCTCTGACATGGTAGAGGACACTATTGAGGTATTCATGGATGACTTTTCAGTGGTGGTGACTCTTTCAAAGACTGTCTGGCTCATCTCAGTTGTGTACTAAAGAGGTGTGAAAAATGCAACTTGGTACTTAATTCGGAAAAATATCACTTCATAGTGAAAGAGGGTATAGTGCTTGGACATCGGATCTCCAAGAAGGTTATTTTAGAGTTAGCTGGGGGCTTGTCCCAGCAACTTGTCAGTAGTAGAGGCTTTCATACATAGAGTCAGATATTTAGTTTAATTCAGATTGTTATTTTTAGACTTATATTTATATGACAGATCAAGTTTCTCATTACTTCAGTTAAGATTTCGTTCTTATGTTTTGTTCAGTTTTTAAGTCATGCTAATGTCAGAGGGTTTTCTTAAGATCACTTGTGATCTTAGGTCCTTTTTTACGTTCAAGAGTCCTAGGGTGTCTGAAGGCCACATCAAGAATAGTCTCTTTCATTGGTGTGAAGCACGCTACACTTATGAGGGAGAGACTATGAGATGTTTTAGGAAAAACTTTACCTCTTTCATGTTCACTATCGTGCGATGGAGTTTAGCTCTATTTACCCTTCTAATCCATTCCTTACACATTTTAGATAATGTCTCTGCGAAGAAACCCCAAAAGGGATGCTAATCCTCCTATTCCTGACCACGAGGTTATGAATGCAGAATTTCGTGAAGCCATATGTATGTTGGCTAAAGCCATGACAACTCAGTTTAATGAGAATGAGAAACTGAAGAAGAGAAATAGGAAGAACAAGAACACCAGAACATAGAACCACGACTCTAGTCAGCAGAAAACTGGTAGTAGGAACCGATCATCTTTTCAGCAGAGATCATCCAGACCAACCCCATCTCCAGTTAGCACACCTGCACTCGATTCTCAGTGTTGTCATAGTAGGGCTCAAAAGACCTTGAGGTACCCTTGTTGTAGTAGTTGTGGTAAGTTTCATCTAGGTGAGTGCCTTGTTGGTAAAGATGAGTGTTTTAGGTGTGATCATTTAGGTCATACGATTAGGGATTGCCCCTCAGCTAAGTGGGGCAACGATGGTGTTCAGCTCTAAAACCAATTCCTTTCACTACCTAGCCAACCGAGTCAGAGTAATCCTTTAGAAGGTGAATTAGGTATGTCACTAGATTTCTTCCTTTATGTATCCATAGTCCCCAGACCACTATTCTTGCATGGTTGTGAGTTGTCTTAGCTTAGAACAAGAAGTGATAGAGGAGTATAGCATCACTATGAGTAGTAAAAAGAGAGAGTTGTGGGTTGTTAGAACCATGTAAGCTTGACATGTCATTGCTAGGGATGGGTTGGAAGTTAATGAATTGTGAAACGTACAACCCCTATATGAGATAGAAAGGTTGAGGCCTAGACCTTGAGGCAAGGGAGAGCCTTAAAATATAGAATGAAATATATATTCATACTAGATTTTAGAGTAGTATCTGTTCGGTTATGGTAAAGTGATCATAGTTTTGTTTAGAGATTTGCAAGAAGTTCATAGACTTAGAAAGGTAGCATGAATCTAAAGGGGGGTGTAGAATCAGTCAAATTTTGGAGGCTTAGAAAGTGATGCTAATGATTGTTAGAACAAAGTTAGGAAGGGGAAGCAAAGGTTTATTTCCATCCTAGCATCCTTGGTATACTTCTGTCATTACAACACCTTTTGCATGCCTTGTTTGTTAGCGCCATAGTCCTATTTTGAATTTATGCACTCCATTCATATTCATGCTCATATTCAGATCCTAGAATGACAAGTGAGTACATCAGACAATGACCCTACTCTTACTTTATGATTCTACAAATCCCAACTTCATGCCCTGATGCTCATTATGTATGTAAACTCCTGTCCCACAGTGTACTCATTCTTATTTACTCTGTTCAGTCCTCAGACATGCCTTAATGGCTCATCAAATCATGCTATGCCATTTATATGCTCAGACCTGATTTCTTGAAACATTTTGTGCTTATGATTTCCTTACTCTAGCCATGTTTTATTTGTCCAAGATGTGACGCACTCATGCCATTGCACTTGACTTCTCGGACCTCACCTTGAGTGGCTATACCACACTGAGTGTAAGTCAAGATCGATCAGTAGTCCTTCATTCATGATGCTCATGCTACTGCTCTTTTCTTTCAGTGGTTTTGGCTTACGTTGTTAGAGGTGTTTGGGGAGGGAGCCTAGTAGTATCCTAAGAGGAGAAGTAGTGGATTTCTTTTCCTTTTGGTGTCCTTGTTGAGGAATTTTTGTATGTCTCCTTGTAGAAGTTCTTTATGTTGCATATCCTAAATGTGCTAGGGAAGAAGGTAGAAGTCTTGGATAGTGTAACCCATAAAACCATAAGGTGACCATAGTCATAAGCTTGAATATCGTGATGAAATACTTATGAGCCTTTGTTTTATGCGACTAGTGACCCTTTGATTAGGAGCTCGAGGGTAAGTTGTTGTTGTGATAAGAAGGATACTATCCTTAGGAGGTAACTCTAGATGCAAGAGATTTAGTCGAGATAGGCTTAAACATAGAGAAAGAAGGTAGTTAGGCTCGAGACCTTAGTATATATATGTGCGTTGTGATGCGCCCAAATTACACCTCTAAAAGAAGCGCAAGAGGTCGTTGTTCAAACATAGAACCCAACTAAAGGTTGGGGTCGATCCCACAGGGAATATGGTAGATTATGGTTGATTAGTGTTTACTTCAGGCTTTTAGTCAATTATTTCCCGTAAAGGGGGGTTTTGTAATAATAAATAATTAATGTAACAAAAACGTATCAAGTAACCAGTGTCAATTTCGAGAATTATTATCAATAAGAGAAGTGACTAGGGAAATGGTCACCATGAAATCATAACTTAGTAAGGGTTTCGTACTTGGTTCACTAGTTTGGTGCTTAGCATGCAGAATTGGCAAGTTAGGTTCACCTAATTCCTTGTCCGGCAACTAGGTGAATTTCACCACATGCCTTTGTCCAGCCGCGGGTGTCGCTTTTCTAACCCTTACCCTTGATCCCAGATTAGCTATTCTCGAACAAGGTCAAGCTATTAGACGAGGGTTGGTAGCCTCGAATCTAGTTGTTTACAACTTTTTTCCCATCCATTATCTCCTTGGTCACGCAAGTAAGGATAAGGAGAGTTCTAACATTTGCAACCGTTAAACAGCAATCAAAGCGAAGGGAAGAACAATACATGCATGAACACCTCCCTAGATCACATACGTACTTAGCCTACTTCGCTAATCCTTCATGGTTTCCACAACCCTAGTTGTGGATTTAGCTACTCATGTTCATAAGCATGCAATCAATGTTTGTTTGAGCAATCATCACGAGATACTTACACAGAAGAATAAAGAAAACCAAAATCTTGAAGAATAATCTCTAGAACACTTCGAATTACCAAGAACTAAGCTTTGAATTTCAACACCAAAACTAATGTAGCAAATATCCGAAAAGTAACAAGTAACAATGTTCAACAACCTAAAATAAAACCTAGGGGAAAGTATTTATAGAAAAAAAGAAATCCTTTCCTAATACAACTGGGAAACTGGCTCGGCAGGGACCACGGGTCAGGTTGACGGTTCGTCATTTGGAACGACGGTCCGTGGTCTTCTCAGGTCAACTGTGGTCCTGCTGGTCAAGGTCTTCTGATCTTTAAAACGATGGCGGGGACCATGATTCATTCTTCTAAATGATGACTAGTCCTTAGACTCGTGGTTTCCTGGCCTACTTTGGTACCTTCTCTGCTTCAGTGATGACGAGTCACAATGACGGACCGTCTTTTAGAAGCACGGTCCATTCTTTCAATCTGTAATCCCTGCTACCCTTTGTCAACTCTCCAGATCTTCAGTCGACGTGTCAACAGGATGAACCATTCTTTAGAAGTACGGTTCATCTTTGGAATCATCCTTTCCTCCACACTAGGGCACATCTTTTGAACCTCAAACAACGTGTCACAGAGACGGATCCATTCTTTGATATTACGGATCGTCAACACAACCGTGCCTTCTTTCCAGCCTTGCACCCTTTTTCAGAACTTTGGACGACGAGTGTCAGTGATGGGTCCGTCCTTTGAAAGCACAGCCCATCATCTTGACTCGTTGTCACTGTAATTCCCAAACTTCAGCTCAATTTCCATGTTTTTCTCCATGATCTAATTTTCCTGCACACTTACCCAAAAGCATAAAATCCACAGATAAAATGCTAAAGAACATGCGAAAATCCTAAGTATTAAGCGTTGAAAGTGGCGTATTTCTACACCACATCAACACCCTCAACTTAAGACTGTTTCTTGTCCTCAAGCGACGAACAAAGAAAATATTCTATAACAACGCTATTAGCAAAAGAAAACTAGGAACTACAGCAGTCATCGTGATTTAGCAATTCAGCTCATAACATGTACCCCCAACCCTTTTGTTACAAAATCGGTGCATGTGCTCTGACTATCAAGACAACACAAGAGGATGCATGGATGACATTATACTATCAACAGACGACGTAACATACACATACGAGACTCACACTAACAATTAGTAGTCAAGTAGTCAACGTTGCTCTAGTGCCCTCACCACAAAGAAGTCCCTATCGCATATCGATATAATCAAGATTTCAGGGACTGAACTAACACTCGCACTCACAATATATGTACAAGCAATGTGTGCACAATACCATAGGCTTGCCCTTATTTTCTATGCCTCGGTTTTTGAACAATTGGGTTAGGATCACTATAGGACTTTATTCGGCTTGTAACGTAGTTTTGGGGATAGGTATGGTAGATATGGGAATTAGTGACTAATCCCTCCTTGGCACTATGCTATCTTTGTTTTACTTATCCGGCCAACAATATTTTTTTCCTCCCTTTTTCTTCCTTTTTATCTTTTCAACAAGTGACGGGTGCTTTTACTTCAAAATCAACTATTTTACTTTGTTTTCTCTTTTCACACTCTCTTTTTCTTTTCTTTCTTTTCTTTTTGTTTTTTTTTCAACGCTGCCACCGCACCCGTTATTTCCCTTTTTCATTCCTAGACCTTTCTTTTCATACCCCTACTCTTCTCTCACATCTATAGTAGCCACCCTCAACTTAGGCGATTTGCCTGAGTTAAGGTGCACGATGTCCAAGGAGGGACCAGGGCAAAATAAAGGTTTACAATAAGACGGGGAAGGTGATAGGGCTAAACAACAAAAGGATCAATTTAGGCTCAAAATCAAGGATCAAAAGGGTATTTACATCATTTGGTCGGTCATTTGGATAAAGTGGACTAGTTCCAAAACAGCCTATGATCCTTTCCTAACCAACCATCCTAAAGCCTAAGCAACACTAACCGGCCAAGTTCTAGATTGGCACACAAAGCCAGAACCAACAAATTTAGCTGACACACACATGGCACAGAGTCAATGATTATGTGCTACTTATTAGGTTCGTGCTCTTAGCTTAAGTCATTCATCAAGTCGATTAAGTCCTAATGTCATGCACGAATCCATAGCGGTCAGTCTATCAAAAACAGATACAATCATGTCACACAAAATTTGGAGGGGTCTCCATTTTTTTTCAATCAAAATTTTAGTTCTGAAAATCATATCACAGACTAGGCTAAGTTCCTTTTCTTTTTTTACTATAGACAACCTATACTACACCTGCCGGTTAAACAGAAAATAAAAAATCCTTAGGGAAAGAACACAGGCAAGAAAACCTTAAGGATTCGGGTACCTTGTGAATACCCTCATGGGTTACCTCCCGTGCAGCGCCTGCTTTATCACCGCGGCACGACGCGGGTCTCTTGTCTACTCCGACTTCTCTAAGAGACCCGTCAAATTAGCGAACACCTCATATTCCCCCCACATCACCAAAAGAGGTGTACATTGTCCTCAATGTACTAATGAATATATTGAGCATAGGGGGGCGAGAACATACCTATGGCGCCTAAGCACCGGTGCCTGGTGTCGCATCCTTTGGGCCCTTGCGATCGGTGCTTGTAGTACTATCATCTATTGAGGTTGCCTCCACAGGCCTCTCCTCAGTAGTAACCACTGCCCTGGTAGCTCCCTAATCAATAGTAACAGCTACCTCTACAGCTTCTACATCAACCAATCCCACACTGGGGTTTAAAGAAGGTACTGTACTGCTCCCTGAGCCATCTCAGCCAATGCCATCTACCTCTATCTACTGTGTAGCCAAGGAAACTTTTGATGCTTTCCTCAGCTCTCTTCGTGCCTTCTTCACAGCCTTGTCGTCTTTCTTCTTCTGAGATTTGGGACTAAGCGAGGCATCATCACTTGCAACATGCTTGTCCTTTCTCTTCCTTTTCTTTTCAAGTGTGGGGTCTACAACAGTATCACGAGGGGGCATGGTTCCAATAAGTCAATTCCAATAAGTCAATAAACTCATCTTCCGCTGTCCCAAATGGAGGTAACTGTATATCTGGACCTGCCTCTGCTGAATATCATCTACATCGGCCTGAACTTTTGCAAGCTCGGTGAGAATGGCGACAAGGTTCGGAATGGTAAAGTTTTGCAGCCGATCATTAACCTGAATATCAATGGTGTCTAGTCATGTATTTAGGCTGTCAATCGACTTTTGGAATGGCACCATGGCATCTGCTATCTCACGTCGGATCACTGGCTTCACCGCGGTAGAAAACCTCTTAATCTGCTCTTCTGCATGGAAGGCCGCTTTGGCGACCTTGCTAAATACCTCGCTGGTGAAAACATGTGGCTGACCCTGGCTGTTGGATGGCCTAGACTGAGCCAATGAAGATGGACCAGCTGCTGATGATGGTCCAAAATCCGGTCTAGTCTTCTCATCAAATACTGTCAATGTATCCGGTGGCATCTCACCACTAGGCTCTGGAAATTTGACTGCTGTGCATAAGCTCTAGTATGTGCCACCGGGTTGGCAGCATCTCGCATCAAAGCTACATCCTAAAAGCTGGAAGCATGAACTGTCTGGTCAACGCCTGGTATCTCGGGCACCTACGCAGCCTGGCAAAGCTGAGTGATAAGGCATGGAAAAGGCATGGTGGTGGACAGCCTTAATGCCTGCTCTATAATCTCTTCCACAATAATGCAGGCAACAATAATATCCTAGTGGGCCATAAATGCAACAACCAAAATAGCCCAGTCAAGAGTAATCATGTTATCTATGGTCGTCGGTACCAACCGGTGTCTAACCACTGCCCACCAAAAATTTTCGGCTACATTCAGCGTCACCTTGCCAATCTTGGGTATACTCGCTGTCAACCAAGGTGGATTTCCGTCGGTGATGAGTGAGGAAATCCAATTATAGGATATCTTTTTCTATTGCACCTGCTCCATACGACCATCCAAGTCGGGTTGGGCGGCTGGCACTACAAAGTTTGGACCATAGAGAAAACGCTGAATGGTGTGCTCTGAGATGTCGACCTATACCCCCTGAATTTGTATTCTTGGAAGAGCTGGCTCTGACCTTGGATTATTTCCTTTCTCGCACTGGTTCATCAATGTAGCTGCATAGATAACATAGAACTCACAGACAATGAATGGGTTGTATGGGCCGCCCCTGGCTCATCCACTGCAAGTCGTAGTGATCATACAAAGTCTTGACGTATCCCATATCCTCCAGACCTGCCGAATAAATCTCAACCTCCTTGTGAATGCTCCACCGATTGTGCCCTTTTTCATTCAGTTCCCGACTCTCATGATAGATCCTAGATGCACCCTCAATGGCCCAGGGAACCTGATCCCGAACTCCAGTATTCTTGCATCTGAATATGGGTGGCTCTATGGGAACAACCTCATCAATATGTTGTTCTTCAGTGGTTGGCACCTCTGCAATGGACTTGCTAGCAGCCCTACTATTACTCGGGCTAACACCTTCAGAGTCTGAGTCTTACCTTTTATCATGCTTGCTACCGGATCCTAAAGCATTTCCCGATTCCGACCCTTCGGACCCACTCGCTTCTGGAGTTGCACTAGATTCACCCTCTCCCTCTGCAGACTGGGGAGGAGTGGTTTTTGATTGGACCTTAGCTTGCTGCCTTGTGGTCCTTGGAATGGCCTCCGGGTCAAACTCGATCTCATAAACTTCTTCTGAGTCGCTCTCCTCCGACTCAGTGGCCTCATCCTTAATTTGTCTATGTTTTCGGATGAGAGCCTCTATCTCCCTAGCTTTAGTCTTCGTAGCTGTATTTTTAGGCGGCATGGTGCCTGCGGGGTAGACATTGTTATTACATAAAATAATCACAAAGGAAAACAAAAGAATAAGAAAAAAAAAATTCATGCATAGTTGAAAGTACAGGGATGACGGCTCCACAGGACGGTCCGTCCTTTGAAAGGCGGGTCCGTCTTTGGAGTCATCTTCTAACTTCAGCGTATTCTTCTTTTTCTTTCAGTGATGATGAGTCAAGACGATGGGCCGTTAAATGAAATTACGGTCCATCCTGCTGACTCATCTTTTGACTTCAGAGATTATAAGCACAGTGAGTTCTACGAGTCAACTCTACGGTCCGTTCAGTGGAATTACGGTCCGTAGATTGACCCGTAGAACCTGGGTAACCAATTTTTGTTTTTTTATTTTTTTCTGAGCAAAAACTCCCTCCTACTATGTTAATGCAATTGTCACGACATCTAACCCACATATTAACTCAAAAATCAAAACCCACACAACACAAACGCATCACTTAGTCGAGCTAGGGTTTTAAAAATCAAAAACACATCTTACTAATGATGATTACACTTGAAAATCATGAAGAACACACAAAAGGACTTACTTTTGATTATCCTTGACTCTGTTTGTGTGATTGGACTACTGTGTGAAGGACTTGAATCATGCAATGGGTGTGCAAAATTCTTGTGGGAATAATTTTGGGAGTTAGAGTCGGTTTAGGGGAGAGAGAGGGAGTGTTTTGATCTTTTGTTTCTTTTAAAAATGGTGGTAAACCATTTGGAAGAGGAGAAGTAGGTAGCTGCCGGGCCGGGTTCTAAATTTTGAAATTGGGCCGACCCGACGGTGTTACTATACCTGGGACCTGACGAGTCCAAAAGATGGTCCATCTTCTGGAAAATGGTCCGTTGTTGGACTCGTGGTCTGCAAATTTCACAATTTTCTACTGCCAGGGATGATGACTTCATCGAAGGTCCATGGTTCAAACGACGGGTCCATCCTGATGACACGTCGTTCCGTATCTGAGGCCTATTTTCTTCCCAGTGACCACGACTTGGATGACGGTCAATCGTTTGAGAGCACAGACCATTTTTGTGACTCGTGGTTTGTTTCCAGAGACCTGTTCCTGCGTCCCATGAACCAAGGCTTAGATCGACGGTCCATCCTTTCGAAGGACGGTCCGTAAACCAAGTCTTAGTTTCCGGGACTTCTGCAGAGTCATACTTTTCCTCCTCATCTGCACATCCAACAAACTTTTAGCCTTGGGTTACCTCCCAAGAAGCGCTTGATTTAATGTCGCAGCACGACGCAAGTGTTTTGGCTACTCAGTCTTCACCAAAACACTCTCAAGTCTTTACTAATACAATTAACACAAAGTAGATTACAAAATCATGGGTTGCCTCCCATGCAGCGCTTGAATTAACGTCGCGGCACGACGCAGGCTACTTGACTACTCAGACTTCATCAAGCTCCTTGGTTGGGGCGAACTCATCTATTCTCCATGCTTCAATTGTCCTGATCTCCTCTGTTGTGCCAAAATAAGCTTTTAACCTCTGCCCGTTTGCTTTGAACCTCTTCTCCTCTTGGTTTTCAAGTTCAACAGTTCCGTAGGGAAAAACTTGCACGACCTTGAAGGGTACAATCCACTTGGACTTCAACTTGCCAGGAAACAACCAAAGTCTAGAGTTGAACAGTAGGACCAAGTCACCCGGCTGAAAATCCCTGGTTTCTATCCTCTTATCATGGTACAGTTTCATCCTCTCTTTGCACAGTGCTAAACTCTCGTATGCTCTGAGGCGGAACTCATCTAATTCGTTCAACTGCCCTAACCTCTGAGATGATGATGTACCCCAATCCAAGTTCAGCTTCTTCAAAGTCCACATGGCCTTGTGCTCTAGTTCAACCGAAAGATGACAAGCTTTACCAAACACAAGCTGATATGGAGACATGCCTATTGGGGTCTTATACACAGTTCGGTACACCCACAATGCATCATCAAGCTTCCGCGACCAATCCTTTCTATTTGCATTAACAGTCTTGGACAGGATTGACTTGATTTCTCTGTTGGAGACCTCCACTTGCCCACTCATCTACAGATGATACGGGATTGCAACTCTGTGTTTCACTCCATATTTCTCAAGCAAAGCACGAAATAGCTTGTTGCAAAAGTGAGAGCCTACATCGCTAATAATGGCCCTTGGCATGCCGAATCTGGAGAAGATGTTCTTTTTCAAGAACGCAGTGACACATTTACCTTCATTGAATCAGAGCACAAAAGCCTCCACCCACTTAGACACATAGTCAATAGCCACCAATATATAACGGTTCCCATTAGACAGCACGAACGGACCCATGAAATCAATACCCCAAACATCGAACAGCTCAATCACAGGGATGGGATTCATAGGCATCTCTTGCCTCCTTAATATACCACCTTCCCTATGACATTTGTTGCAAGCTTTAGTGAACTCATGGGCGTCTTTATGGTTAGTCGGCCAATAATAGCCGCATTGCAAGATCTTATGTGCCGTCCGAATACCACTATGATGACCCCCATCAGGGGATGCGTGGCATCTTTCCAGAATCTCAACCATCTCAGCTTTAGGCACACATCTCCAAATTATAGAGTCGGCACAAACACGGAACAAGAAGGGCTCTTCGCAAAAGTACTTCTTCACATCAGAGATGAACTTTCTCCTTTGATGAACGGACATATCATTAGGTACTAAGTCACTTAACAAGTAGTTGGCAATATCCGCGAACCATGGGATCAAATCCTGAGAAGCAGCCAATACCTATTCGTCAGGAAACGAATCATCAATCTCGAGCTCATCAGTCAACTTCACCATAGCTTCTTCTTCCAACCTAGACAAATAATCTGCCACCTGATTTTTTGTACCCTTGTGGTCTTTAACCTCGAAGTCGAACTATTGTAGCAGCAACGCCTATCTAATCAACCTTGGTTTTGTGTCCTTCTTTGCCATGAGATAACGAAGAGCCGAATAGTCTGTATGCACCACCACCTTGGTGCCAAGCAAATAAGATCTGAATTTCTCGAAGGCAAAGACCACAGCAAGCAGCTCCTGTTCAGTCACTGTATAATTCTTCTGAGCCTGGTTAAGTGTCTTTCTAGCAAGTAAATAGTATGAAGAATCTTCTCACGCCTTTGGCCCAGGACTGCTCCTAGCGCCACCCCACTAGCATCACACATAACCTCAAACGGTTGTGACCAATCAGGAGCAATAATGATAGGAGTTGTAACCAACTTCTCTTTGAGGCATTCGAATGCCTTGAGACAAGCATCATCAAACACAAATTTTACCTCTTTCTCCAACAGCTTGCACAATGGATTTTCAATCTTGGAGAAGTCCTTGATAAAACGCCGATAAAACCCTGCATGACTCAAGAAACTCCGGATACCTTTAACAGAAACTGGTGGGGGCAATTTTTCAATCACCTCAACCTTTGCTCTATAAACTTCTATGCCCTTTTTTCGAAATTCGGTGACCAATCACAATGCCCTCTTTGCCCATGAAGTGACACTTCTCCCAATTCAGCACTAGGTTACACTCCTCGCACCTTTTCAACACGCAGCCCAGATGATTTAGACAATCTTCTAATGAGTCACCTACCACCGAAAAGTCATTCATTAATACATCAATCGTGTCCTCCACCATATCTAAAAAGATAGACATCATAAAACGCTGAAAGGTTGCTGGTGCATTGCAAAGACCAAACGACATCCTCTTAAAGGAGAATGACCCATATGGGCATGTGAATGTGGTTTTCTCTTGGTCTTCGTGGGCAATAGAGATCTGATTATACCCCGAATAACCATCAATAAAGCAGTACCAACCTTTACCTGCAAGATGGTCTAGCATCTGATCCATGAATGGCATTGGAAAATGGTCCTTCTCAGTCCATGCATTCAACTTTCTGTAATCCATGCATATGCGCCAGCTTGTCACTGGCCTCATTGGAATCAACTCATTTTTAGCATTAGGAACCACAGTAATCCCTCCTTTCATTGGTACGCATTAAACCAAGCTTACCCACTTGCTGTCAGAAATTAGGTAAACTACACCTGCATCCAGCCACTTTATGATCTCCTTCTTGACAACTTCTTGCATAGGCTAATTTAACCTACGCTGATGCTCAATAGATGGAACACAATCACACTCAATCTAGATTTTGTGAGTACAGATTCCAGGCAAAATCCCAATAATGTCTGTGATGGTCCACCCAATAGCTCTCCTAAACTTCCTCAATACTGCAACCAGAGCCTCAACCTGTGCTTCCCCCAAATCTGCAGCAATGATTACCGGCAAAGTCTCATTATCTCCCAAAAATACATATCGAAGATGAGCTGGCAGTGCTTTGAGCTCCAAGACTGGCGGCTCCTCAATAGATGGACGAGCCGGTGGTGTCATCCTATTCTTCAAATCTAAATACAGCTTCTTTGGTGCATAAGTGTAAGATCCCAAACCTGTAAGTGCTGCAACAATCTCGTCATATTCATCAATATCGTCACCCTAAGAATTCATGATGACTGCTTCAAGGGCTTCTACACCAAGTCGCTCATCAAAAGGTATGATCAGCTGGTCCTCATCAACTACATCAATCACTAACACCACTCTCATATTATTATGGTGCTTCATTGACTTGCACACATTGAAGGTCACCTCTTCATCGTTTAGCCTGAATTTCATCTGACCCATTTCCAAATCACCAAAGCACGCCCAGTAGCCAAGAATTGTCATCCCAAGATAATGTGCACCTCAAAATCAACCTCGTAATCTAGGATAACAAAATTTGCGGGAATGATGAAAGTGTCATCCTTTACCAACACGTCGTACAGAATTTCCGCAGGCCTCTTCACTGTCCGATCAGCCATAAGTATCCGCATTGTAGTCGGAGAGGGGGATCCCAAGCCCAACTAATTATAGACTGCAAGTGGCAACAGATTTATACTAGCACCCAGATCACACAAAGCTTTGGGGAAATAGAATGCTCCAATAGTGCACTGGATGGTGAAGGCTCCAAGATCTTCCTTCTTCTATACCATAGAATGGGATAATATTACAGTGCAGTGGTGCAAATTATTTTCTGGCTAAAAACTTACCGTTCTCTTTCTCGTCACCAGATCCTTCATAAATTTTGCATAACCAGGCATTTGTTCCAATGCTTCGACCAAATGAATATTTACTGACAACTAGTTCAGCATAGAGATGAACTTGTGATATTTTTCATCCTCGATCTTTTTCTTCAATCTCTGGGGGTAAAAAGGAGGAGGTAGTGGCATGGGTTTCAGGATTGGTGCAACTTCTTTGCTCTTCTCCTTCTTTTCTGAAGGCTATTTTTCATATGACCTTTCACCACTATCTTTATCCTCAGACTCGGCTACAATTTCAGCATCATCTTTTTCAGCTTCGGCTGGCTCATCAACAATAATAGGCACAGGAGGATCAACAGTCTTTTTTCTGCTCTGAGTGGTCACTGCCATAACATGTCGATAATTTTTCAGATTCTGAACCGTGTCACTTGGGAGGGTACCTTTTTGGCATGGATTCTTGTTGGTTGAAAACTGATGCATCTGTGCCTCAAGTTGTTTGATAGAGATAGCGTGGGACTCTACTTTTTGATTAATACTTGAGAGTTCACCTTTTATCTCCTTCATACTCGCATCTATGGAGTCAACCTTTTGGAACACTTTATTGATCAGCTCACTCATAGTGGGTTGTCTATCCTTCTCTTCACAAGTTGCAGACGGAACATAAAGATTACTTTTTTCATTCTTGTACACATCCTTCTTCTGCCAGTCACCATCTGCTCTATCTCTGTAACTGGACCGATTGTAGTAGTCATCCCTATCTCTGTTCCGACCTTGATTTCCTTGGCCAGAGGCCCGGAAACCCACCCCTTGATCATTCAGATAACCAATTTCTTCTTCAGATGAGTACCCATCTGACATTGGTGCTTTTCCTTGAGAACCTACCGCTTTAACTTTTTCTACTTCTTCAGCCAGAAATTTCTTTGGCAGTAACCCAAGTGTCGTGTTTATCTCAGCCTGTGTCTGCTTAATGTCTACTATATCATTACGATCCACAAACATGCCAACTGCATAAGTACCTACTGACGTTTCTGCATATATTGTATGCCCATGCTCGATTTGTCTTTGTAACCCTATCCGAACTCTCTGCAGCTTCAAGGTATGTGTTTTCCATGAATGCACCTCCAGTAACGATATCAGCTACAACTTTAGTATTTGCATTCAGGGCCTTATAGAATATATCCATCAGATGCCCGGGAGGGATTCTGTGTCTCGTAACTTGCTTTATCTTCCTTTTGAACCTCAGCGATGCCTCATATAGAGCTTCTGTAGGTAGCTGCCTGAAATTATATATCTCCTGCTTCATCTGCAACATCCTTGATGGAGGAAAGAACCGCTCCAGAAACTGAGTCTTCAGCTCATACCACGAGTATATGGAATTATCAGGTAGTTCTGAGAGCTATGCAGATGCCTCATCAGTCAATGAAAATGGGAATAGCCTCAGTCTGATAGCCTCTTGACCCACTACTGGCATGTTATACGATTTTCTTGACGCTCACAAAGTTATTCACATGTAGAATTTCATCTTCAGTGGGCTTTCCTGAATAGAGTCCTTTCATGGTCAACAGTTGAATCATGGTGCTAGTAATGTCAAACTTTGTCCCGTTAACCAATGGTGGTAGCACTATGGGCCTAGTGGAGCCATATTCCTCATCATCATAATCATCTGCATCATAATATAGAGGAGCCTGCCTTTGCTGTTGCATTTGTCGACCACTAATATATGGTGCGCGGTGAGGTACTAAATCATCCTGGATCGCTTGCTGCCTTCCATGTCTTCCTCGCTCAGCTGCAGCATTTCGAGCTGCAGGATCTTGTACAATTTTCTCATCTTCGGCAACAAGGGCATCTTCGCCTTCCTTTTGGCGTGCTGCTTCATCCTTTTTCTGTTGCTCGGTTTCAGTAATTAACCGAGCTGTAATCTGCTCTGGAGTTTCGTGCTCTCCATCCTTAGCCATGTTTCTCAGTGTTTTGGAAAGCTCAAGATCATAAGGGATCAAGGGATTGTCTTGACTCCTTGTGCTTAGCATGCACAAGTGTGCAACCTGTGATCAGAACAAAAACAACAGAAAAAGTAAAAATAGGAAATAAGGACTAAAGTGAAATAAACACAATCTCTCTTAGTCCTAAGCCGTATTCCCCGGCAACATCGCCAAAATTTGATTCGCCCAAATTACACCTCTAAAAGAAGCGCAAGCGGTCGCTGTTCAAATATAGAACCCAACTTAAGGTTGGGGTCGATCCCACAGGGAATATGGTAGGATTATGGTTGATTAGTGTTTACTTCAGGCTTTTAGTCAATTATTTCCCGTAAAAAAGGGTTTTGTAGTAATAAATAATTAAGGTAACAAAAACGTATCAAGTAACCAGTGTCAATTTCAAGAATTATTATCAATAAGAGAAGTGACTAGGGCAATGGTCCCATGAAATCATAACTTAGTAAGGCTTTCGTACTTGGTTCACTAGTTTGGTGCTTAGCATGCAGAATCGGTAAGTTAGGTTCACCTAATTCTTTGGTCCAGCAACTAGGTGAATTTCACCACACGCCTTGGTCTGGCCGCGGGTGTCACTTTTCTAACCCTTACCCTTGATCCCAGAATAGCTATTCCCGGACAAGGTCAAGCTATTAGACAAGGGTTGGTAGCCTCGAATATAGTTGTTTACAACCCTTTTCTGATCTGTTACCTCCTTGGTCCGGCATGTAAGGATAAGGCGAGTTCTAATATTTGCAACCATTAAAAAGCAATCAAAGCAAAGGGAAGAACAATACATGCATGAACACCTCCTTATATCACCTACGTACTTAGCCTAATTCGTTAATCCTTCATAGTTTCCACAACCCTAACTATGGATTTAGCTACTCATATTCATAAGCATGCAATCAATGTTTGTTTAAGCAATCATCAAGAGATACTTACACAGAAGAATAAAGAAAACTGGAATCTTGAAGAATAATCTCAAGAACACTTCGAATTACCAAGAACTAAGCTTTGAATTTCAACACCAAAAATAATATAGCAAACATCCAAAAAGTAATGAGTAACAATGTTCAACAACCTAAAATAAAACCTAGGGGAAAGTATTTATAGACAAAAAGAAATCCTTTCCTAATACAGCTGGGAAACTAGCTTGGCAGGGACCACAGGTCAGGTTGACAGTTCATCATTTGGAACGACGGTCGTGGTCTTCTCAGGTCAACCATGGTCCTGCTGGTCAAGGTCTTCTGATCTTTAAAACGATGGCTGGGACCACAAGTCATTATTCTAAATGATGACTCGTCCTTGGACTCGTGGTTACCTGGCCTACTTTGGTTCCTTCTCTGCTTTAGTTATGATGAGTCATAATAACGGACCATCTTTTTGAAGCACGGTCCATTCTTTCAATCCGTAATCCCTGCTACCCTTTGTCACGTCTGCAGATCTTCAGTCGACGTGTCAACAGTATGAATCATTCTTTAGAAGTACGGTTCATCTTTGGAATCGTCCTTTCCTCCATACTTGGGCACATATTTTGAACCTCAAACGACGAGTCACAGAGACGGATCTGACCTTTGAGAGTACAGATCGTCAACACACCCGTGACTTCTTTCCAGCCTTGCACCCTTTTAATAACTTTGGACGACGAGTGTCAATGACGGGTGCGTCCTTTGAAAGCATGGCCATTCATCTTGAATCATCGTCACTATAATGCCCAGACTTCAGCTCAATTTCCATTTTTTGCTCCATGATCCAATTTGCCTGCACACTTACCGAAAAGCATAAAATCCACAGATAAAATGCTAAAGAACATGCAAAAATCGTAAGTATTAAGCGTCGAAAGTGGCGTATTTCTACACCACATCACACTAGTGAGTATTTTTAATGGCATGATAAGTGTGGTATTTAGAAGAGAATAGTTTTCCCGTATATAGCTACTTCTCTTAGTTTTATGTTCCTTTTAGCTAACTACGATTTCTAAGAATGCGTTCGTTCTTTATGAGTTTCAACTAAGTCCCTACTCTCACTCCAGACCAGTTATCATGTTAGATTTCCAGTTTCATATCCTATTAGTGTTCTTGTACTCTCAGTATGCATATAGGTCTCACAAATTCATCTCAGTTCTTATTTCAGTAAGAAATCAGTTACCATGTAAGGACTCTAGCTTTTAGAACTCAGTTAGTGGGATTGCATCTCTTTCCCTACCACCTCAGCCTAGTTAGTCTTCATTTGAGGATAAATGATCCCAATGGGGAGATATTATAATACCCCAAAAATCCTAAGCTAATACACAAACCTTTTCCATGAGTGTAATGATCATATCCCTAGTGAGGTGAGTGCTTTGGATGTGAATCATGTTCATAAGAAACTCCTATCATGAAGTTAAGTTGAAAGCACCTCAACCAAATGAGTTTTTATGTATGACTAAACTAGGGTCAATTTCAATTGACCATTCCTCCTAGAATATAAAAAGTTAGATGGCCTAGTATCAACCATATTAAAGGTTTTTGAGTCTTCTTTCCAACGCCACTGACCGCGTATTAATTTGAGTCCAGAGTAAAATGTTATGGGTATTTTACTGCAGCACTATCAGTGACTACGGATGGAATGACAACCCGTGGAATGGAAACACAGTCCATACTGTGACTCATGAAAATAGACCTGAACATTAAAATTTTCATCATCAAAACCACTGGTTGGTTCACAACGCGTAGACCAAAATCACAGTCCGTAGAGTGATTGGTGGTTTGTCAAAATTCATCTTTTCTTCCCTAGATTCCACGAGTGACTTGACGGGTTATCATTTTGAACGATGGTTTGTCCTGTAACCTATGGAATCACCTTCAAAGAGGTACCCAGTCCTCTAAATTCCACGATTGGGTTGATGATCCGTCAACCCATTTCACGATCCATCAACCATCAGTAGAACCTCCGATTTAAGTTTTTCTAATTCGTTCATTGGGGGTAAATTAGTCCTTTCCCCCACTTTTTAACTCCTATACTAAGTCTTTTTAGGCCTATTCAAGGGTTATTTACTCATACTAAGTTAGATTTCTCCTCATTCCTTCGATCTATCCTCAAGAAGAAAGAAAAGGGTTTCTTCTCTCAAGCTCCAAGGCCTAGGGTTTCATCTCCAAGTCTCCATCCTCAAGTCCCAAGTTAAGAAAGCTTCAAGTTCAGGTATGTGGGTATTCAATAAGGGAATTCCTTCACCCTTATTCCCAAAACCCCAATCTTCTAAATTGATTTTATAAATTCCTAAATTAGGATTCTTACCCAATTCTCATGGGTTTCTCTATAAATTATTTTCTCATGATTCTTCTATGAATTCTAACTATAAATTACATGATTTTGCATGAATTTTTGTAAGTGATTTCCTATTTGAAGGCTAACCCTTGTCCAATTTGTGAAATTGTTATGAATTCAGTTTACTAGCATCAATTCACGATTTCTCACCTTTTACCTATGTTTCATATGAGATTCCTTAAGTGTTTTTAAAAGCCCATGCATTGAGAATAATTTCTAGCATGACTTCACCCTATGGTATGTTTTCAATCAAAAACCCTATTTTTGAAATCTATAAATCTATGCATGTGTTGAGTAAGTTTTTCATGATTTTGCTACAAGCATGATGAACAAGGCACGCTTTTAAATACATGATTTTTAGCATATAATTTATGACATGATATGGAGCCTAGGCTCACAGCAGTATACTCATGATTTATGTGACATTCTGACGTTCCATTAATGCTCATGAACTATTTTCAAAACCACGGTTTGTGAGTTGTATGATGATCCGGGTTTGCCAATATGATTATGATTATGAATAAGATTTGGCATCTAGATATGTCACATGTATGTGAGCTATATGTATATTTTGGGAGTAGCATTTAGCATCGAGTGATGAGGGTTCTAGATAACCCAAGTCCAAAGTTGCCACTGTAGATTACCCTATGTGGCTTATGATAGGATCCTATTATGATATGGTTCTAACCTTGGCTGGTTAGGACAATCTTTTTCAGTATGGGTTTATGACACTGCACTCCATGTAGCTCATCATGGTTTATGTCGGTTATTAGAAACTCTTGTATGAGCTTTTTCAAGCTTTTAAGTTATATAATATTCTATTTTGTAGCTTGGCTTATTGTTTTATAACTTACGTTTAAATTTTGATACTTACTACGATTTCTTCTATTTATACATGAACTTAGTTTTAAGCATGCTTTCAAGTATATTTTATCATGACATATGCATATCTCACATACTCAGTACATTTCATAGTACTGACCGCATACCTCTTTGTGCTGCATCCTATTATGATGTAGATTATGTAGGCTGCTCCCAAATTCGTGGCTAGTAGATCAGCAGCACCTCTAGACAGCTTGGTGAATCCTCCTCCTTAGAGGACTTGGAGTTAGCTTCATTCTAGACTTTTAGTTCTTTCATTCAGTTTTCAGTATTTAGATTTAGCTGGGGGCTTATCCCAATAGCTTATCAGTAGTAGAGGCTTTCAGACATAGAGTCAGATATTCAGTTTAATTCAGATTCTCATTTTTAGACTTATATTTATATGACAGATCAAGTTGCTCATTACTTCAGTTAAGCTTTCATTCTTATTTTTTGTTCAGTTTTTAAGTCATGCTAATGCAAGAGGGTTATCTTGAGATCACTTGTGATCTTAAATCCTGTGTTACATCCAGGGGGTAGGCTCAGGGCTTGACAATAACAATCAAGCCTGGCTAGAATGCAATAGTGAGCATAGACAAATGAGGCCTGACAAGGGAACCAAACAATCAAAATAATACACCCACTCCCAACTAAAACAATGCATTGTCCCCAATACGCAATAATATAATAGAGAGAAATGGGTGTAAGGACTCCCTGGAATGTTTTAGGCTCTTTAGACTGGGCTCAAGGCTGGTAAATGATCAAATACAGTTCAAAATATGGATTAGAGAGTGCAGTTGGCATTTAGAAGGTGAAGTTATAATGATTTGAGCTTCAGTGGTCTGCTTCAGACATGCACTACACATGCGAGTCGTAGGTAGGCATGAGTGGTAGCACGATAAGAATAGTTGAAGGCTTCCGTGGTCTGGCTCTCATATGCGTTACGCCTACATGCCATGATGCAGGTCTTGCATTTCGCATGTGTAACGCATGTTTGCTTCAAAAGTCTGGCCAAGTGCCCTGCGTTACTACTGTGATCAATTACTAAGCACTCATCAGGTATTCCTCTTATATGGTTATCTTGTATAGGGTGTTGCATCCAAAGAATTCCTATACTATTGTCTGATACAGGGTATGTATATGAATTTTGTGAATCCCTTATGGGTCCCAACTTTCTGACAGAGAAAGCGGGTGTATAGTTATTATTGAATATTTGTGCCTTTGCATCTAATTTCATTTTCATACATTACATATTCATTCGGAATGGTGAAGTATATTAAGTGTTTATGAAAGTGAATTACTTTTCTCCTATTTTGGTTGAGAAGACTGAGATAGAAGATGTGCTATGGTGGATTTTTATTGTGCAATTCTCTAATATAAACTGATTTTAGATATTATTTGCATCCTTATATATGTTGTCTTTAGTTTCTAAATGGCCCTTGAATCAAGATATTCTACATGATATTTTATGGTAAGTGTTGAGAAAGGAAGTATAGAACCAACCCTTGCCATCATTTTATATCAGGGGCAGTCGATAATACTGCTTAGTACATGTGTTTTCCCGTACTCATCTTTGTTTTTATACACCTTTAATTTGGCATGTTGGTTCAGTACCATAGGGTTGTAGAAATGGATTAATCATAATACTGGAGTTTCGGACTAGAGTTTAGGGTGATGTGCTATATAATTCGCAACACTGAATTTCGGATTCCTTTATTTTATTTTGCTATATTTTCATTCTAGACAGTTGTATACTTTCTGACTTTGTATTAAAACCTTAGATGTTCTTGTAATGATGTCGCCATATCTTGGGTTTTTTCATTTTTTTTCTGCTTGATTTTGATTTGAAATTTAGGTTTCTATTATATTAATTTTTTGATGAGGTTTTTCCTTTCTATCCGTCTTTAATATTTTTTAAAATGATTTAGGTTCTCCTACGAGGATTGGTTGGTTCCTTTAGAACTTAAAGCAATTTTTGGTTATGAAATATTGATATAGAATCTTGTAAGTTCTGTGAAAGAACTCGTTTGAAGTGGAATTCTATAAGGAAGAAAGTTATTGTCAAAGCAATGCATTACTTACCTCTTATTCTATGGTTAAAGAGGTTGTACACATCAAATAGCTCTGCTCGTTATATGAGATAGAACCATGAGAAAGCTATTATTATGGGTATGCATTACTTACCTGTTATACTTGGTGTTATGTGTCATCCATTAGATGGAGAGTCTTGGAAGCATTTTGATAGAATGTATCCATAATTCATAGCTGAACCACGGGACATTAGGTTGAATTAATGTTTAGATGGATTTACTCGACATTCTGTTTTTGCTGCACCATATTTTTGTTGACCTGTCTTTCTAATATCATATAATATTTTACCTACGATGTGTATGATTAGTCTATAAATATATTTATCAATTGCATTATTCCTGGCCCATGGAACCCAAAAATCTTGATTGATGTATACTTCCAACCTTTTATTGATGAGTTGAAACAATTTTGGGTTGAATTATTTGGTGTGTTGCTTAGGTAGAATTTTAATTTGGGGGTTGTCTTAATGTTACTATTAATGCTTTCTTATGTACAGAATGTTGTTTGGGTGAATAACAGTTGAAAATTTAGCTTGTCCTTAGTTTATGGAAAATACTCAATCGCTCACTTTAAAGTATGGCCAACATTGTTTTTGGGTTGATTGTCATTGTCAGTTCTAGCCAATAGATCATGAGCTTAGGATGAAAAATGCATCTAGAATGATTAAAATTGAACGATATCAGCTACATTCAGTATTAACAGGAGAGGGTACCTGTGAGAGAGTTTGAAACTTTCCAAATGTTAAAGAAGAAGAATCGTACATATTTGATGAGTATGTTAAACAAATAATTTGACAAAAACAAAGAATATTTTGAGAGTTACTACATTAGAAGAACATAGTTCTCCTATATAATCTTGATTTATGCATATTCAAAAAATCACTTTGATAATTTTTTCAACATGGTAGTAGATGTCAATGGAACGATAAAAGATAATGTAAAGGCTAGAATGAACTTACCAAGATATTGTAGCCCCAAAAAGTTATAGTTGCAAGAGAAATAAACAACAAGGTCTCAATCATAAGGCTAGTTATTCATTCATAATGAATCAGAAGCGTAATATATGTGAGTGGGTCAAGCAACTAAAGATGCTTGATAGTCATGCTTCATATTTTGAGAAGCGTGTCAACATGGAGCACAAAAAGTTACATGATATAAAAAGTCATGATTGTCATATTTCATTGAAACATTACTCCTTATTGCATTTAGGGGTTTACCTAAAAGATTTTGGAAAGCTATGACTGAAATTACTTTGTTCTTGAAAGACTTTTGTTCTAACATGTTGAGGGAAGACAGCCTAATTCAGATGGATAAGAACATTTCTATAATTACAAATGAGCTGTAGAAGATTCTTCCACCTAGATTTTTTGATCTGACGGAATATATTCCTGAGCACCTTGTGCACGAAGCTCATCTCAGAGGTCTGATTCAATATAGGTTGATGTATCCATAGGTCAGGTAATTATTCTAAATCTTAATGTATTCCTCTTTATTTTCTTGATAAAAAATTAATGTGTAGTATAAAATTAAATAGGACTATTGGCAAGTGTAAAGGGGGTATCAAGTAGAAACATAGAGTTGATGGCTCAATGTGCGAACCCTATATTGCAACAAAAATAATCCATTTTTGTTCTTATTATATCGCAAGTGATGTGCCATGTTTACAAAATAGGCCCAATCGTCACGACGATAGAGGTGAGAATGATCCTTTCACGAAGTCGATATCAATCTTCAATCAACCAGGTAAAGGTTCAAGAAAATGTACAAGAAGGAATCCTGATGAAATGGTTTTTAAGTCTGCATCGACACATGTCTTGCTGAATTTCTTACAAGTTCAATCATTTTTTGAGTAAGTTACTATTATTTTGCACTATTTATACAATCACTAGGCAAAGAGTCTAACTCAATCTGCATCCTCTTGTGCAGTTACCTCGTTCATTTATCTGACCATGATCAAGTGTATGACTATTTTTTAACGTGATTTGAACATTATGTGTCACGACCTAAACCTTCCGTGAGTGGCACCCACACTAAATCCTCCGATGAGAGAACCAACTAACCTCATAAACCATCCAAAACATAGCCGAAATTAGGCAACTAAGTCAATCTCATTAAATAAGCCAATAATTAATATCTTAATTGCGAGTAAAAACAAGTATGCAGAAATAAACCATTCTTAGAACCTGAAAGTCATCGTACCAAAACTCTAATAATTGTTAAAGAAGAAGATGCAACCCCAAAAACCAAAGTAATATCTAAGTCCGAAAAAATGGATCAAAAAAATAAGATAAGAACTCATGGTAGCCCAGAAGATGTAGCTCACCTTTGTAACAGGAACAATACTTGTAAAAACCAACAAGTTTTCAATTAAACTCATTGCATGTGATTAACACTTAGGATATCAAACAGTCATTCACTTTTTTTTTGAACAAACATTGTACAAGCTATACTAAGGAATAGTTATCATGCACACATAACACAAATTAGATTTCAACTACATTTAAACCATCACCTACCTCAATCCAAGCCTGAAATGCTCTACTGAACCTGAGCTTTCCACTTTCTTGTAACCTTGGCTTGATTGTGGTCAATAAATAGGAATATAAACACATAATCAATCAAATGACCTATAATATCAAGGATTACAGTCTAATTAGGAATCCCAAGGCCAATTTCATGATCATCCCACCCATTCTAGGGCTTTCTCACCATAAATTCACTTTAAAACTACCAATTTCATGGTTACATTAGTGAATTATAGTCATGCAAGTGTAATATTCAACCTTTAACTAAAATCTAAAGGGTTTACACCCAAATTACCCCTCTTGCACCATAATTTATAGCTAGGTCAAGTTAAACCCTCCCTAAGTCCCATAAACTAGTGATTTCAAGGTCAAAAAAACAAAAAGCTAGTTAATAGGGATAAATAACTTACCTTTACGAAGAATTCTGGTGAAAAATAGGTGAAAATCACCCCAAATCGCCTTACCCCTCCCCAAAATGTGTTCAGAAATAATGAATCATTTTTGGAGAGTTTTATGCATAAACAGTGATATACCCCAATATAGAGACCCGATCCCTCTATAGCAGCATTGCTAAAGCAGAATCCGCCCGTCATACAGAATTGGCCATTTTTGAGTCCCGCTATAGTGGGAATTTCTCCGCTATAGCGACAGCCCCATAGTGTCCTTCCACCTATATAGCGGGTGTAGCAAAGAAAAAACTCAATATTGCTCCTAGTTTTGCTTTTTTCACAATGCACCCTCAAACTATGACATTTTGGACTAACCCATTTACGTCAAGCTCGATATCAACAGTTCTACTTACCCAAATTCACTTCTGAAAAATCCTATGGATTCTTTATCTTCTTAACTAAAATAAAGTCAAGCAACACTTTATTCCATTTATCCAATCCATTCTCAAATTTCCCTAGATCATCTCGCTCGGATTTCTGCAAAGACTAGCCTAGCCTAAAAATTTTAACTTCCAATTTTGGGAAAATCCTAACCCAGATTTTTTGCATGATTGGCTCACCCGTACTGAAGAAAAGGGTCATTACAACATATACCAATTAGCCCATCATTCGTCCCCAAACAATCAAATAAGAAAAATGAGTCAAGTCAAGAATATGAAACAGTACCTGAATCCTCAAAAAAAAAGGGTACTTGTCCTGCATGTCCTTCTCAATTTCTCAAGTGGCTTCTTCAACCGGATGATACTTCCACTTGAACTTTACTGATTGAATATCCTTTTTTTGTCAACTTCCAAACATCCCAATCAAGGGCTCTTACTCATATGTAAGATTCTTATATAACAAAACTGAGTCCCACTTGATAATGTAATCTCCATCATCATGGTATATCTTAAGCATGGATACATGGAATACCAGATAGACCCCTGATAAGCTTGGCAACAATGCCAACCTGTACACTACCAGCCCTACATCTCAAATAACCTTTAATGGGATGATATACCAAGGGCTAAGCTTTCCCTTCTTACCAAACCTCATGACTCCCTTCATAGGTGTCACTTTCAACAAAACTTGTTCACCAACCTTGAATTACATGTCCCTCACTTTATGGTCTGCATATTCCTTTTGCCTACCCTAGGCTGCCAACAACTTAGTTTGGATAAATCTCACTTTTTCCGGAGCTTCCTTTACCAAATTAGTGCCAAAAGGTTTCACATCACCAGCCTTGAGCAATCCTATAGGTGATCTACACCACCTCCTATAAAGTGCCTCGAATGGAGCCGTATCAATGCTTGAGTGATAACTGTTGTTTTATGAGAACTCACACAATGGAAAGAACTGGTCCCAATGGCCACCAAAGTCGATCACATAGGCCCTCAAGATTTTCTTAAACACCTGAATCATCCTCCCTGATTGTCCATCAATCAGAGGATGAAAGGTTGTGCTAAAAGTGAGTAAGGTGCCTAACTCTTTATGCAACTGATGATGTTCAAACGCACTCTCTCAAAGGAGGTGGTAATGATCACCAAGCAAAATATTAAGTAACCCAATGGATATCGAGGTTGAATACACAAAGAATGGGATAATGACTTGCCACTAAGCATCGAATATTAATTCACTAGAGTAAGTAATTGTCCAAACAAGCAAAAGTAAATATTGGGGGAAAATGTTTGGGAAATGAAGATTCGAATTAAGAAAACTTAATGAGTAAACAAAAAGAGTTCAATCAAGAGAGGAAGCCTAGGGGTGTGTTTTTGATTGGGTCATACATTGGGATAGGGGTTGATTATTCAAGCAAACTCTTAATTAATAGCATGGGCATCTTGTTTAAGCTATATTTAGTAGTTTTTCAACGCATCAAATATATTTACTATGGTCTTATTTCAAGCCCCATAGTTGTAACCTCAAACCAACCAATAATTGTGTAGGTGAATGAAGTTATTTCTAGATTTGACTTTTAGATGGAAATTCCCTAAAATCAAGTTATTTCTAGCCTCAATTTGTGGTGGGAATCCTAAATCTCCACTATTAAATTCTTACCCAATTGAAGAACTCCTCTTCGAAGAAAGAACACAATTAGTAAATTAAATCAATATTTGCAACCATTAATTTTATAATTAAAACATGAAGAATTCAATAGACCCATACTCAATAATCAATTATAAGCATAAATAATCAACACCCATTTCAAATTTTAAATATCCATTATGCACACACCCCTAGAAATGAGTTTATCTACTCATAGTTAAGAAATAAGATAAGATACCAAATGGGTTTCTCAAAATTCCATTCATTGTGTAAGCCAAATTCAAAATCCAAGCTCCAAATTATTTATAATGGTGTTTTTCTTAAGGAAGAAGAAAAGAAGAATTCTACTATTACACTATCTCCCTTGGGAAAGTAAAAGCTTCTCAATTCCTCAGGTACAGATCCCAAAAAAGGTTTTAGAACCTTCCCAAATGCATTATGTACAATTGGACAAAATTATCCTTTGGGGTGAGTGTGAAGCAAGGTATGAATGCACATGCGACCACACTTGGTGTTGTGTGGCTCGCAGGCACCCAACTTCTTGGGCAGTGATGTCCTTGTGGGATGCGATGTCGAGTGCGAAAGGAGGGGTGATAGCCCTTGGTGATGTGCAGCTCGCATGCGACTAATTGCTCAAACAATATATGATCCTTCATGTGCATTGACACCTGCAAAATGCAGGTGTCCTTTTGTGGCTCACAATTCATTTTACCCTTCATGAAAGAACATTTTCCTTCCAATCATCTTTGTACTTTTAACTCCTTTTTTAAGCTTCTTTGGGTTCTAATCCTTTTCTTTCTTCATTTGACTAAGAGTACCTGCATTTACGATAATAAAAGCAATAAGTATCTTAAATTCTCATTAAAACATGGAAAAAATTCATAAATAAAGGCTCAATAAGTTGGTAAATTACCAAATTATCAATTCCCAAACTTGAACTATTGCTTGTCCTCAAGCAAGACACTCACAAAGTAAGGATTGAAATAGATTCTCAAAATACAAAGGTTGTACACAAAGCTATATCGACTCAAAAACTTGACAAAAATAACAAACAAAAGACTTAAAAACAAAAAGGCTCAACGATGATGCATATCTCAATTGGTATCACCATAATCTCAAGGCAAGTACACATTTGAAAACTCTTGTCAAGAAATTTCACTTTCCATTCAAAAGCAGGGAATTTATTATTCAAAATAAGATTATCAAGCTTCTCGATTCATTGGCATTGACCTTCAAGGTTTGCTTCGAGAATCTCCACACAACTTATCTCATTCATTCCTCTCAATTGAAAATGATACTTCATTATTCATTTCTAATGTGTTATTCCACTCACCATAAGAGAGAATCTCACTCACAATTATGAAATTCATAATAGAGGGATTATAAGAGAACGAAAGACTCACTCTATCAAAGAAGTTCGAGTACACGTGCATTAAACCATAAGCTTGCCCTTCATGTAATTCGCCACTAATGTAGAGTTACAAAGTTTGGAATCACTAAGGACTTGTAGGCAATGATGTTGGCTAGGATTAAGGTAAGGATTACATTTGTATCAAGTGACTAAACTTCCCTAACACTATTCATAATTATTCAATGCACCGCTCATATATTTCAACATTACTTTACCCTATTTCTCCCTCTCACAGCCCAAGCTTCCCCAACAAGTTATTAATTCAACATCCTTTTGTTAAACTCATTTTGTAGAACCAACTTCTTTCTTTCTTTTCATCTTGATCACTTTATTGAACATTTTGGAACAATTTTTATTGCAAGCATAAAGTGCTACCTTACATTGAAACACAACTCCTTTTCTTCTCCACATTTTGTGCGTACACCCCCAAACTTAGGCTTTTGTCTATGTCAATATTTCAATTCCCCATCCCCCCTAAACTTAGGTATTTATCCTACATTTAACTTTCTAGATATTAGGAGGATGGGTGCAAAGATAAAGGATCCAAAAAGGTTTAGGGTGTCTAACAAGGTGACAAAGAAAGGTTACCAGCTCAAAGGAGCTTACTAAGATCAATGTTAAGGGAAGTCAATTTGGGTAAAGTGGCTATTCAAAAAGATCCTAAGGTCATCTTCCAAGCTAGGTAACATCTAGAATTTTGCCTTGAATTAAATTCGGGACAATTTCTAGACAATACACATGCACAAGCATGAAGTAATACTTTACTGCACGAGGCATCACATCACAAGAATTTTACAACTAGTCTCAAAATTCAATTGGGACAAATGACTTTTGACAAGCTATTCCAAGTTTTACACACTCGTTTGTGAATCAATCAAGACAAATGGAGATTGTGCAAGTCATGAAAAGAGAATGCTTTTAGCAAAAATCATTTTCCCCTCTTTCCTTCAATTTTCAAATCTCTTGCCAATAAATTTTTTGGTGGGTCCATTTTAAACCAAGCAACATACGGACTCAAATCCTCACTATTGAAGACTTATCCAATTTCACATCCCTTTCTCAAGAAAAAGTGAAATTAGAGAGTTCAATTAATGTTTGCAACCATTAATGTAAAAATTAAAACATGAAGAAATCAATAGAACCATACATTATAATCAATTCTAAGAACTAATAATCAATTACTAAACACCTATAATTACCACACACTCCTAGAAAAGAAATTAGCTACTCATATTAAAGAAAAGAGAAGTTATACCATATGAGTATTCCTCAATTCCATTCATGATGAGAAAATTAACTTCAATTCCAAGCTTTCAAGCTCAACAATGGAGTTTTCACTATTCTAGAAGAAGGAGAAGGTAAAGTGTACTTCTCTCAATGTAATCTACTACAATACAAAAAATAGGAAAAAATTCTAGGTATAAAAATCAATGCACGGATCCCAAAACATCCTTGGAAACTTTCCAAATATCCAAAAGAGATTTTAGATGAAATTACCCTTCGGCCAGCTTGCACTGCACATGCACTTGCACCTACGGCCATATGTCAAGACTTACAACATGCACGTGCCCAAAATCATGTCCAGTGTTTTTGTCTTCACCTGCATGGCACCTATGAAATGCAGGTGCAGAATTGTTGCACGCATATCCAACACATATTTCGGTCAGATGCTCTTTCTTCTATTTTTCTCTCAACTTGGCTTTCTTCAGTTGATATTTGGGTTCAAATCCTCTTCCATCTTAAGTTCACACAAATGCCTACATATAAGAGAATAACATCATAAAATCCTTCTAAATAACACAATATTATGGCAATAATTCATGCTTAAAAGCTTATTAAGTTTATAAATTACCAACTTATCAAATTTCCAAACTTGAACTATTGCTTTTCCTCAAGCAAAACATTCACTACGCATAGGATTGACTTAAGCTTTTCAAGTTAAAAGGATTGCACATAGGACTCCTATGACTCAAATGACCTAAAACAACAAAAAAAATGCAAAACAAAAAAGTCAATCAAAAGCACTAATATCAATTGGTACCGCCGCAAGCTTCAAGGCAAACACAATCACTTCAAAATTCTTTTCAAGAGACTTTAGTTCTTCATTTAAAAACTGGAGAACGTTTTTACTTAGAACAAGATAACATAGCATCTGAGTGACGTCCAAAACAACTCTTCCGAAGTAGGTAGCTACGGTCATCGAGCAAAATAATTAGTAACTCAATGCGAGGTCGGGGTCGAATCCACAGAGATTGGTATAAAGATTCACCACTAATTGTCAAGTCAATTCATGAGAGCAAGTAAAGTGTTCAAACAAGTAAATAAAAGTGGGAGAGATAGTTTGGGAACTTAAATTTGAATTGTAACAAAATAACAATGTGAACATGATTATTTTTATCAAGATTGGGAAGCTAGGGGTATACTTTCGATGGGGTCATGCAATTACGAGTGCGGGTAGCCGTGGTTTGAATTATACTTAGTAGTATTTCAACCTACTATGCATATATACTATGTTCTCTTTTGAACCCCATAGTTGAGCAATAAACCAACTAATTGGCTTAGGTGAGTTAGGATATTTCTAGCCCCAACTCTTAAGTGAAAATTTTCTAAATCAAGCTATTTCGAACCTCAATTTATGGTGGAAATTCCAAATCCCCACTATTGAATCCTTACCCAATTAATGAACTTCTTCTTTAAGCAAGCACACAATTAGCAAGCTAAATTACAGTTTCCAACCATCAATTTTATAATAAAAGCATAACGGATTCAATAGACCCACAAATAATAATCAATTATAAACCTAAATGATCAACAACCATTTCCAAATTCCAACACCCATCATATACACACCCCTAGAATTTAATTTAGCTACTCATAATGAAGGAACAAGAGAATATACCAAATGGGTTTTCAATAATTCCATTCACTCCTCAATAACTAGCTTCAAATTCCAAGCTCAAGTATCAACAATGGTGGTGTTTTTCACTACAAAGAAAATGAAAACTTGTATTCTAAGGTGTACTCTCTCTATATTCAATTGGGAATTGAAAACTGATGTATATTCCTTGCACAGATTCCAAAAAGAGTTTTGGAAGCTTCCCAATTATGCCACAAAAAAATTGGACCATTTTGCCCTTCCGTCCACTTGCGAAGTCATATGTAAAGGCACCTGCAGTCACCCTTTGAAACTTGCAGAATGCAGGTGTCAAGTCATCAAGGCAATTGTACATCACCCGCGACCCCGTCTGCGCGAGCATGTGCGATATCCCTTGGCAACTTGCGGTGCGCATATGCATGACTGATTAGGCAGTGTTTTAGCTTCCTTGTATGCTGGCACTTGCAAAAGGCAGGTGCCCTCATACAACACGCATGCCATCTCGCCTATCACGGAAAGTTCTTTATTCTTCCGGTCCTCTTTTGACTTGGTTTTAATTTTTATCTCATTTGAGTTCAAATACTCTTCTTTCTTCATTAATCAAGAATCCGTGCATATAAGATAATAAAGTCATAAAATCCTTCTAAATCATATAACATCAAGAACATTATTCATGAATAGAAGCTAAATAAGTTGGTAGATTACCAACTAATCAGCATCTCAAGTCATTGACACTAAACCTTCAAGGCTTGCCTCGAAGTTCATGTCATAACTTATTGCATTCATACCCCTCAATTGGTGTCAAGGATTCACCATTTTCTCCAAGATTATAATATCACTCACCACAAAAGAGAATCCCACTCAAAATTATGCAATTCACGGTGTAGGAATTATAAGATAAAAGAAAGATGCTCACTCTCTCAATGAAGTTCGAGTGCACACACATAGAACCATATGCTTTCCCTTGGTGTAATTAATCACTAATGTAGTGTTGCAAAGCTCAAAATCACTAAGAACTTGCAGGTAATAATGTATGCTAGGTTCAAGGAAAGGATATCATTTAGGTGAAGTGACTAGAACCTCTCTAACGTTATCACTCGGCAGTCAAATACATTGCTCACATCATTGATTCAACTTAACCTTATTTCTCTCTCTCATAACCCAAGTTTTTTTTTTCAAAACCATTCATCCCTGCACCTTTGTTTTACTCATTGAGCATTCACACGGCAAGAGGTGGAACCATTCAAATCTTTTTCTTTCTTTCTTCCGTCATTTGATAACTCACTCAATTTTTTCACAAAATAATTATTTGGTACTACCTCACTTTAAAGATCATTTCCTAATTTATATCCCCTAAACTTGGTCTTTTTCCTACATCGAACATGCCAACTTTTCATTCATGTTTCTTCTAAACTTAGGCGTTTAGCCTACATTTTCATTTGACAAGCAATTAAGGAGGAAGGGTACCAAGATAGGGGATTTCAAAAAGGTAAAGGTGTGTAACATGGTTACCAAGAAAAGATTAAAGGCTCAAAGGGGTTGACTAGGATGAATGTTAAGGAAAGGAAACTTTTTGGTAAAGTGACTATCCAAAGTAGACCTAAGGTCATCTTACAAGCTAAGAAAAAACTAGGATCTTTCTTTGAATCATATTTGGGGCAAGTTCTAGACAACATTCATACACAAGAAAATACTAAGACTTACCATACAAGGTATCCCAATCACTAGGAGTTAACAATTATTCTCAAAACCAATTGAAATGAATGACTTTTGATGAGCTATTTCGAATTTCACACAACTCCTTTGTGAATAAAAAGTCAAACGAAGAATGTAAAGATCATGAAAAGAGAATGTTTTTTCAATTTATTTTCCCTTTTTTTTCTCAATTGTAAAAATTATTTTCCAAGAAAATTAATGGTGGTCCCATTCAAGGCAAGTACAACACGGACTCAAAATAAATACTAAAACTGGCATTTTCCCTTAAGAAAATCGCCTCTCAATCTATCATAGGGAAACGTCATCCGATTCAACATAAAAACAAAGAAAATAAAAATATGCTCTTTGGGAAAGAACCTTGGTATAAATAAAAACCTTGGAGTTTATTATAACTAATATCTACAAAGGAAGTATGCAAGGCACATATAGTAAGACAATTGGCGTGTGAAATCGACCCGGCACAATGGCATAAACTCACACCCAAAAATAACAGTGAAGCCCGGCTAGAATGCAATAGTGAGCATAAAAAAATGATGCCCGACATGGACACCTAACAATCAAAATAATACACCCACTCCCAACTAAAACTATGCATTATCCCAAATGTGCAATAATATAAAGGAGAAAAATGAGTGTAAGGACTACCTGGAATGTCTTAGGATCTTCAGACTGGCCTCAAGAATGGTAAATGATCATATGCGGTTCAAAACATGGATTAGCGAGCACACTTGGCACGCATGAGGTGAATTTACAGTGATTTGAGCTTCAGTGGTATGCTTCAGACATGCGCTACACATACGGGTCGTAGGTAGGCACGTGCGGGCGCATCCGAGATGGAGGTAATGCGATAAGAATAGTTAGAGACTTCAGTGTTCTGCCTCTCATATGTGTTACACCGACGTGCCATGATGCAGGGCATGCATTTCACAAGTGTAATGCATGTTTGCTTCGAAAGTCTGGCCAAGTGCCAGTTCTTTTGCGCGCACCCTGAGTTACTTCTGTGATCAATTACTAAACACTCATCATTAGCCCACACCCTAAAAAAATTAGCTACTCATATAAAAGAAAAGAGAAATCATACCATATGGGTGTTCCTCAATTCCATTCATGATGAGAAAATTAACTTCAATTTCAAGATTTGAAGCTCAACAATAGCGTTTTCACTATTCTAAAAGAAGGAGAAGGTAAAGTGTACTTCTCTCAATGTACTCTACTATAATATATAAAATAGGGAAAATTCTAGGTATAAAAATCTATGCACATATCCCAAAACATCCTAGGTAACTCCCCAAATACGCAAAAGAGATTCAGGACCAAATTTCCCCTCGGGTAGCTTGCGTTGCAGAGGCACTTGCACTTTCGACCGTATGTCAAGACTTGCAGCATGAAAATACCTAAATTCCTGGCCAGTTTCATTGTCTTCTCCTATTTTGCACCTGCAAAACGCATGTGCAGACTTGTTGATGCATGTCCAACTCATGTTCTGGTCAGACGTTGTTTCTTCTGTTCTTCTCTCAACTTGGCTTTCTTTCCTTGCATAATTTTGTTTAAATTCTCTTCCATATTTAATTAACACAAATGCCTGCATATAAGAGAACAACGACATAAAATCCTTCTAAATAACACAAGATTGAAGCAATTACCAATTTATCAGTGAAGCGGATAGTTGCTCAGAGACACACAATGATCCTCCACACTCCAGAACCTAGTTGGCCAAGACACACCTTAGATGTATTGTAGAATGAGGTAATCACTTCATCTACTCGGTCCTCGAGACCTATGCTAAATGGATAGATATAGATAAAGGTCCTATCAGGTCGAGATAGCAAAACATTCTCGAAATGATGGGGGGAATCATCTGAAAACTGATCATTCATCCAACCACAATCCTTCTGAATGGTGACCATGTCGCATTTTCTGATGAGAGTACCCAACTCCCTTATCGGCGTGCTTTCCTCTTTAGTCTTCCCACTACTTAGGGATGTGAAGTCTTTGTCTAAAGAGTAAGAGCAGGGAAGGATCTTATTAATACTCAGATCAGAGAGACCCAATCCCTTATTTTTTCCCTTGGATGAAACACCGGACATAGTGGGACAAGACATGGTGAATGTAGAAGAAATTAACAAGAAAATTCAAAGGAAAGTTGGATACGTGAAATGGCGGAGCACGACAAACATATAAAAGGGAAAACCCTAAAGGGAACCTAGGGAAAGATTCAAACTATCTGCTATCCATGTGTGGAAGGGCCAATTCATGACGAGACGAGACATTTTAGGGAAAGGTCAAAGCAGCGATCTGTAAATAATTTTTTATCCCCCGAGAACTACATTTCGTAGCATCCCAAAAGACGGAGGGACTATTTGTATGGGGTAAAATTAATACAAAGGCATAGATAATCGTCGAGCAAATAATTTGGGCACGTGGTCATCACGGCGCGAGTATCACCTCAAAAGCAAAAAATCTTCCTCTTTCCATCACCATCGGTGACATGGCAAAAAATGACAAGCATGAGACAAAAATATCAGGGACGTGGGCGGGCACCTGCAGAGCAGAACCGTAGGAGCCCACTAACGAACCGAACATGTGCGTCCTCATATTAGCGAAACTCCTAAAGCATAGCTGGCCCAATGGCTTAGCTTGTATACTATAAATGACCCGAACTCACTTGTAAGGGGATTCAGATTCCTCGCTCTCCTCTCATAATCAATATCAACACAATACTAGTTGCTTGGTCTTGAAGCTTCCATTACTGCATATTGCCTTGTTGTTCCTTACTAGTTGATATAAGACCTCTCGAAGGCCCGATTTAGCACTCGGTAGTTCTCGAGAATGTTGTCGGCCAGCTTAGTTCTTGCACTTTACTTATTTATTATTGTCTTTTTACTATTAGTGTCTTCTTTTAATCATTGAATGCACTAACCTGCTAACAAATCGATAACACAAGCAGGATTAGATCGTGACGTGTGCTCTTGACTCACCTACAAATTCAATTGTACCAAATCGAAGGTAAACAGTTGCAATGGTCAAGAAATTTGTTGTTCACTACAATATCATACTAGTGATTAGTTGAAAGCGAACAATTTTTATTTTGGGTCCAAAAAAGCGAACAAGGTGACATAGCCATCCATTTGATGAGATAATGTTTGTTTGGTGGGAGGAAATGTAAATATCTCAATATAGCAACGCCCACTTTGTTTGGTAAGTGAATAATTGATAAAACAAAGATCTCTCAATTCTTCAAGTGCCACAAGTTTTGATCTTATCTGATAGATTGATGAGACTTGAGCAATATATAATCATGGGACCACCTCCTGGATTCTCAAGTTTCCTTTTTGTGTTGCTTATCTGACTCCAAAGCCAATAGAATCTAAGGACAGTTTGCTTTCCTACCATGCAACAAACTTTTTGCAAATATTCCTCACGCCTTCATCACCTCCAAATCTCTAGCTTGCGTCCTATTCAAATGACGATATTATTTCCCCCAATTTTAATGATGATCATCATGTTATATCATGCTTGCATACATTGAAATATTTCAAAGAATTTTGTTATCCATGTGGTATTTAATTTCAAACCCGTTTAATTCGAATTCACATGGGTCAGGGTGCACTTAAGGGGAGACCTTCTTATTAGGAGGACCTTCATTCCAGGAATTGAACTTAAGAGCTGTATTTAAGGGAGGAGGGATTCTATTTGTTTTACCTCACTTATTCTGACACCCTCAATAAATTTCATATCGACAAAATAGGAAGAGATGCCAGTATATAAAGTTGTGCTGACATAAATCTAATGTGGAAAACATCACTAGAGGATTTAACTATTACACACTTACATTCCTCCTTGGAAGTGAAATTATTAAAATTATGGGTGGAGTGTAGTGTTGTGGTTAAACTGCACCCAGTATCATTTAGGTATAAAGTTGTAACCCTACCAAAAACACTCATCTCTCGCTATTTTCAGGCCATACCTCGTTTAATAAAGTATATGTTTTTAGGGGGTGTGTACAATATTTTTTAAATGATGATTATAAATTTGGCAGTGTAAAACACTTCAGTATCTCTTAATTAGTGGCCATGTTACATAGACTGAAGTTTGATTATTTGACGTGTAGTTCGGGATCCGACAATAGGTGTGGCTCTTTTTAGGAGTAATTTGGTTCTTTTTTCTTTATTCGTAAATAAGTAATTTGGTAATTAGTGTGTCTAATTTTAGTCAGGCATATATAAATAGATAAGATTTGGGAGGTCCACCAACGATAACTTTAACATGTTTGGAATATTTTAACAACTATTGGGGACCGTAATAAATCATAATCGTTTGCTTAATTACCCTAAAGTACCAATCATACAATTATTAGGATTCCTTTTGTTGTTTTTTTTTTTTTGACATAGCTAGCGGGATGCATATGAAATTCCATTAGTATTATAATCATGTTTAAGTATACTTTAGTAGTTGACAACTAATGTCTTTTCTTTACTATTAATGATAATAAAGCCCATCATATCTCCTTTCCACTAACTGAATAGAAAGCAAAAATTGGTCATAGTTGTAATTTCAACTGTTAAACGAAAAAAATTGATAGTAGTAAATTTCAGAAATAGCTAGTGATAAAAACCTAATTTGTAAATTCTTTAAAAATGTTATTTAATTGAGTGAAGTATTGAAAATACACTTAAATTATTTTTTTTTGTTTCGTACCTAAACTATTGGAAGTGTGAGATTCATGCCTAAACAATCACTCAATAATTTGAGAAACACACCTGAACTAATATGTAATGGTATGTGTACTACACTTTCTTTTTTATTTAAAAAATCCAGCAGTGTGGCATTTCGCATGAATTTTTTTTTCACGTTGGCAAAAATTAAATAAATTATTAGTATAAGCTTAAAAATTAAATATTCATTGTGTTGAGAAATGATGAGGAAGAAGGGGGAGTTTAGGATTTTGAAAAATTAATTGAATTATTTTTTAAAAAATGACATGTCAGCTAAAAAAAATAAAAATATGTCATGTCATGAGAATATTTAATGGTCAGACGCGCCTAAATGTGTTTGTAAACAATTATTTGGTCCATTCGACGTTCAGAAGTGTTTCTCAAACTAATTAGTGATAATTTAGGTATAAAATTTAAAAAAGAAGAAGATAATTTAAATCTGCTTTTCATACTTCAGTCTATTTAATTTGTATTTAGATTCAATGAGTTTCTACCATATAATAATAATGAGTACACACCTTTGTGGGGTTCAATTCGTCCAATATTTTTCCAATAGTTGCGGGGTCAACAAGCCAAGGCCGAGTCCTTTGACATAATTGAAATGTGTGGGGCAATCTGAATAAAATTTAAGCTCTCAAAGTACTAAACAAATAAAGCAGCTGCTACAATTGGGCGTATGATGATGATTGATGGCTAAAGACTAATCCAACAATCCAAGACTGCTTCAACAATTGAAAACTGTGGAACTGTGATTCAATTATTATTTATTTTTAAAATAATAATATCCATAATGTAAATACTTAATTTTTTTTGTTATTATTGATACAACCATTGATCCCATCAGCAAGGACCCATAGAAACATCATGTTGCTTATCTGCTTGTGTTTATCTTAGCAGATTCCATTATGTGTTCTCACATGCAAAAATGCAAAGTTGGATTTGGGTTTTGAATTGGAAATGAATGGAGACAAAACTAGTTAATATTGTGGTCGAGAAAATGGGAGACTTTTGTGATTGAATTATGACTAGTCTTTGATTCATGTAGAGTATATTCCACGCTAATGTCCATATTAACTTATTGATGAAATTAATCCTCATAATTGTGTTTGTCAAAGAGAAAAAATACAGCATGACCCCATAACATCACCATCCACGCATTTCTCTTTTTCTTTCGTTCCGGTTAATTTTTAAAAATAAACTAGCTTCTCGATGTACCGAGTCATGTAGAACCTGAACAAAATTTTGTGAAATAATATCAATATATTTAAAATAAATTTTTGAATAAATAATTTGCATAAATGAATAAAGTTTAAGTTTATGTGAATGAACGCTGCAATGTTACCGTGTGTGAAGTTGTTTAGTACCTCATATTATTTAGAGATAGGTTATTGATTCATTTTGCACAAAATTAGAAATATTATCAACTTTGAAGTGACCTATTCTGCTAGTTAATATGAGTGGGAAATTTTTTTTGTGTCTTCTTTCTTTTTTATTGACGTTAGAAGTATCAATTCATCCTCCAAATTTTATCATTTCAACCCAATTCCATTGACCTTTTGATAGCTAGGGAATTATAGAAAATGTTACTCGAGTATAAAGTGTTAATATAATTTAACAGGACTTCTTTTTGTTCTGATGGTGGACGTACTCACAAAGCAATTTACTACGATGCATAAAATAAAAATCAAGTAAAAGTTTTATAATTAAAGGTGTGTTTGGTATGGAGGAAAATATTTTTGGAACATGTTTTTCTATTTTTTCATGTTTGGTTGGACAAAATTTTTTGGAAAACATTTTCTCTAGGATAACAAGTTCCTTAAAATGAGGAAAATGACTTCCTTAATGGAATTAGGGAAAACAAGTTCTATAAGTGAAATTTTATGTTTATTGTATTCTCCCGGCCCACCCAATGCCCCCAACTCCTACCTCTTGACCATCCCACCCCGCTACCCTCGAGGCCCACTCCCCACCCCCTCCCACCCCTATAGTGTTTTACTAGATTACATATAAATGCTCTTGAAATAACATTTTTTGCTTACTTACCAAACACTAGAAAATAAGGAAGAAACCAACTTGTTTTCAAAGAAAATATTTTCTAGGAAAACATTTTCCGTGGAAAATATGCTCCTTCATACCAAACACACCCTAAATCACAAGCACAACACCTAATTAGCTTCTCCCCGATCATTTCCTTAAAAAAAGAGTAATCATATTGTACATACAATATGAAGTTCATCTCAACAAAAAAATCAAATAAATAATAACTGATGCAATGTTTTCCATGTGCTCTCTATCCATATTCAAAGCTTGCAATTGAAACCACTCAAGAAGTGCTAAAAGACTATTTACTCCTAATAATTCTAGAGGTTACATGAAAATGATCAACACCCAATTGCCTTCATGTTTATAATTTTCACAAAAAATGAGTACTCATACTGTATAATGTATATACAATAGGAAGTTCATCTCAACAAAAAAAAATATCGAATAAATATCGACTAATGCAATCCTTTCCATGTGCTACATCACCATGTTCAAAGCTTGCAACGGGAACCTCTCAAGAGTCAAGAAGCACTGAAAGACAATTTACTCCAAATACTAGTTGTCGGGATTATTTGATTAGTGGGATAAGGGATAATAATTTCGAGATGAAATACAAGATTATTTTATTGTGTGTTTAGTTATGGATATTAATTTTTGGAATAACTTTATACTAAAATAGTGAAATCAGTTATCTCATATAGAAAGTGGTATAACTAATCAAATGGGATATTTTTTTTATCCCATCCAAGTAACCAAACAACTCTAGAGGTTACATGAATTAAATGCAGTGTCTAAAAGTAATTTTAAAGATCCTACAAATATTTTAGACAAAAAGAAATATATGCAAGACTTCATCAACATTAAAAATAAATGCAATAATAAATAAGGATCTTCTTTTATTCTAAAGCATCTTGATATTAAAACTTTCACCAGTAGATAGTAAAAACTTTGAATTATGGTAAATAGATTTGAACACAAACAACAATAAATAATGGGAAAGTCAAAGTACAGGCCCAAACTAAGAAACTACTATAATTTTCACTTCGATTTAAACATTTAAGTTTCTCTTCTTTTTTCTTTTAGTTTAATTATTAATGATTGTATTGGGTAAGACTTGTTCAGGTCACGTGGCATATTGGATGATGAACGTGTGGCAGTAAGGATTAGAGGGTATGCAAGATCCCAAAAGATCGCTCTTCGGATGTGCCTCGGGAAGCATATGGCAAAAAATTGTACCTATGACTATGTGGAAAAAAGGACAGAGGAGACAAGAATGTCAGAAGAATCGGGTATGCGGACAAGCTCGTACGAACCAGGGCTATGCAGGAATATTTGCTGGCACTACCAACGGCCTTGACATATGGCATAAAGTCATTGGTCTCAGTACTTTAAGACTCTAGTGGAACCTTCTGATTGGTTAAGGCCTCATTGTTATAGCATATAAATAATTTATCTCATCCACTTATAAAGGCATTGTGAATTCCAAGTTAATACAATAACAATACTCTATTTTCTTGTGCCTTTAGTCTATTTCTGCTTCATATACATTAAACCGACCTAAACACTCTCGGAGCCATGGCTATACTATCGAGAACGATCGCGAGCATATCGTAACACATGGACTTAATTTCAATATTTATTATTGCTAAATGTCTATTTCAATTTCTTTCCTAGTTTACAACTGATTTGATATTCAAACCGCAAGTGAATTGATCTAAAAAAGAGTTAGATTAATACTCATGCTCTTAACTTCATATAAATTCAACTATACAATTTTTAGGGTTAACACTTTGGCGTCCACCGTGGGGCCAGAGCAGTTGTGTGTTGGTTTAACTCTATTTTCTTACTAGTTTGATTATCTTTAATTCACAAGTAATGTAGGATGGAAAACAATGATGATCAAGTCATAGAGAGGCCCGTTGATGATTGTGTAGCAAGGGAAGCAGCGAGAACCTTATTTGGTTACCAGATAGGTCAGGACCTCTGGAGTGACAAAGAAGAATCCATCAACATGGACTTGACTAATGTAAACACTAAGAAGAGAAATTGCACACCCACCTCTGTGGATGTGGAAGTGGCTAGCTTAGAGGACCTCAAAAAAATTCTCATGGACTTTGTTGAGTTACCAAATGAATTGGTAAAGAGCATGGAAGACCAAGACAAGAAAGATATCAAACTAAAGGGTAACATGAACCAAATAACTTTCAATGCCTTTGGAGGAACTACGCAAGATGTGCTGGTAACGAACGATGATAAGGATATTGATAATCAATTGAAGGAGAGAGCGGCTAACAAAGATGACATCAACCCCGAGATATCGACATCAGTGGAAGCAATCGTGGAACTACTGAGGAAAGAGATAAAATCCTAGTACTCGACACTGAACTCCCAAATGAATCACATACCGGGAGCACCACCTATATTTAAAGGGCCATATTTCAAAATCTAAGCAAAAGTGCCCTACATGGCCAGTACGGTATATAGACCTATCCACAAGAGGTTTAAAATGTACGACATCTCCAAATATGATGGAAAATCATACCCATGAACATATACTATATTTAACAATGGCTGAAAATTGAAATGACCTGACTAAAGATTTGGCAGAGTTGGTGATCGTGAACAAGTTTGGAGAAACCCTATAGGGAGGTGCATTAACCTGATACTCACTTTTACCTAAAAATACAATTGATTCTTTTAACATGTTGACAAATAACTTTATAAAATCACACACTGGAGCAAAGAAAGTGCAACCACCTTAGGAGACATTTTTAAAATAGAATAAAGAACTGAATAACTTCAAGAGTTCGTTGCGAGGTTCCAAACGTAAAGGATGCAAATCCCAATAGTCTCGGATGATTTGGCCATAGAAGCTTTCATAAAGGGGTTAAAACCTAAAAAGTTCGCTTGCCTCATTCAAATATAAAGATAGCATATCAGAGTTTGAGGCCATGACATAGGTCGACGTCCACAACAAGTACAAGTAAAAGATCCATATCGAAGATGACTATCGCAGAACTCACAACAAAACTTTTTAAACATGGAATGGCCCAACAACGGTAAAAAACTAATGAGATATCAATGCAGGGCAAGAGAGGATTCAACACTGATGGGGTAAAGATCCAAAGATGCCATCTAAAACCATGTACTCACTATTGTCAATGAATACAAGGGAAAACTCGAGCCAAGGAAATGGTTCACATACCTCAAACGAATATGAATTTGAAAAAAGAACAAATATGGATCAAGCTCGAAAGAGACTGTCGGCTAAGGAAGCCACCAAGCCTATAGTGTACATAATTGATGAAGTACCTTTGCTTTAAGAATATTGCTTTACCACCATATCAGCAAAACTGGTCTTAGTTATGCGAGACATAAAGGGGACAAGGTTTCCAAAACTGGTCCGTTCAGACCTGAATACGAGAGACAGGAGTTTATGGTGTGACTACCATGATGTATGATAACAGGACTGGGGACTATCACCATCTTATCGAAGAAGTCACCAACCTCTTGAAGGATGGCCATCTGAGTGAATTTCTGAGTTATTGAGCTAAGAACAACTATGGGAAATATGCTAAGGAAGATAAGCAGCAAGGAAAGCCTGGCCATCCCCGTAAAATAATAAATTGAAGGAGCTGACCTTGAAATCCCCAGAATAGGAGTAAGATAAGCAGCAAGGAAAGCCTGGCCATCCCCGTAAAATAATAAATTGAAGGCGCTGACCTTGAAATCCCCAGAATAGGACAACAAGTATGTTCTTTTCTCTTCTCGAGAATGACTTTATTGTTCTAACATAAATGAAACATATGGAAAGAGACTATTCCTCGAAGAATGTGTAGAAATTTCTTTTAGAGAAGTAACTCAAAGCTAAAAAACGTATGGATAGAATACAAAAATAAGGAATTCAAATGACCAGAGTTAAAAGGGATTTAATACTGAATCGGGGGCCTAGATCGCCTTAGTGAAAAGAATCTGTGCCTTAACAAGGGACTCAAGGTGAAACTTCAACATCTCAAGAAGAAAAATAAATGTCAAGGACTGTCGTCGGGACTAAAGAAATTACAAACAAAAGGATTCAGATATATTTCTAAAAAGAAATATGAACCCACAGCTTCGCTAGAATGAAATGCTATCGAATGATTACCAGGAGCAATTAATTAAGGCATACTCGTTAGGTATTCTCAATATACTTCAAAACTAATAAAATCCTCTTGCAAGAGAGTCTAGGATTGGAAACGGTTGAAGAGAAAAAACCATTTTTCTCAAAATACTACGCTCTAAGTAAATAAGAGATGTCTGAACATAGAAACCAGTACTTTAAAAATAAGGGATCCCCTCTTGACTCATTAGGTAAATTAATGCAACACACTCAATGTCCCAGATCAAATAAAAAATGATTATGCCCCAATCTCGATAATAGATGATTATGTGAGATGCACCAAAAAAAAACCAATTAGGATGTTATCTTCAGTCATCACTAGAAAGAACCCTACATTCACAAACTTGGGCAGGGTCACAAAAACACTTTTTAATATTTTTTTTTTGGTAAAAGTACCCCAAAAGAGTCTTGAAAAAGCAAACCTTTCACTTCTAGGAAAATACTCCCGAGCAAGCCATGATGTAAAAGAGTTCGGGCGCTCAAACATGTGATATACCAGGCAACATAAAAGGAATCTGAGAAATGAATTAAACAAAAGGTAACCTAATAGCATAAAATGAGAAGATGAATAAGGTATCCATAAATAAAGTGTAAAAGTTCCATTAACAAAATCATGACAGGGGTTACATCTAAGAACCTATAAATGGTAACATATAAAATTCCAACAAGGGTTACATCTGGAATCCCATAAAAGGTTACGTGTAAAATCTCAATAAGAGTTATATCTAAAATCAAGTGAATGGTTACGCATAATGTTTAGAAAAGAGATGTGCATGACGGCATCCCAAGCGCTCTGATATAAAGACCAAATAAATAATGGGCCGCCACCACAAGGTAATGAGCTAGTTAATGCATTGCACTTTTCTTATGCTCACTTGTGAAATGCTCTTCAAATGGATGACTTGAGAAAAAACCATGGTTAACCATAAGAGCCCATAGAAAGCTTCTAGGAGGAGTTATTTAAGATTGAACTACAGCCTCCAAGAGCTCCTATCTTCCCTGGAGAGGGAAAGGAAAAATAGAGCCCTCTTATGTTTCTTTCAATTGATAGATCGTGCGCTAGAGCAGAGTTATAGGGTCATACAAAATTTAAATCATGCTTTGTGTTTCTTATCTAATAGAGTACTTACACTCAGGAGCTAGCATAATAGGAGATAGTCATGGATCCGAGGGAAGGTACTAGTCGTTCCTTGCTGGGTCATAGGGATAGAGTTCCCTTGGAGGCACACAGTGGGTCTCCAGCACCCCTAGTTCTAACTTCTATGGCACCTGCTAAAACCCGGGGATATGCAGTTCCCCCTGCCTCACCAGTTCCATTGGTACCTGATGAAGCTAGGGACACAGGACCTCCAACACCTATTGTTCCCCTACCAGAGACTTGGGAGCAGTGGATGAGGGATGTTCGGGAGGGCCGTCTTGACCAATTTATCAGTTTGAGGCAGGGGAATACGAGCGTGAGGGACTATAGCCGTAGATTTAATTCTTTAGTGAGGTACGCACCAGATATTGTAAACACTATGAGGTCCAGAGTTCATCATTATGTGGCTGGTTTAGGGGATCATCTGATCAGAGACTATACGATAGCATCCCTACAGGATGATGTAGATATTTCTCGCATACATGCTTTGGCTCAGACTACAGAGGACCTTTCTCGCTGGATATGGGACACCTGTAGAGACAGGGAGTAGAGTAAGAGGGCTCATACTATGGGGTCTTATAGGGAGCCACAGGGTGATTTTAGGCCCCCACTCCCTTGATATCCACCCCACCCAACAGGTAGTGCTCTGCCACAGATGCAGGGCCAGCAGTTTGATCGTTAATGTCAATCAGGACACAAGTAGAGCTCAGGCCAATCTCAAGGCCGTCGGCATGAGCATTCTGGGAAGATGAGGCAGCCTACCCCTCCATGTACACAGTGTGGTAAGTTGCACACCGGGCAGTGCAAACTGTGTTTAGGTGCATGTTATCACTGTGAGCAGATAAGAAATTTTATTAGCCAGTGCCCGGGGTTAGGTAGAGGTGAGCCAACTCAGCCCTCAGGATCCACAACAGCGTCTTCACCTTTATTTCTCCCTTCTAGACCATGCCCACAGTCTACTCAGGGTCGTGGTAGGGGGAGAGGTGGAGGAGAGACCTAGGGTTCCAGCAGTGACCAGAACTGTTTTGATGCTCTGACAGGCTGACAGGATTCAAAGGCATCCCCGGATGTTATCACAGGTATATTGATGATACTTTCTCAAGCTGTTTATGCATTGATAGATCCCGGGTCTACATTTTCATGTACTACTCCATTTATTAATGGTAAGCTTGACATGAGATCTGAGTTGTTGCCACAATCAGTTAAGGTGTCTACGCTGGTCGACGACCCAATCATAGCTAGTTGTGTCTATTGAGGTTGTACGGTGTTAACAAATGATCGTCCCGCCTCTCCTAATTTAGATTAATTGGCTATGCTAGACTTCGATGTCATTATGGGTATGGATTAGTATGTAGTTTGTTATGCTAATATTTATTGTCGTATGAAGTTGGTCAGATTTCATTTTCTAGGTGATCCAGTCTTGGAATGGAAAGGTAACACAGCCATACCAAGGGGTAAGTTCATTTCATACCTTCGGGCTCGGAAGTTGATTTCTAAAGGCTATATATATCATCTATTTCATGTCTGTGATATAGATAAGGAGCCAATGACTCGTAAGTTGGTTCCTATTGTGAATGAATTTCTGATGGTATTACCTGATGAGCTTGTAGGAATTCCCCCAGAAAGGGAAATTGACCTGGTTATAGACTTGCTTCCTCTTACGCAACCTATATCCATTCCTCCCTATAAAATGGCTCCTGCGGAACTAAAGGAATTGAAGGAATATTTAAAGTATTTGCTTGATAAAGGCTTTATGAGGCCGAGCAGATCCTTGTGGGGTGCTATGATGCTATTTGTTCAAAAGAAAGATGGCTCCTTATGGATGTGTATTGACTACAGGCAACTAAATAAAGTCACAATCAAGAATAAATATCCTCTCTCATGGATCAATGACTTGTTTGACCAGTTATAGTGTTTGAAATGCTTTTCTAAGATTGACTTGCGATCCGGTTACCATCAGCTATGAGTCAGGGATGTTGATATCCCAAAGACAACTTTTAGGACGAGCTATGGCCATTTTGAATTCCTTTTCATGTATTTCGGGCTTACTAATTCCCCAGCATCTTTTATGGATCTTCTGGATCGGGTCTTCATACCGTTCTTAGATGTATTTGTGATTGTATTTATTGACGATATCCTGATATACTCACGATCTTAATATGAGCAAGTAGAGCACTTGCAAGCTATGTTTTAGACTCTCCAGGACCACAGGTTATATGCTAAATTCTCTAAATGTGAATTTTTGTTAACTTCTGTAGCTTTTCTTGGTCATGTTATCACCTGCGACGGTATTAAGGTTGATGGCCAAAAGATTGAAGTAGTGATGAACTGGCCAAGGCCCTTGAATCTGACAGAGGTTTACAGTTTCTTAAGCTTGGAAGAATAACACCGCAGGTTTGTGGAAGGAATTTCTTCTATCTCCGCACCACTAACAATGCTGACACGTAAGGGAGCCAAGTTTCAGTGGACTGAGGCATGCAAGTAGAGTTTCCAGGAGCTAAAGAAAAGGCTTACCACAGTGCCTGTCTTGACTTTTCTGGATGAAACCGAGGGTTATGTTGTATAGTGTGATGCCTCTAGAATTGTCCTAGGTTGTGTTCTTATGCAACATGGAAAGGTTATCGCATACGCCTTCATACAGCTGCGAAAACATGAACAAAACTATCCTACTCATGATCTTGAGTTGGCTGCAGTTGTCTTTGCCCTGAAGATTTGGCAGCATTATTTATACGGGATTCATATTGATATTTTCACCGACCACCAGTGCCTTCAATATTTATTTAGGCAGAGGGAGCTGAACTTACAAAAGATGAGATGGCTAGAATTGCTAAAGGACTATGATGTTGACATTTTATATCATTCCGACAAAGCTAATGTTGTTGTTGATGCACTTAGCCAGAAGTCTATGGGCAGTCTAAGCCACGTCAAAGCTGATAAGGTCAAAATGACCAAAGATCTACGCCAGCTAGCTAGTTTTCATGTGCGGTTGTTAGATGCAGAGGATGGAGGTTTTGTCATTTAGAATACTATAGAATCTTCCTTGCTTACTGAAGTGAATAAGAGACAACATGAGGATCTTGCATTAATGAAACTGAGGGAAGGGATTCCGCAGCTGTAGCAACCTTTATTTGAGCTGATGGAGAGTCCATAGATACCAGGGATACTTAAATGTATCGACAATAGGAGAGATCTGTGTGACGATTCTTCAGAGGCCCATTATTCTAGATATGCAGCTCACCCTGGAGAGATAAAAATGTACAGGGACTTTTGTCAAATCTATTGGTGGAATGACATGGAAAGATATATTACCGAGATGGTAGCCCAATGTCCCAACTGCCAGCAAGTTAAAGTGGACTGACCTGGAGGCCTAACTCAGTATATCAAGCTTCTGTTATGGAAATGGGACATGATAAATATGGACTTCATCACTGGTTTGCCTCGCACACCAAAAATGTATGATTCTATTTGGGTAATTATTTATTGGCTGAAAAAATTCAGCTCATTTCGTGCTAGGCAGGATGACATATTCAGCTGAGGATTATGCAAGGCTTTAAATTCGGGAAATTGTGTGCCTTCACAGAGTCCCATTATCTATTATCTCTGATTGAGGGACTTAGTTTATGGCACACTTCCGGAGGTACTTTCAGAAGGGTCTAGGAACTCTGGTAAATCTTAGCACCAGTTTTCATCCACAGATTGACAGGTAGGTTGAGCGTACTATTCAAACTCTCGAGGATATGCTACGTGCCTGCGTGTTGGATTTTAAAGAAAGCTCGGGTGATCATCTACCCCTTATTGGGTTTGCTTATAATAACAACTTTCAAGCTAGTATTCAGATGGCTCCTTATGACGCACTATACGGACGGAAGTGCAGGTCACCGATTGGTTGGTTGAGGTCAGGGAAGCAGAGTTGCTAGGTCCTGATCTATTCCAGCAAATGATAGAGAAGGTAAAGATTATTAGAGAAAGGGAAGAAATGGAAGCTTAGCCCCAGGTATGTCAGGTTGTATAAGATTATTCGGAGGATCGGCAGGGTTGCGTATGAGCTTGATTTGCCTTCAGAATTAGAAGCAGTCCATCCTGTGTTTCATGTATCTATGTTGCGTAAATGCATTGAAGATCCTTCATGTATTATGCCCATTGAGGATATTTTCATCATTGAAGACTTGTATTATGGTGAGGTAACAATGGCTATTTTAGACGGGCATGAAAGAAGACTTCGGACTAAAGAAGTGGCTTCCGTGAAAGTGTTATGGCAGAATAACAACGTCGAGAAAATGACATTGAAAGCTGAGGAGGAAATGAGGAAGAAGTACCCCCAACTATTTACGACTTAAGGTGGGTCGCATTTCAATAATTGACAATTATTCCTTTACATCAACTTAATTGGATTTTAAATAACTTTAAAGTGCAATTTATATGTCTTGTCGCAAGGTGGCTATATGAAGCCATGTTATTGAATTTTTGGAATTGGATTTTTGGTTTGTGATCATAATAAATATAGCCTCTAAAATGAAATATTAGCAGAAAAGAAATGCAACCAAGGAACATATTTGATCCATTCGTGGATGAATATTCTTAAGGGGGGAGAATGTGAGACTCCGTAATTTTTTTCTTATAATATACGTAGTGTGGCGTAAGTGTATAAGGTGTATATGACTTAGTTTAGCATGTCAGGAGAATAAGGTTGCAAATGGGTGGTAATATCAAAGAATTAAACTAAAGTTTTAGGCCAAGGGGGGCCCTTCAGCAAAAGTTTGAGTTAAAGAAATATCTCGTGTAACACCTCGCTCGTTCGGAAGGTTTAAATTAAACCATACCTTCGGGGTAAGACTAAGAGTGTATAATATGCTAAGAAGGATGTTTTATGACATATTATCATTGCATGTGGTCTTATGTTAAGTTTTGAAGTCAAGCAAAATGCGAAATAAAATTTGGCAAAAGTTATCGTAAGTTTCTTTGATAAATTTTCTGAACTTTGGGTCAAATATATTGGAGCTTTTCGCCCAATATATGAAGATTTAGAGGGCCTAAAACCTACCAAATCGAAGGTCTATAAGTCTAGTTTCCAACACACAAACCCTTACATCAAATTGATCTTGGAGTAAAATGTTATGACTATTTTATCGTGGAATTTCTGTGCTGAAACAGGGTCACGAACCAGGTCGCGAACCAGGGTAGGTCAAGATTAGAATATATATGTCTATTGACGTTATAAGTCGTGAAAATATTTTATAAATAGTTCTGAAACAGGGAGAAACATAGGAGAGGGTTATAAGATAGTTCTTGAGTGATCAAGGTGCGTTTTTGATAATTTCTATCGCTAAAGTTTGCCCCATGTCTAGAAACATGATCTCTACGCGTGAAAAATATTCTCCCCTTTGATAAGCCACGTTTGGAGCTGATTTAAGCAGATAGGACTTTGTATTTCTTGGTGGTTCTTCAAGATTTACACTTGGTTAGCTAAGGTAACGATCTTGGGGCTCTTTTATAATCATTTTTATGAAGTTCTACAGACATTTTGTCAAGTTATGATCTTATGGCAAATCTGCCGATTTAAGATTAATTATGAACTATTTATAGGTGCATATAAGATGCATATATATAGTGTTTGCGAATCTTAGGACTTAAGGAACAACTTCCATAAAGGAACTATGGGCATTCGAACTTTCGTTGGAAAGGTATGTTAAGGCTAAGCGTTGTCCTTCCTTTGGGCACGAATTTTAGGAAATTCCTAAATCGTCAAATGCGATATTTTACTTTTCTACTGCTAGAAAGGCCTTCTGTGAAAGGCATTGGGATAGCAGCTAAAGTATTTTCGTGGTATTATTATGGTAATATTCCACTCATTCGATTATATATGATATTTGGCATCTATTTGTCATTTTGTCGGCTTCCTAACTATATGTCTATATGTAGGAGTTCTTATTCCTGTTTAGGAGTTGTGACTTAAAATGATTGCAAAGGAACATTAAGAATTAGCAACCAGCCCTCCTTCCTTGCTAAAATGATTTTCGAAAAACTTTAAAATAATGCGTCTATTTCCAAAACTCTCAAATGTAACTCGTATTTTTAAACTACCAAAGGACATGGTTTTGAAATACTTTCCTTTACAAACTATTAAGTAATCATACATAGAAACTAAGTGAAGCACTTTAATCTCTTTATGAACGTTCTCAAGTTTAAGTTAACTTTCTAAAGTCGAGTTAAGTATTCAAATCTATTCTAATTGCACATGAGGTTCTACGAGGCATTTACATGTTATATGAAAGTAATTACGAGATTATGAGAACAAGAGTACCAATGGTCCAGGATTGGAAACATAATTATGATGACATACATGTATTACACATGCATGACATTATATCCAATGCATCCAACTCTCGAGCTATAATCGGGAGGTATGGGACCTATTGCCTATATTTATACGTATGAGATACAGATGGCCACGAGTTGGCATATATGATACTACTTAGCTAGCGGAATACAACACCATTTCTAGAACTTGGTTGGGTACGACATGCATTTACATCTATATATATGTATTCACGATATACGATTGTGCAAACATACCCTGCATATTTAATTTATATAAGATCGGATGTCACCATGGAGGCTATCAGAGTTTCAGTTTCAGGTGGTATCTCTATTACCCTTTTTATAGAAGCTATTTATGATTCTACTCTCTGCCTTACATACCATTACATTTTTATTCGTGCTGACATTCCATTGCCTGGGGACACTATATTTTCATTTCGTGCGTGCAGGTCCAGGTAGGGATTCTGATCGACCCCTCCGCTAGAATTCAGGGTTTAGCTGTGAGTTGGTAAGTTCCATCTCTTCCTGGGGCTATCATAGTATGTTTACTTTTGTTGTACAGTTTGGGTATAGGCGGGGCCTTGTCCCAACCGCGGTGCTTATGACACTCTTAGAGGCTTTTGTGGACATGGTATTCTAGGGTTCTTTTTTCAACTTCAAGTCTCCAGCCCCATAGGTTTTCCATGTATGTATATCCATGTATGTGTGTCTTCAGTTGTGGCCTCCTTGGCCTGCCAGTACTTCATTATTTTTTGGCTTTTCTACCTTTGTCTATATGACTTATTGTCATTCAGGTTATGACCTTAACAGTCTAGACTTGGTATTTCAGATGTTATGCTGCCCAACTTTTTGGGCCCACAACTTAGTCATCTAGTATGTTTTAGTGGATAACTCGGTCAAATAAGGTATCCAGTGCCAGTCGCTCCTCCCCTAGTTTAGGTTGTGACAAAAACTAGTCATTCATGCTAAAGGAAATAAAGATGATACCAAGGGGGTAATTAAACTTCCCTTTCATTAATGGAGATAATTTCCAATATCCAAGCTCAATAGTACAAAAATGGTAAATCCAAGGTTGAAGATGAAGGAAATGGAGTAAAATCCTCTATCTTTTCTTGGGAGAGAAAACTTGTCAAAAACTATTCAAAACTATAAAAACTACTGAGTACAATGCCCAAATTGGATTTTAGAAGGTTCCCAAATTGTCATATAAAAATAGACAAAAATGCCCTTTGGAAGCCATACAACGCGACATGTGGCGCGATGTGCGATCGCACCAAGGATTGAACGCTCCTAATAATGCTTAAATGTACTCTCCTAAAAGGAGGTATTGACGATTGTTTGAGCAAAACACATTTATAGTACCTGACGGATATCGGAGTCGATCCCACAGGGAATTTAGAGCTTAGCCTAAGTGATTATAAATAGACATCACACGATAGTAGGTTGCTCAACAACAATAATGTAAAAAAAGGGGGAATTGAGAATCTATCACAATTTGAATTCCAAACAAAGCAATAAGTAAAAGTGGGTGTAGACAATGAGAGAGGACGACTAGGGATGTGTGTCAAATGGGACTCGAACATGGGAAAGGGTAATTGCTTATTCATGCAAATTCATGGGTAACCTTGGTTTTAGGTATGGTTATTCATCTCTCGATCAACAACCATATATTCAACAGTCTTAAATCAAGCATTATTGATTAAGCAATAAACAACCAAGCCAATGCTTAGGGAGGTCACACTATTTCTAGCTTAGACCCTTAAGTGGGCGATTCCGTCGATTTGAGCTATTTCTAGGCTCAATCTAAATGGAAGCCCAAGTTTCTACTAGCAATTTCACATCCGAAGTTAAGATTTCCTCTTTCAAGCAAGAACATAATAAAGTAAGGAAAATCAATATTTTCAACCACCAATTTTAGAGTTAAAATATGGGAAAATCACAAGACCCATGTCAATTGAGCAATTATAAACAAGAAATAACAACACCCACACCAATTATTCAAGTACCCATCTTCAACACATCCCTAGACAAGAGGTTTAGCTACTCATGCTTAAGGAAAGAGATATACCAAATGGGTAATTCAATTTCCCTTTCATTCAAGCTAAATCTCTCAATATCCAAGCTCAGTTTGTACACAAATGGTGGTTCTAAGAATTGGGAAGAAGGAATTGGGAGAAACCCTCTTCTTGTTCTTAGAAGGGATAAATTGTTCACAAAGTTAGGAATTGTTCAAAAATCTCCAGAACTATCAGAACTATTTACAATTGTGCCTAAAATTGATTTTTTAACATTCCCCAAAACATCACATAAATTTGGACAAAAATGCCCTTTGGGTGGTGTGCGGCGCGATGTGCGGTTCACACTTCTTCATATTTGCATCGCACACCCTTCTTCAGTGGTCCAGTAACTCAGGAAAATTGGGAGCTTCATGCAAAGTGGGGTGCAATTCGCACCAGGCAATGTGCGCTTCGCACAGTGATCACACCCTTTAGCAGACTCTTCAGTTAACTTTCATCTCCATATAATAGAAGGTGTGTACCGTACCAAGGAAAGTGCGTGTCGCAATGGCACCGCATCTCTCAGAAGAATCTTCGTCTTCTTTGATCACTTCACACTTCACTCCTTTTTGGCTCTTTTTGGGTCCATTTCCTTGTTTTCTATCTTTGATCACAAATACCTGCATAGACATCAATAAAGGCCATAAGAACCTCTAAATCTTATCAAACATAGCAATAATTCATGAGTAAAGGCTCAATAAGTTGGTAGATTACCGACTTATCAGCGTTGCAAGGCTCTGCTCCAGCAGACCAGTGACTTCAGTGGATTTCTGGTGTTGTGCGAAGGGAGGTGTGATCTGCACCAGCCATTGTGCGTGTCACACGGAGGCCGCACCTCTCGGCAGAATCTTCATCTTTTTTGATCGCCTTCACACTTAAAATCCTTTTGAGTTCTTTTGAGTCTAATTCCTTGTTTTCTACTATTGACCAAGAGTACCTACATTCATATCAATAAAGGCCATAAGAACCTCTAAATCTTATCAAAATATAGCAATAATTCATGATTAAAGGCTTAATAAGTTGGTAGATTACCGACTTATCAAACTCCCAAACCTAAACTATTGCTTGTCCTCAAGCAAGCTACTCACAAAGTAAGGAATAAATTATGCTCTAAAACACATGGGTTGCACTAAAAATTACTCTGCTCTAAAAACTAAGAAAAATAACAATAAAAAAGACTCAAACAAGAAGACTCAACTACAATGCTCATCTCAATTTGTATCACCACATTCTCAAGGCAATTGATCATTTCAAAACATTCATTAGAAGGACTTCATTTCTCATTCAAAAATAGGGGAATTTGCCATTCAAAGCAAGATCAAGCTTCTCAAGTCATTGGAATGGACCATCAAGGTTTGCCTCAAGATTTTCCACACAACTTGTCTCATTCATTCCTCTCAATTGAAATAGAGACTTCATGTTTAAATTTGAGTGCATGATGCCACTCACCACAAGAGATAATCCCACTCACAATCGTGCAATTCACAATACAAAGGATTATAAAAGAATCACCAAGACTCTCACTCTCTAAAAGAAGTTCAAGTACACACATATCAAACCATAGGCTTGCCCTTCATGTAATTTGCCACTAATGTAGAGTTACAAAGCTCAGAATTACTAAGGACTTGCGGGTTACGATGTTGGCTAGGTCTAAGGTGAGGATTGCATTTGGCTCAAGTGACTAAACCTCCCTAGCGCTCTTTGTTATCATTTCAAACACCGCTCACATTTTTGAATTTTGACTTCACCTTGTTTCTTGCTCATACAACCCAAGCTCTTCCCTTCAACTTGATTTTTTCAAACTTCTTGTATCACCTTCATTTGGTAGTACCAATTCTTTTCTTTTTATATTTTTGCATTAGATTTGGGGGCAATTTTCAATTAAAATATAAGGGGCTACCTCGCACTTGGAGTGCATCCCTTTTCTTCTCCACTTTGAGTACATACACCCCCAAACTTATGCTTTTGCCTATTTTATAATTTCAATTCTCCCCCCAAACTTAGTCTTTTAGCCTATGTTTCACTTTTGAGCCACTAGGGATGATGGGTGCAAGAATAGATATTCTAAAAAGTGTCAAGGTGTCAAGACAGTGCCAAAGAAAGGGAACAAGCTCAAAAGGGTTCACTAGGATCAATGTCAAGGGATGTCATTTGGGTGAAGTGACTATTCAAAAAGGGTCTAAAGTCATCTTTCAAGCTTGGTCACATCTAGGATTTTGCCTTGAATCACATTCGGGGTAAGTTCTAGATGACACATATGCACAAGAATCAACGGATAGCCTCACCACACAAGGCATCAAATAAAAAGAATTTTCAACATTAGGCTCAAAATCAATTGAGACAAATGACTTTTGACAAGCTATTTCGAGTTCATTACACACTCGTTTGTGAATCTATCAAGCAAAAACGAGAGTGTGAAAGTAATGAAAAGAGAATGCTTTTCTCAAACTTCATTTTCCCTCTTTCCTTCAATTTTGAAAAACTTCTTGCCAAGATTTTTTTTTCAATGGGTCCACTTCGAGACAAGCAAAGCACGGACTCAATCTAAAACTAAAACTTGGCATATTTCCTTAAGAAAGTTGCCTCTCAATCTATCATAGGAAAACACCAACCTGGTTCGACACAAAAATAAAAGATGAAAAATAAAAGAAAACATTTTCTCCTTGGGAAAGAGCCATGGTATTAAGAAAACCCTTGGAGTTTATTACTAATCTACTATTAATAAGGAGACTACAAATTTAAAGCTCTCATGATTCAATTGAAAATAAGCCTCGGCGTAGGTACTAGTACATTTGCAAAGATGGGTAGTGAAATAATGGAATTGTGTAAGACTAACCCAGCAAGACAATCAAAAAATATAAAAACATCAATCCCGGTGAGGGCACAATTTAAGCACAACCAAACATTGATTAAGCCACAAGCTTTAGGCAAGTTAATGAATGACTACAACCTCCAAACTTAAATTAAGCATTGCCCTCGATGCACAAAACATTATACAAATAAGAATGAGTGCAAAAACTCCCTAAGATACTAATTCTGATGACGCCTCCTCCTTGAATAAAACCGATGTGGTGTCCTAGGAGGGCTGGCCCTCAGCGCTGATGGTGGTGGCGAGTAAGCATGCTCTGGATCTATCTGAAATCCTTCCACTGATGGAATTGAGGGATCCCATCGCACCTGAAGGAGTCCACATGGATCCACAACCTCCTACTTATCTTGAGAAGTCATCAATTTATAGTATGAAGGGGGAGGAGCAGCCCAGCTGGGCCTAGGCTGACGCTTCCATTCTAGCACCTCAGAGTCATGGTAAGTCAGGTTGTGCTGGGTAGGTGGTGTTATGGTATCCAGAGCTATCAAGGTTGGCTCAATCATCTCTCGAATCTCAGATGTGCCTTCTTCTTCATTTGGATCCCAGCTCGTACACCAATCATCAGGTGGACTATCTTTCCTCGAAAAAGAATTTGAATTTGGGGCCGATAAGTTGAGATCCCAATTAGAAGTCTTTGGCTTAGCTTGTGGTACCACTTGCCTAAGAGCATTAATGTACACTTCCATGGTGTTAATTATAGCATAGAGTTTGGTTACACTTGTCACTATCGGCTTCAAGGCCAATTTGATAGCGGATTGAATGATGCTTGAAATGTCCTTAACTATCTTGTGCAAGAACTTCTAATTAGGGTGAGAAGTTTGAAAAAGCTTAAGCAACCCACCCGAAGCATTATCAACTAAAGGAACCATATGTGTGGGTTTTGGCACTTCCTGAGAAGGAGAAGAAATGTTTACCTGATCATGAGCAACACTCTCGCTATATGCATTCCTAGCCATAACACAAGGTGTTTGAGCAATGGTTATTTTATTGACATGTGGGGCATCCTTGTCCTGCCTTGTGTCCAAGGAAGCCATGCCAGTAGCTTGGATCATTTTGTACCATTATCGAAATTGAGGGTAGTTTTTTGGAAGCATAGAAGGTTTATGAGAACAGGAAATCCATGAAGGTGGACTCGTTTCTAGCTTTACGCTTGAGTTGTTCGGCAATGATATACCCTTCATGTATCAGGAGGCTAGACATGATATAAGCAATGAGAATGGACACCTTGATAGTCACCTTAATGGTGTGACTAGTTGGGATGAGTCGGGTGCATACAAAATCTAACCATATCCGAGCTTCAAACTTGAGATCTGATCGATATATGGGTCCTTTTGAGATGGCCCACAAAGGACTTCCTTCAACGATGATACTAGTAACCCACTCATATTGGTCCTTTTTTATAGCCATAAGTTCTAAATATCTAGACACTAGAATTTGTTCAACATCCCATATAGCAAAATGGATGGCCACTGGAGTAATATCCACTTCCTTTCCCCTTACAAAAATTGAATCAAGGCATGGTAGCTTGCTTGTTGGCCCTTTATGCTTCAGAATGTCTTGCCTAGCCCGATATGAGGCATAAAACTCCCACACCAACTCAGGGTATTACGGGCTAGGGGTTTTGGCAAAGTGAGCTCAGATTCTTATACAAAACTGATGGAGTATGTTTGGGAAATCAGCCTCAAAGGCTTCCAAATCAAACCCTTTCTCTTCCAAAAATGGTCGCTTTTCCAAGAACTTAACTTAGTACACCTCCATCACCTCGAGGCTATACCGGATTTGTGCTTCAGATGGTCCCTTATCTTGCCCAAATGTAACCAGAGTCTCAGATGTTGATGCTTGATTTGTAGCACAGTTCTTTTGATGACGCTTAGTAAGAGCCATATTCCTGTAAAAGGATGTTAGTGGGCGGAACCATGCTCATACTTACCATATGCTTGCATTCTTGAACATATTAAAAGAATAAAAATACTACAAGAAGTTAACAAATTAAAAGAAATTGGAATGTAAAGAAGAAGAAAAACAAACCAGGTAACTGATGGCTTGTGCAAAACTTGTGCGGACCGCACCAAGAGAAGTGCGCGTCGCACGTGGCGTCGCACAAGCTACCAAAACCTGTGTTGGATTCTACTTTGCGGTGCGAAGGTTGATGCGATTAACACCAGGCAAAGTGTGCATTTCATGAAACTTTGCCTCATATTCCAGTTAACTGGCAACTTCAATCAAAAACATGTGGAGCCTTGTGCATTTCGCACGTGGAGGTCTGCGCGTCACATGCGAAACGCAAAAGGAAACAAATGGAATTTTTCTATTCCTTGTCTTCTTATGTGTTATGTATGCAATTCGCAGAACAACACCTGTAGAATGCACTGGAAAAACGCACCATACATATAATTTCAACAGGGCTAGGCATAATCATGACCACACTAAATCATCCGGGTACTCAGATTTTCTCAGGATCTCACACATTCAAAACAAAAGAAGAGCTTATCGATTTCCCTTAAGAACGACGTTACCCTGTCTATTAATGAGAAAATCAAGCCTTCAATTACAAAATAGTGGGCACATTTATTTAATAACAATTTCATACCCCCAAACCAAGAACTTTAACCCAACAAGCATATTCAACCAAAATAGCCCATAGGCACAATGGTAGTAACAATTTCAGCTCCAAATATCAATTTCTAACAAAAACTTCATGAAGATGATAATTCGCCCTTAAGAATGACATCACCTAATCTATCATAGGGCCAAATCATGCACCAATACAAGTGGATTACTTAGACTTCACCCAAACACAGATTTTTAAGGTTAAATATTACCATAAACAACATGCATCATCATAACTACAAGTTATACCAAGTTAATCCATGGCAAAATCAATAATATTACCCAAAATTTTCTGATCCCACCCAAAATCAACATAGAAGAATAACTGAGCATGCTTCACAATATGAGTTCCCAATCAACTTAAAAACACATATTTAACGTCGAGAAACTTACCACAACTGAAGATTAGAAGAAAGGAAAAATTATAGCTTTTGAAGGCAAACAATGGATAAGTTTTTGACTGGAGAAACAACGACGGTGACAGGCTGAGAGTGACTTCAGAGAGATTTGAGGTGAGAGAGGAGAAGATTTGGGAGAGTTTGAGGGATTTTTTGGGAATTTTGAGAGTGAATTATGGAAGTTTAAGAGAATGTGGAGTAAATAGAAGGAGAGTGACAGTTTTAATAGAGGAAAAAGAAGAAGAAAGGTCACCAAGTCGATCTCCAGGTTGGGTCGATCAATGGGTAGGTCAAACAAAATTTTAAAACTTACCATAGTGAGGCACAATGTGCGATTCACATAAGCCAATATGCGGCTCGTACATCGCTTCACACCATCTGAATTCTTATCCATAGTTTGCCCAACTTTCTGTTGTGTGATGCGATGGAGGTGCGATGCACACAATGGCTTGTGCCAAATGCACATACCAATGCACGTCACCTCCAACTTGTAATTTTTTCTCTAGTTTTCTGGTTTAGGATACAATGCCTCATGCAACGCGCACAACAACATATGTAAACCGCATGGGTCTCTGCATGTCCCCTTATTGTCTTTTTTTCCACTTAGTCATTTTCCTCATTATGCATTCCTACAAAAACACACCAAAAACAACAAGATGTAACAAAAATAAACTAAAAACACTTGGGTTGCCTTCCAAGAAGTGCTTGATTTTATGTCGCGGCTCGACGATAGTACCTCAATCCTCAATCATTGTCGGAGAGCATGCCAATATGATTGGTGTGGCCCTATCCCAAGCAAGGGAATTCCTCTATGAACATCTTCATAGCATCATCATGTTTCTAGGGTGGCAACATACAAGGCTTAGGTATCTCTTTCATCATAAATTCCTCATGGGCGTCTACCAACTTGCCCTCAATATTGATCATGGACACAACTCGAAGCTCATTTTGTGGATTTGTGAGTTGGCATACGTTGAATGTAACCTCCTCTCTTCCCACTCGATACTTGAGTTCTCTGAGCTCAACATTAACTAAGCCCCTCCCCGTAGCCAACAATGGCCGCCCCAATATGATGGGCACCTTAATATCCACCTCACAATCCAAGATCACAAAATTGGCGGTAGGATTAGCTTGTCAACCTTGACCAATACATCAAATAGAATTCCCACCGGACGTTTGATGGACCTATCCACAATGAGAAATTGCATAGGTAAGCCTAAATTCTTGATGATAACTAGGGGAATGAAGTTTATACTCGCCCCTAAGTCACACAAATCTTTTCAGAACTCAAATATGCCGATAGTGCAAAGAATTATAAAGGTACCTGGGTCTTCTCGATTCTCGGTAATGTTGCTTGTCATCATAGCACTACACCTGTGTGAAACTTCCACATTACCCATGTCAACAACATGCTTCTTCTTGAGAATCTCCTTCATGAATTTTGCATACCAGGGCATTTGCATTAAAGCCTCGACATAAGGAATGCTAATAGAAAATCTTGCTAAACATGTTAACGAACTTTTTGAATTTGTTCTACTCCTTTTTTTTGGCCAACCTTTGAGGATATGGATGAGGCCCCTTAGGTAATGTGGTCGGCACACTTGGAACATTATGAGTGTCCTCTTCAATATCTATAGCCACTTGAGAAGGAGCATCAACCTCCTTCTTCTCTTCACAAGTATCATCATTCACAAGAACGTTGGGTGCACTAAGCTTCACCCCAACTTCTTCATCTTCATTTTTATTCACAATTTCAGCCTCCCTTATAACTGTCAGCTTTACAGTAATCTCCACACTAGGATTCTTCACCACATCCCTCACTATTCCACTCCTCGTGACAATAGCCATGACATGGCCATCATTTTTTTGGATTTGTCGTAGTATCACTAGGGAATGTCCCCTTCATTTGAGGATTCATTTGTGTGGACAAGTGGTTTATTTTTTCCTCGAGATACTTGATAGAATATGAGTGTGCACTCACCATTTGGTCAAGAGTCAACACATTGGTTTTAAGATCTTTCACCCCACTATTGGTTCACTCAACCTTCTTCAAGACACGAGACAACATATCTTAAATTTTTGAGTATTTGGGGTTGCTCACGGTGGTCTGATGATACGTGGCATCAAACTTTGGAGGAGGCATATAAGGATTTGAACTCGGTGATTATATCTATCACCTTCTTTGTCATGATCCCTCCAATTGCCATCTCATTCTTTATCCTTAATCCAACTTTGATTCTCGTCCCTCAGGCGCCAATACCTGGGTGGAGAACCTGCCGACAAATAGCAAATTATCAAATCCACAATAGTAAACACCTTCTCCTCACTAGCTTAAAGCTCAGGAGTGCTCATGATATTCACACTTTTAGTATTACCGAGCACCATCATGTGCTTGGCGAAGAGATCAATTTGTGTTAGCATTTTGGCCATATCCTCATCTCTTTCCTCATCTTTATAGCGCATTTCATTTGTTAAAATAGATGAGGTCACCCCCGTGGGAATATCAGCCTCCCTTGTGTGCCAAGCATGATTCATCTTGGTCATCCTTTGTAGAAGAGCTGAGGCGATACCATAATGTAGGTCCATGAAGGTACCACCCACAAGGTTATTGGCCACTAATTTGTTCATTGAATTTAAAGCCCTATAAAAGCTTTAGAGAAGGACATTATCCAGCAATCCATGATTCGGGCACACCAAGAGTTTCTTTTTAAACCTCAGCTACGCCTCATGTAATGGTTCATCTTGGAGTTGACAAAAATTAGTGATTTCACACCGGTACTTCAGATGAAAATAGACTCGATCAGGCCGAGTGCTATACATGATTTTATTACTGATTTAGACCGGGATAGACTCCGAGCATGCATGATAAGATCTTGAGAGTTAGTATATAGTTATGGAGACATCCATGGACCTTGACGATCCAGACTAGAGGCTACGGGCCAAGAGTGCTGGAGGAAGGGTATATGAGAGAGTAGAGGTATACGGGGGAAGACCTTCCATGGTTCCTACCTGCTGGGCCTACAGTCTCCAGATAAGGTGCATACGGTACCATTGGCATACAATATCATATCATACATTCTTGCACGGTTCCACTCTTTGTTTCCTATTTGCTGAGTGTACGCTCTGGCAGTATGGGATGCTGAAGGGTTTGTCTTTACTTGTATATATTCCTTGGGTGTATGGGCGCTCGTTGGGATTGTAGGTAGATTAGTGTTACTTGCTCCTATTGTAGCTACCTACTAGTATACTTTTCGATCATCCTTACCTTGTGGGCTATATTTTTAGCATGTTTATGTTTATTTTCCTTTCTTTCTCTCCCTTTATTTGAGGTTACCGATACACCGCCCTGTTTGTTATGCTTTCCTTATTTACCATTATTACAAGGACCCAGGTTCATTCTCTACTCTTACATCTGTGTTCTGTGATACATCTTCTATGGCTAGATTAGTACACTTGTTTTCTTTTATGTCTTCTACCTATTGCTAGCTTCTTGTGCTTCACTCGATTTGCTTCTGTGACCCTTTTCTTTCCTTATCTGCTATCTACTGCTTTTACATTTTATATGTGCCCAGTCAGCCTATGATGTCTATTGGCTACAAGTTTCTTATGCAATTGGTACTCATACTACACTTCTGCATCTTCCTAGTGCAGATCCTAGTGTGGGCCATCATCATTGACGTGGGGACCTCGTGCAACTTTTAATCCATCCGAGACATAGGGTAAGCTCCTGATGACTGGGGCTTGGTTGTATCTCTTCGTTTTGCACAATTGACTCTTTTGTATATTTGGAGATAGTTTTATATTTTACTTTTGATCTCTCTTATACTCTGTACTAGATAGTTTTATATTTTACTTTTGGTCTCTCTTATACTCTGTACCTTTTTAGTAGTGGCTCTTGTACTATTGATACTAGGTCGTGTGATGGTGTAGTTTTCAGTATTTATTCAGGTTACTTTTTACCTTCTTTCGCTTATTTTCCTGATTGTGCCTGCTTCACTTAGGTAGTGGCCCATTACTAACCATTTTGGTCTATGGGGGTTGGTTTGCCTACAGAGATATTGAAGGTGCCATCGTTACCTGAGAAATTGAGTAGTGACACACACATACCCCCATGAAACTTTTCAAATGTTGAAAAGGATCACTTCTCCATAGATTTTGAAAAAAACCATTTTCTTATAACTCCTACTCAATTTGCTTTTTAAGGGCCATCTTCATGTCAAGATTTCTCTTGACATTGTAACGAATGCAACCTCTTCGTGTACCTTTAGCAGAATTGACACTCTATGGACATCAGACAATTAAATCTTATCTTGTGCCTGTATTGTAAGCTTGTCAAAAGTCACATCAATAACTAATTTTCCATATCCAAGAATGGACTTCCAAATTAAATAGATTTTCCAAACTATGCTTGAAATCTGGGATAATAAAATCCACCAAGAAGATCAAAGCTACAATCTGAACTAATACACCTTCAATAACTCTCTCAAGTCTTGTCAGAGACACATCAACTAGTTGCAACACTAGTGAAGTGAGTTGGGGACTGCCTAATCCTAACAATATGAATAGTGATAAGGGAATCAAATTAATGCTTGCCCCCAAGTCATACAGTGCCATAACTTTACCTGTTGCCCAACATATATTTTTATGTTGAAGCTTCTAGAGTCCTTCATCTTTGTTGGGAGAAGGTTTTTAATCTGTGACAAGCATTGTTCAGTGAGAGCTACCGTAGCATTTTTTTTCAATATCCTCTTTTTGTGATTATGTCTCTCAAATACGTTGCATATTGGGGAATGCCATGCAACGGTTCAACAAGAGGCAAGTTAATACTTACTTGCTCTAGTAGATTAAAAAACTTGGTGCATGCAATCTCCTCTATATACTGGATATGCTTCTATGGGAATGAAAGAGGTAGGTTCTCAAATCTCGATTGATACATCCTTACAAATCTTTATTTTGAAACTTCATTCTTTTGCCTTTCAACTATTGTTCCTGCTACTTTTTTTTGGCATAACTTCATCTATCTCTATTATGCTTTTAGCAAAAATTGCATTTACCTATTTTTGGATGGGATTCACATCCGTAGGTAGACCTCCTGGGGGACTCACATATTGTTCTTTAGCTAGTTGACCTATATGTATCTTAAGACTATGGATTGCCAAGTCATTATTTTTGATACTACCTTTCAATTTCTGTTAGCTTTTAGCCAGTTTAATTAAAACTTCCTTTATCTCATCACGCTGGCCTTGCACTGTATTATTTTGATTCTGCTGATAGCCTTGCTACTGACCTTGAACCTTGTATTGATTTTGGTTTTCACCATATGAGAAGTTAGAATGATTTCTCAAATTTTAGTTGTTAGTGTTCCCAAATTTCTAGTTTGTTGTGCCTCTTCTTGCATATCCCATAAAGTACATAAAACTCAAGACATGCGCGCACACATCAGTCATATGATAACCTCCACAAACCTCATAGAACAATGAAATTTTTGTACTTGTTGAACTTGATCTTGCAATTGCACTTACCCAATAAGTACATTGCTCAACTTAGTGAAATTGTTGTTCATTATGGTGATTTGTTCTTGCAAACTAGTAATCCGATCATGTTCCACAATCCCTTCTATTTTTTTCATAGCACTTATATCGGACTCACTGGTACACTCTAGTGTCATGCCCCAAGGCTACTCCCTAGACGCAACACGGTGCTTAGAGTCACATGTGATCCCAATCTAACCCATAGTATGGCATGTACTAAGCATTTCTGAATAAAATACTAACTACGCGGAAACTAAACTGATTTAATGCAATAATCTTGAAAAAAATAGTCCAATAATCTCTGGAGTATAAATATATGTAAAAGCCTGAGATAATTACTGACTGCAAAAGCTGAAACTAATACTATCTCTGAAAGCCTCTATCTGAAGTGAGTTTGTGGGACAAGCCCTCAACTAACTCTAAAAGTCTGAAAACTGTACATGAATACTGAATAAATAAACATAAGTATCGTCCTCAAACTAAGAGGACTCACCACTGAGCTACTGAATAGGAACTGGAGAATCACACTAAATACGGTCTGGATGCTGAGCGCCTGAACCTACATCATAATAGGATGTAGCATAAAAGTATGTGTTAGTACTTTGAATATACTGAGCATGCCATTTATGCACTAATATATATGTACATGTATATACTGAATTATGATACAATAATCTAAACATGAGGTGTAAGCTGAGACATAAAACTAAAAGGTAATTGATGCAATGACCAAGTATTAAACATGTACTGTAAACTACTGAACTGAATAATTGGCTACTGAATACAAGATCAATGCAAGTACTGAATCTAAACTGTGGAAGCTACTGTTAACCGACATACCCCAAGGTAAGCTAATTATGGGGCCAACCTGTAACCCTAGCTGGGAGGGTGTTCATACCTTGCCAAGGGTACACATATAAACTGTCATGGATCCACTAATCTGATGTCCAATAAGGGACTAAGGTGTCAATCCTGATCTGATGGGTGACCTTTTTAGAAGCTACGGTGGCACTGTAGTTCTGGGACTTAGGGACTTTTACTAAAGGTGTCAACCTAAATTGACGGGTGAGCCTTCATTCTTTCATCTACTCGGTGCTTAGTCTACTCCCAACTGAATATGCAATTAACTACAACTGATACATTGGATAGACAAATATTGATTATTCTGAGAATGCATAATAATTCTGAAAACTGATATCATTCAAATCATGAAGTATGACTAACTAAGATATCTGACTAGCATGCCTAAATTTTAAAGTACTGAAATTATCAACATTCTAGGGCTATAGAATTCTGATTATATAACTATCCTATATTATCAAGAAAACATGTATTGAAATCCATCCACAATAATGGAAACTGATATACAACAAGTTCATAGAATTCAAGAACTGTAGGTCTGAAGAATTAACTAAAAACTTAAGATACTGAATTTCTTAGGGACTAAATGGGTGAAAGGACACCCATTGATGAAATTCCACATACCATTAGGTAAAGTTCATAGAAGAATCCTTGGATTTGGGGCCTGTACTTGGGAGAACCCTCTGCTTGTTCTTGAGAAGAGAGAACACTTCTTTTCTCCTAATTTTGTAAGTGTTGACTTAATCTGAGGGAACGAGGGGTTTGGGTACTTTTAGGCTTAAAATCCAACTTAGGCTAGTCAAAACATCGTAGCTCAGCCTGTAAAAAGGATAGGAAAAGTCTAGAATACCCCTAGATTTAAATTAGAGAACTGCAAGAAAATTTCACGACCTGAGTTCCACAAGTGGAAACCACGGTCCATAGATGCTTCAACGGCCCGTGGAACCCTATCGTGGTTCCTAGGATTTTTATCATGTTATGGGTGTGATAACCAAGGAAAAGGTTCATGGATCATGGACCCATCCATGGCTCATAGAACCTGCCCATGGTTCTTGGGGGATTGATGACCCTCAGGTCTGATTTTCATGACCCCAGACCATGGCCCTTGACTGTTCCATGATCCGTGGATCTTGGTCGTGGTTCTCAGACCAAGTGCTTGGCCTCTGATATAATTTGCATGGGCCCAGTTCATGGCTCGTGGATCTGTCTGGCACTTGGACAGTTTCACACTTAGAAATTCTTGACTGGTCCTAGGTTTAGAATTTCTTGGGGTGTTACAATATCTCCCCCTTGGTATCATAAGTCCTCGAATAAAGATTAAACAAGCTTAGTTTGGAGAGAAAGAGCTGCAATTCCTCCCAAATGAGTTCTAAGAAGCAGATTTCTGACTGAATTGAGTTCTAAGTATATGGAAGCATGCTGGAAATACAGCAATAGCTGAGGAAACATGATACTGAGACAGAGATGAACATGAGTAAGCTAAGAAATTAGAGAGGAACTATTACCTCAAGTTGAAAATGGATTAGAAGGAAAGAGGTTAGGGTAGTTGGCCATAATAGCTGCTTATGCTTCCCAAGTAGCTCCCTCAATGGACTGATTTCTCCACAAAACCTTCACCGACGTGACTTCCTTATTTCTCAGCCTGCAAACCTGATGATCAAGAATCTTAACTGGAACCTCTTCGTAGGTGAGACTATCCTTCACATCCACATTCTCTAATGGAATAATTGATGCCGGATCACCAACACACTTTTTCAAAAGGGAACCATGGAAGACTGGATGAACCGCTTCTAGTTCGACTAGCAATTCTAACTCATAAGCCATATTACTAACCCTCTTCAGGATTCTATAAGGACCTACATATCTAGGACTGAGCTTCCATTTCTTACCAAATCTCATCACACCATTCATGGGTGATACTTACAGGAAAACACAATCATCAATCTCAAACTCCAAGTTCATTCTTCTCACATTGGCATAGGACTTTTGATGACTCTGAGCTATCTTCAACCTTTCCCTAATAAGCTGAACTTTCTCCATAGCCTTATAAATCGAATCTAGCCCAATCAAGGATGCTTTACCTACTTCAAACCAGCCAATAGGTGATCTACACTTACGCCCATAAAGTGCCTCATATGGGTCCATATGAATGCTGGAATGGAAGTTGTTATTGTAGGCAAACTCTATGAGGGGAAAGTAATCATCCCAACTACCCTTGAAGTTGATCACACAAGCTCTCAACATATCATCTAAGGTCTTAATGTTACGTTCTGCCTGACCATCCATCTATAGATGAAATGCTATGCTGAGATTTACCTGAGTACCAAGACCTTTCTGAAATGATCTCTAGAACTGAGATGTAAACTGAGTACCCCTATCTGAGATGATGGACAAGGGGACTCTATGAAACTGGACTATCTTACTGATGTAGAGTCTGGCATAATCCTCTGCTAAATCTGTAGTCTTGACAGCCAAGAAGCGAGCTGGCTTAGTCACCTTGTCCACTATTACCCAAATAGAGTCATGTTGTCTATGTGTAAGAGGTAAAGCTGTAATGAAATACATGTTGATCACTTCCCACTTCCAAGTAGGGATGCTAATATCTTGAGTCACACCTCCCAGTGTCTGATGTTTTACCTTTACTTGCTGACAATTGGGACACTTAGCCACAAAATATGTGATGTCTTTCTTCATGTCATTACACCAACAGACTTCCCATAGATCACAGTATATCTTGGTTGCACCAGGATGAATAGAATATCAAAAATTATGAGCTTCTATCAAGATCTGATGTCTCAACTCATCCATATTAAGAACACACAAATGACCATGGTAACGAAGCATACCATTTTCCCCTTGGGAGAAAACCTCTATCCTCTGCTGATGGACCGATCCTTTTATCTGAAGTAAGATAGAGTCACTATCTTGTTTCTCCTTCACCTCAACTACTAGAGAAGGTTCTAACCCATTTTGAACTATCACACCGCCATTTGCAGTGTCCGTAAGTCAAACTTATAATCGATCCAGCCTATGAACATACTTGGCTAATTCTTTCTTCTCTTTCTCAACATCTGACACACTGCCCATAGACAGTCTGCTGAGGGCATCAACCATTACATTGGCTTTACCCGGATGGTAGAGCACATTTATATCATAGTCCTTAAGGAAATTGAGCCATCTTCTCTGACGACAATTAAACTCTTTCTGGGTGAACACATACTGGAGGCTCTTATGGTTTTTAAACACTTCCACATAAACACCATGCAAGTAGTGTCTCCAAATCTTTAAGGCAAAAACGAATGCTGCCAGCTTAAGGTCATGAGTTGGGTAGTTCTTCTCATAAATATTAAGATGTCTGGAGGAATAAGCGATAACCTTACAATGCTGCATTAAGACACAACCCAAGCCGACTTTTGATGCATCACAATACATAACAAAACTATCTAAACCCTCTGGTAGAGTCCAAACTGGAGCTGTGGTCAACCTGGTCTTCAACTCTAAGAAGTTTTTCTCGCACTCCCTTGACCACTGGAACATAACCTTGTTCTGAGTCAATCTGGTCAATGGGGCAGCTATTGATGAGAATCCTTCAGCAAATCTTCAGTAGTAACCAGCCAAACCCAGAAAGCTCTTGATGTCTGTCGGAGAAGTGTGTCTAGGATAGTTCTTCACTACCTCTATCTTCTGTGAATTAACTCCGATTCCCTCACTAGACACCATATGAACAAGGAATGCAACTGACCTCAATCAGAATACACACTTGCTGAACTTGGCAAATAACTGGTGATCCTTGAGAGTTTGAAGCATAACTCTCAAATGATTTACATACTCCTCTTCACTCCGATAATAAATAAGTATATCATCAATGAAGACAATGATGAACATGTTCAAATACTATTTGTACACCCAATTCTTCAAATCCATGAAAGCTGAAGGAGCATTCCTTAGTCCAAAAGACATAACAAAAAATTCATAGTGACCATACTGAGTTCTGAAGGTTGTCTTCGAAATGTCACAATCTCTGACTCTGAGCTAATGAGAGCCAGATCTGAGGTCTATCTTAGAAAAGCAACTGGCACTAGGGGTTTGCATAAATACCGAAAAACTGAAAAACCAAACCGAACTGAACTAATTCGGTTTCTTGGTTTTGGTTTTTCCATTTTTCAATTCGGTTTCGGTTTATTTATTCTTAATACTTCGGTATTCGGTTTGGTTTTCGGTTTTGGACTACCAGTTATTCAGTTTAACCGAATAACCAAAATATTTATAAGTACTATTTTCTAAAAATCATTATCCAAGCCCAACTTTTAATTTTTTTACCTAACTAAATGGCTAAACCTAAAGCTAAAGGATCAGATCTCTTATCTCTCATTTCTCAACTCTCAATCTCTCATCAAGTGGCAACGACTAAGGCAGCAAGCAAAGCAACATCACAACATATTTGGCTCTAAATTCTAATGGAAGAATATGAGCTGCTGCTTATGAGTTGCTGCTTTGGTTGCTGCAGCCTGCAGATGAAGAATTTGATTAGGCTTTAGAGAAATCTGGGGTTGCAACATGTTTGTTTATGAGCTATGGCCTATAGCTGCTGTAGTGTCATTTGCAGCATATTTGTTGCTAGTTGCTACTATCAACAAGCCTATTAGATTAAAAAAATGGTCCATTTTGAAGTTAAAAACGTGATTTTTTTTTATTTTGAAAAATAGCCAATTTTACAAATAGAAAATAGCTCATTAAGCAGGCCCAAAATCGAAATAACTGAACTTGAAAAACCAAAATCGAACCAAATTGAAATTGGAAAAACCTAACCGAATCGAATTTAATTCAGTTCGGTTTTTGGTACCCCCTATCCCATAACAGAAAACTGAAAAAATTGAACTGAAAAACTGAATGCCCAACCCTAACTGGCACATTGAAACTGGTCAAAAAAGCTCAATCTTGGGAATGGGATATTTATTCTTGATTGTAACTTTGTTCAACTGACGGTATTCGATGCACATCCTGAGAGATCCATCTTTCTTTCACACGAAAGGGATAAGAGCACCCCATGGAGAGAGGCTAGGTTTGATGAAGCCCTTATTTAGAAGTTCTTTTAGTTGTTCCTTTAACTGCTTAAGATTAGCTAGAGCCATTCTGTAAGGTGGAATAAAGATAGGGTAGGTATCTAGAAGGAGATCTATTCCAAAGTCAATTTCCCTTTTGGGAGAAACTAAGGGAAGATCTTTTGGAAATACTTCGGGAAATGCACTATTTATTAGGACTAACTGAAGAGTTTGGATCTCGGAATCTGAATCCTTCACCCAAATAAGATGATAGATATACCCTTTGGAAATCAGTTTTCTAGCCTTAAGGTAAGAGATGAACCGACCTACAGGCACTGAGGTATTACCCTTCCATTCTAAGATTAGTTCATTTGGAAACTGGAACCGGACTATCTTGGTTCTACAATCAACTGAAGCATAACAAGAATGCAACCACTCCATACCTAAAATAATGTCGAAGTCAGTCATTTCTAGCTCTACAAGATCTGCTAAGGTGACTTTCTGAGAAATTATGACTGGGCAATTTCTGTATACCCGTCTGGCGATAACTGAATAACCAACTAGAGTAGAGACTGAGAAGGGTTTTTGGAGGATTCTGGACTGATACAAAAGTCTACTACTATATATAAAGTTACAAAAGAGTGTGTAGCTCCGGGGGCTAACAATTTATAAACATCAAGATGGAAAACTCATAACGTATCATGACCACATTGGGGGAGTCCTCTTGGTTCTTTCGAGTTTAAAGAGCATATAGACTATTTTTGTGCTGACCTCCACCTGCACTAGATGAGGCACCCTGCTGAGTCAGGCAACCTATAATAGAGTTAGCCTGATTCTACTGGCAAGTATCCCTTCCCTTCTAAGAGGCCATTGGGCACTCTTTCATTCTGTGTCCTAGCTTACCACATCCAAAACAATTCTGACTACCTACCATACACTTACTTTGGTGGGTTTTACCATACTTCTTGAAAACTTGATGAGTTTACCCACTAGTAACACTACCTTGGGACTTAGAGTATGGTGCCCTATCCCACTGATCCTGTCTAAACTTGGGCACTAGCAAAAGATGGGGCTGGAATTGAAGACTTGTGATGGAACTGAGAGAGATTACCACCATCTTACCTCTTTTGAGAATAACTGAAGTCACATGTCCTAGCCCTCTTGCTATCTCTTCCTCACTCTTTGATCTTTTCCTCCTCAATCTGTTGGGCATGAGTCATCAACCTGGAGATGTTTATCTCCTTCTACAGCATGGCAGTCCTGCACTCCTTGACCACATCATCAGAAACTTCTGACACGAACTTACTCATGTCAGCTTTGGAGTCATCTACAATCACCAAAATATACTTGGAAAGTTGAGTAAACTTGAGAGAATACTCAATAATGCTCATGTCATTCTTCCTTAAGTTGATAAACTCTTAAACCTTGGCTTCCCTGAGTTCAAGTGGGAAAAACTTGTCCAAAAATGCAATCTTAAAATGGTTCTAATCTACTGGGCCTGCATTTGTACCTTGAGTCTCCTTCCATTATTGGTACCAGGTATAAGCCACTCCTTTCAGCTGATAAGGGACTAAGTCTGAACTATCAATCAAGGTGACACCCATAATTTCTATCACCTTTTGGATGTCTTTAAGGAATTCATGTGGATCCTCTTCAGTATTAGAGCCATGGAATTCTGGAGGATTCATCCAAGGGAAATTTCATACCCTAGCTGCTGCAGAGTTATTCTATAATGGGGATGGTGCCACAGTCTATTGATTCACTTGAGCTGTCATGGCTTGAGCCAGTACCTGAAAAGTAGCCCCAAATTTAGCGTGAGTGACCTGCTTATTCAAAGGGTCTGCTGGAGGTGGTGGTGCTTGCGAAGAGCACGAGTTAGAAGGAGATGAAATAGAGTTCACACTCTATAGAAAGAGATGGAAAAGAAAGAAAAGAAGTTTTTCCTAAAAACATTTTGTAGGTCCCCCTCTATAAGTGTGGCGCGCTTCACACCCATGTAAATGACTCTACTTGATGCGCCTTTCAGACAACCTAGGACACATTAAACCTAATTCTTTGATACCACGTTTTTCATTCCCTGAGGCTACCCCCTAGATGCAACATGGTGCTTAGAGTTAGAAGTGATCCCAAGGTAACCTATAGTCTAGCATGTACTAAGCCTTTCTGAATAAACTACTAATTATGCAGAAGCTAAATTGATTTAATTCAAAATTCTTGAAAAAAATAGTCCAATAATCTCTGGAGTATAAATATATTTAAAAGTCTGAGATAAATAATGACCGCAAAAGTAGAAACTAATATTATATTTGAAAGCCTCTATCTGATGTGAGTTGCTGGGACAAGCCCCCAACTAATTCTAAAAGTCTAAAAACTGTAAATGAATACTGAATAACTAAACATAATTATCATCCTCTAAATATGAGGACTCACCACTTAGCTGCTTAATAGGAACTGGAGAATCACACTAAATGAGATCTGGATATTAAGTGCCTAAACTTACATCATAATAGGATATAGCACAAAAGTATGCATCAGTACTTTGAATGTACAGAGCATGCGAGATATGCACTAATATATATGTATATGTATATACTGAATTATGATACAATAATCTAAACATGAGGAGTAAGCTGAGACATAAAACTGAAAGGTAACTGATGCAATGACCAAGTATATAACATGTATTGTAAACTCCTGAACTAAATAACTAGTTGTTGAATACAAGGTCAATACAAGTACTGAATCTGAATTATGGGAGCTATTGTTAACCGATATACCCCAAGCTGAGCTAACTATAGGGCCAACCTGTAACCCTGGCTGGGAGGGTGTTCATACCTTGCCAAGGGTACAAACATAAACTGGAATGGATCCACTAATCTGATTTCCAACAAGGGACTAGGGTGTTAAGCCTGATCTGATGGGTGACCCCTTTAGAACCTATGGTGGCGCCGTAGTTCTAGGACATAGGGACTTCTACTAAACGTCTCAGCCTAAACTGATGGGTGAGCCTTCATCCCTTCGTTCGCTCAGTACTAAGTCTACTCATAATAGAATATGCAATTGATTACAACTGATACACTGGATATCCCAAATACTAATTATTCTTAGAATGCATAATAATCTTAATTCTGATAGCATTCAAATCATGAAGTATGACTGACTAAGATATCTGACTAGCATGCATAAATTTTAAAGTATTGAAATTAACAATATGCTAGTGTTGTAGAATTATTAGTATATAACTATCCTATATTCTCAAGAAAACACGTAGTGAATTACATCCATAATAATGAAAACTGATATACAATATGTTCATAGAGTTCAGGAACCCTAGGTCTGAAGAATTAACTGGAAACTGAAGATACTGAATTTCTTAGAGACTCAATGGGTGAAAGGATAACCATTGATGAAATCTCACATACCTGGAGGTAAAGTCACAAAAGAATCCATGGATTTGGGGCCTAAACATGGGATAACCTTCTGCTTGTTCTTGAGAAGAGAGAACACTTCTTTTCTCCTAATTTTTGTAAGTGTCGACTTAATCTGAGGGAACGAGGAGGTTCGGGTAGTTTTAGGCTTAAGATCCAACTTAGTCTAGTTAAAACATTGTAGCTTAGCCTTTAAAAGGGATATGAAATGTCTAGAATACACCAAAATTAAATTAGAAAACTGCAAGAAATTTTTTTGACCTGAGTTCCACGAGTAGGAACCATGGTCACTGGATGCTTCCATGTCTCATGGAACCCTATCGTGCTTTTTGGGCTTTTTGTCATGCTGTGAGTCTGATAACCATGGATGATGTTCATGGCTTGTGGACCTATCCATGTCTCATGGAACCTGCCCATTGTTCTTGAGGGATTGATGACCCTCAGGTCTGACTTTCAGAACCCTAGACCACAGCTCGTGAACTGTTCCACTATCCGTGGATCCTGGTCATGGTTATTAGACCAAGTGCTTGGTCTTTGTTTGATTTCCACAGTCCCACTCTATGACTCGTGGACTATTCAATGGCCCATTAATCTGGGTCGTGGATTTGGCTGGCACTTGGACAATTTAACACTTAGAAATTCTGGACTGGTCATAGGCTTAGAATTTCCTGGGGTGTTACATCTAGATTTCTTGATGCTAACCTGTTCCACAAAAGCAGTGAAAAGCAAAGAGAACTAAGTCTTCCTTAACTAAGTCAAAGAGCGGATTCCTAATTTATCTTATGTTTTCTTTTGTACTTCTCCACCTACATCTGAGTCAAGAAACAATTTAGGGTGAATATTTAAACTCTCAACAAATATGTGTGCTAAAACTTCCTGGGTCTGATGGTGATAAGAAAAACTTAGCAACAATATTTTGAAATGCTTTATGCTTGGGGTAAGCTTTCTCCTTCTGTTTGTCGGAATCCCAAAATCTCACTTCTTAACTTGACAGTCTACTTAGATGGAAAGAACCTTGTAATGAATTTATGGGCTAATTGAGCCAATGAAGTGATAGAATTTGTGAGGCTAAGATTTAGCCATCTGTGCTTTCCCTAGTAATGATAATGGAAACAATATAAGTTTTGCATAGTCCGATGAGACTCCTGTCATGATGTAGGTGTCAAAAATCTCCAAAAAGTTCTAAGATGCACCTAAAGGTCCGCATGTGTAAGACTTATAGATTGCCTGCTTTAGTGCAGTAATTGCACCTATTTTTTTCAGCTCTCATCTTCAAGTGATTGTCAATTTGACAATTGTGGAGGTCATATTATCGGCCAGTGGAAATTCCACTTCATAAATTACAATAGGGGTTGGTGGTGGGTTTGCCACTGTATGATCTGGCATGTATAGAATGAAAACTTAATTCTCGATTCTACGAGAATTATTATGAAAGCCTTTCATTTGCTTCTCTTTGATGGAAGTTTTCTTTTCCTAGAATGTATCCTAATTTTTGGCCTAATTCTTCTTCTGATGATCGATTCAACCTCTGATCAAAAAGATATACCTTGTTTATATTTCATCTCTTCAACAAGTTTAGTAATGCGAATAACGACCCTATTGTTCCGATGGAGAGAAGAACCTATGATTAGCTTTTCAGGAAATTGGAAATTTCAACGAAATATTTAAATTTCTTATTTTACTATGTTCAAGTCTATGTATTCCTCTATCCATAGAGTACATTGAATGTACAGAAATGGCTATAACAGAGTTTCTCTTATTCATATTAACTGCTACTCTAGGGGAAATGTTTTTATGCGGTGCTAACGATTTAATAACTATCTTTGTAGCCCCATAATGTTTCAGTTTATGCTCCTACCTATTATCTGGATATACCAAGAAAGATGTGCGATCTAATGAGGCTACTATGAAATATTTACTCATGGGTGGGGTAAGCTCTTCTATTCTTGTTCATGCTTTCTCTTGGCTATATGGTTCATCCTGGGGAGAGTTTGAGCTTCAAGAAATAGTAATTGTATTATCAACACTCCCCAAGAATTTATGCCAATATTGTCGGTGACTAGTTTCTTTGTACTTGCAAAAAAACTTTCTCCCATAACCCTCTTTTAAAGAACCTTTTGGGTTCAGCCTGGAATGATGTTAGGGTCTCTTTAGTTTTAGAATGGTAAGCTTCACTGTCAGCACCTTTGAATAAACCTGTAACCTACAATAATAAGCTAAGATCAAGTTGTTAATAGTTATGAAAAAAATAATAGCAAAATCTTCAATTGTCAATACTTTAAGTCTCCGGCCGTGATGCAAAAGATTTGCTGTGCCGGCTATAGGCCCTAACAAAATCTTATGTGGTAGCAGGCTTTAAAGTGATTATGAAACAATTAGGTTTTCTCAATACAACCAATGCTTAGTTGATGATAAGTTAACAAGATGATATTATTGTTATGAAAATAAGCTTCATCCGATTCAAGAGTTTATCGTTTTCTTACTATAGATTTTACTAATGAGATTAAAGCAATTGTGAGTAGTATTAACGAGTTGTTAACAATGTTTTTATGACATAGGGTTATGGCTCTTGTGTAATCCCATCGTATTTTATATTTATTTTTTAAGCATGATTAAAATATCTAACAAATTATTGAATCACAAGGTTAATAGTATGGTCATGGGCTCTCGCTCCTCTAACCATATACCCAAATTAGCCTTTTAACTATATCATTGAGCAAGGATAGTCAAACTAATCTAAATTAAATAAGTTATCACCCTATATTTGACCCATGTAAGGCAATCTTGGTGCATCTCCACCTAGATGCAAACCCGTCTGCAGACGTTTCCTACTCCCCTTATCCCACATTCTATATATGCTCTTTATCTTTAGAGTTTCTCCAAAAATTATCAATTTATCCTATTGGTCGCAATGTAATTGAATAGTAATAACAAGGTTAAAAGAAGAAAATGTAATGAAAGATTTTGCAAAACAACTATATATAAATTATGATGTTCATACTATAGCCACAACCCTTGATGGAGGGATTTTAGACATTCATAATTCTATTACAAGGCAATATGAATGTATAAACAATAAAATATGCTAAATAAAAGAGTACAAAAAATAATTCTAAGAGACATGATGAAGCTCTGATCTCCTAAAATTTTCTTCTATCAAAATCTAAGCAAAAAACAACCTAAGGGGGTATTTATAGAATTTTTTAAACACCTAAGAGACTCCTCCCAGTCGAACCAGGAAAATGGACAAAATTTACCTATGCCATGATCAACTCTCCCTAGATTTCGTGTTGCTAGCCCCTTGTGTTCGCTCTGATTTTTTTATAGGGTGTAAACTACCAAGGCTGTGTATTTTTATTCACTTTGCAGCTTACTCCGTGACCTTCTAGCTTTTCCTTTGAGTTTTCTATGTGAAAATCGATCATTTATACTCCACTTTAGTCCTATTTTAGCTCCTTTCACCTAAATCGCACAAAACACATCTTATAAGTGATAAATCATGAAATCAAGCTTAAACCATAAATATCAAGCTATATTATCCTAAATTAAGGAATAAATATGAGCAAAACATTGTGAAAAGAGTGTATAATATTCCCACATCACTAGTTCTGACAAAACCCAAAAACTTTCTCCACTGATGTACATATATCTTGCACATGGTCATGAAATTGGATTCTTGAATCAGGACTCCACCTAGGAGATGAAAAATATACTAAATAATGAGACTGAATAAGAGACAAAGAAAGGGGGTCAAAAAAGCGAGAACGCTAGTGAACTCAGATACTCATGATGCATATTCCAGAATTCAAGAAGAGGTGTATCAAAAAGATCTTCTGTAGCAATGACAAAGAAAGAATCATTCCAACCTCAATTGTTGTGTCATCTAAATTTTTGAGAAGAGATCTTTTCTCGTGAATAATTGGGGGGTTGTATAAAAGGAGATATACTTCATTAGTAGGTTTATCAAAGCCCGTATTGAATGGAAAAGTATGAATGTAAAAATAGTTGGGTTTAGGATAAGTGACTCTCTTCAAACCACCAGGGTCCAGTAGTTGATAATCTACAATAGGCCACCCACAATCTAATTGAACAGTAGTAATATATTTTCTACTTATGAGGGCGCCCAGATCACCTACATACCTATCCTTTGTTTCAGAGTGACTACATGGATGTATCTTGAAGTCTTCATCAATGTGATATGTCCTAGGGATAATGTCATCAATGGCGGGTTCTAGAGAGGATTTTTCATCCTTGATACTGTTTAATACATCAACTAAGACTAGAAGACAGAGCAAAACTTATGGATGACAAGGACATGTTTGAAGCAGAAGGAGTTAGTGGATTAGAATGAGAACTACTCAAATGAGGTTCCATTGGCGAACACAAATAATTTAAAGAAAGGATGTGAAAAAATGGAGTGTAATAATAATGTCTATACTTAATGATCAAAAAAGGAGGTTTTCCCAATGCCGTCTAGGGTAGTACACTTTGCTAGACCAGACATATGGTAAAATGTATTAAACGAGGTAATGCCGCTCCACTTCCACAATCTAACAAAGGAAATGTGATGATATTATGAGTTGATTCATATCTTTTTGTCCTTCAAACATAGCTTATGTTGTGACAAGATAACATAGGGACTATCTATATTGGGTAAAACTTATTCAGGCCACGTGGAATATTAGAAGATTGATGCATAGAAGTAAGGATTAGTAGGTATAGAAGATCATAAAAGAACATTATTCAAGATGTGTCTTGGGCAGGATATTGGAAAACTATTACATATGATGATGTGGAAGAAAGGACAAAGGAGACAAGAATGTCATAAGAATCAGGTATGCGGACGAGCTCGTACCAACTCAGAAAGTGCAGGAATATTTGCTAGCCCTACCAACAGCCATGACAAATTTCATAAAGTCATTGGTCTCATTACGTTAGGACTCTAGTGGAACTTGGTGATTGATTAAGGCCTCATTATCGTAGCCTATAAATAATTTATCACATCCACTTGTAAGGCACTTAATATTCTGAGAAATATAACAAAAATATTCTATTTCCTTTTTCCCTAAGTCTATTTTTACTTACTTGACTTTTAACCAAGCTAAACACTGTAGGAGCTGCAAATATTACTCTCAAGAATGATCGCGAGTGTACCAGAACACAAGAATTTAATTTGAATATTGTTTATTGCTTACTGATTTACAACTAATTCGATATATAAACCGCTAGTAAATTGTTCTAAAAAAGAGTTAGATTAATACAAGTGCTCTTGACCTTAAATAAATGTAACTATACCTTGCATATTAGGGAATGCCTGCAACATTTAAACAAAAGGTAAGTTAATATTTACTTGCTGTAGTAGATCATAGAACTTTGTGCATTTCATCTCCTCTATGTACTGGATATGCATCTATGGGAATGAAAGAGGTAAGTTCTCAAATCTCGATTGAGACCTCTATGCAAATCTTTCTTTCGACACTTCATTTTTTTTCCTTTCAACTTTTGCTCCTTCCACATTATCTGGTGCAACTTCACCCATCTATATTCTTCTTTTAGCAGAAAATGCATTTACCCATTTTGGTTTGGGATGCACATTACCAAGTAGAACTCTAAGAGGCCTCACATTTTGTTCATCAGCTAGTTGACCCAATTGTCTCCAAAGACATTGGATTGCCAAATCATTATTTTAGAGTTTGACTTTCTATTTTTTTGGCTTTTTAGCCAGTTTATCTAGCATTCCTTTATCTTATAAAGCTGGCCCACACTTTATTATTCTGATTCAACCGAGAGCCTTGCTACTGACCTTGAACCTTTTATTGATTTTTGTTTTCACTCCATGAGAAGTTAGAGTGAATTCTCCAATTACGGTTGTTAGTGTTCCCAAATTTATGGTTTGGTGTGGCTCTTCCTGCATAAACCACAAATTGCATAAAGTTATAGATTAGCCCTGCACATATCAGTTATATGATAACCTCCACAGACCTCACAAAACAACAATGCTTTTTGAACTTGTTGAACTTGAGCTTATGATTGCACTTGCCTAATATGTAGATTGCTGAATTTAGTGAAATTCTTGTTCATTATGGTAATTTTTTCGTACATATGAGTAATCCCGTCAAGTTCAACAATCCCTTGTATTTTTTTCATAGCACTTACATTGGACTCACCTGTCCACTCTAGATTGCTTGCTGCTAATCTATTCAACAAAAACACTAATTCATCATAAGTTTTCTCTAGTGCTTTTCCACCTACAACTGAATCGGAAACTAATTTAGAGTGAATATATAAAATCTTTCTAAAAGTGTGTGTTAAATCTTCCTGGGTCTGACAGTGATAAGGATAACTTTGCAATAATATTTTTAAATGCTCCATGCTCGGGGTAAGCCTTCTTCATATTTTTGTCGAAACGCCAAAATCTCACTTCTTAACTTTGTTGTCTTCATAGATGGAAAGAACCTTGTAATGAATTTCTTGGCTAAGTGAGCCCATGAAGTGATAGAATTTTGAGGCTCAAATTTTAACCACCTCTTTTCATACCCTAGTAATGATACTGGGAACAATGTAACTCTCGCATAGCCTGATGAGACTCTTGTCATGATGTAGGTGTCAGCAATCTCCAAGAAATTTTTGAGATGCACCTGCAGGTTCTCATATGGAATATCTATAAATTGCCTACTTTAGTGCAATAGTAGCACCATATTTTGGTTCAGCTCTTATCTTCTAGTGATTATCAGTTTGACAATGTTGACTATCATAATACCGGCAAGTGAAACTTCCACTTTGTGAACTGCAATTGGGGATGGTGGTAGGTTTTCGACCACTTCATCTTCCAATACCGTCAGCAACTAGTTGCTCTATGTGTGCAACAAATTTTTCTCCCTTAACCCTCTTTGGGAGAAACTTTTAGGTTTAGACTGGAATGGTGTTAGGCTCTCATCAATTTCAGAATGGTATGCTTCACTATCAACACCTTTTCATAAGCCTATAACCTATAATAATAAGCTAAGATCAACTTGTTAACACTTATGAAAGCAAAATAATAGCAAAATCTTAACATGTCAATACTTTATGTCTCCGGTAGTGGCATCAAAAACTTGTTAGGGTCTGCTATAGGCCCTAATGAAAGGATACATGGTCACAAGTAATAGCATGATTGTAAAATAAATGGGAATTTTGATACCACTGGGACTTAGTTTCATACAAGCTAACAAGATGCTATTATTATTGTGAAAATAAGGGTCCTCCAATTAAAGAATTGATTGTTTGTTTTTCAATAGAGTTTACTAATAAGATTAAAGTAGTTGCGAGTAATATTAAAGAGTTGTTAACAATGTTTTTAAGACCTAGGATTATGGTTCTTGTGTAATCCCATCGTATTTTATATCTATTTGTTGAGCATTACCATAATGTTGAATCACAAGGTTAATTGTATGGTCATGGGTTCTCACTCCTCTAACCATCTATGTGAATTAGCCTTTTAACTATATTGTTGAGCAGGGATATTCAAACTAATTCGAATGAAATAAGCTATCACCCTATATTTGACCAAGGTTGGGCAATATAGGTACATCTCTACATAGCCACCAACCCATCCGGGGATGCGTCTTATTCCCCTTAATCCACATTTTGTTTCTACTCTCTATCTCTCGAGTTCCTCTATAAAATATTCATTAATCCTACTTGTCACAATGTATTGAATAGTAATCACAAGGTTAAAAGAACAAAACATAATGGTAGATTCTACAAAAGAAATATATATAAATTATAATGTCGATACTATAACCACAACCCTAGATGAAGGGATTTTAGCCACTCATAATTCAATTACAAAGTAATAGAAATGTATAAATAATAAATTATTCTAAGCAAAAGAGTACAAAAAATAATATTAAGAGATGTGATGAAGTCATGATCTGCTACAATCCTCTTCTGCCAAAATCTAAGGAAATGAAAACCTAGGTTATTCATAGTATTTTAAAACATCTAATAGACCCCTCTAAGTCAGACTAGGAAAAAGGTGAAAATTTTCCTCTTCTATGATCAGTTCTCCCCAGAGCTGGAGTCGCGAGTCCCTTGTGCTCACCCAGAGACTTTTTCGATAGGATGTAAACTTCTGAGGGTGTATATTTTGACCACCATTCACTTTGGAACTCGCTCTATGGCTCTATGGATTCACCTTGGAATTATCTTTATGAAAATTGGCCATTTATGATCCACTTTAGTCCTATTTTAGTTCCTTTCACCTAAATTGCACAAAACATATTTAATAAGTGAGAAATCATGAAATAAAGCTTAAACTACAAATATCAAGCTATATTATCTTCAAAACATGGAACAAATTTAGGCAAAAAGTTGTGAAAAGAGTGTATAATATCCCTAAATCACTAGTTGTAATAAAACCCAAAAACTTTCTTGACCCATTTACGAATATCTCAGAATTAGTCAAGAAATTAGATGCTTGTATCAAGGACTTCACCTCGAAGATGAAAAATAGATTGTAGAATGAGATATAAATAATAGATAGAGGAAATGGGTGAAAAAAGTGAGAACACCGGTGAACTTGGATATTCACAATGCATGTTCTAGAATTCAAAAAGAGGTATATCATAAAGATATTTAGTAGCAATGACAACAAAATGATCATATATTCCAACATCGATCATTGGTGTCATCCATGTTTTTGAGAAGAGCTCTTTTCCCATGGTGCACCAGTTGAACCATTCCCTCTCAAATAATGTAAGGCGAATAGAGAAGAAAGAGATGATTCTAGGTAAAAGTCTCGCCAATTCCAAAATCCAAAATATAGAGGTAGTTCAAGACTATCCAAACACTAGGCCAAATTTGGCCTAGGCAAAATTGGGAGATTGTACAAAAGGAGATATATCTTTGTTAACTGGTTTGTCAAAATCCATACTGGATGGACACGTATGAAAGAAATAATAGTCGTGCCTGGGAGAAGTGACTCTATCTGAATTACAAGGGTCTAATACTCGATACTCTATAACTGGCTAGCCAAAATCTGATAAAATAGTAGGAATACAATTTCCATTTATGAGGTAGCCTATCTTGCCTAGAGCCCTGTCCTTCATCCCAAAGTGACTACATGGATGTATCTTGAAATCTTTATCTATGTGATATATCCCGCGGATAATGTCATCAATGGTGGATTCTAGAAAGATTTTTTTTATTGTTGTTTCTCTTTATTACATTGCCCAAGACTGAAAGACATGGTACAACTTGTGGAACTATAAACACATGTCGAAAACAGAAGTAGTGTGTGGATTAGAATGAGAATTGCAAAAAGAAGGTTCAATTGGTCAATGCAAAGAATTGAGTGATGCCTTAGGCTATTTGATTAGTTGTTGTTTCCCTCGGGGCTAATATGGTGAGCTGCATATGTTTTGCATGTGCCTTCGAGGCTATACAAATATACATTTGCCTTTGGGCTATAATGATCTACAGTTGCCTTAAGGGCAATACAGATGTGCAGATTTCCTACGGGGCTAGATACAAATATAGGAGCCTTATGTGCTTAGATACATAAATACTAATCCTATGTAATGATCCTTTAGGTCATTTTATTGATCATCATTATTTTACTCTATCTCGATATTACCCATAGCGGCTATATGTTATTTATGACTTATCGGGACTAACACTTCAGTTATGGGCAATTTGATCGTGTTTTAGGCCCATTTCCCTATTTTGAACTTCTTAAGGCTAAAAGAATTGACTTTGGTCAATATTCAGAGAAGACAGTCTCGGATGGAAATTACATTAGTACTGTTTGCTTCAAAATATTGACTTTGGGCTAGTAGGACCTTTGGTTTGAGTCTCGAGACTTTCAAACTCACTTTTGGCTATTGGGTTTTGATTTGGTAAAAGTTAGGTTTTTGGATGTGGGGCCTACTTTGCTTTGAAATGATCTCTATTGGGATTTTTATCAATTCCGTTGAGTCTGGAATGCCTTTTTTCATAGGATAGCATAGTTTGTTTGCATCTGCATGCCCTAGGATGAATACTGAAGGTCCATCGGAGGCATTTTAAAGTGTTGGAAATAGTTGGTTTTGCTGCAACTTCTATAGTATTACTCAACCCTTTGCCTATGCGAGGGGTTGGATACCTACACAAGAGAGCCTACGTGGTGGCCAGCACACGTGTTTGCAGAAAGAGCATTGGGCCTCACCTCCTATTGCCCTTCGCCTATGCGTGGCCTTGGCTGCGTATGTGTGCCCGTTTTCATGGGGGCTAGCCTGCATGTGTGCAGAAAGGAATTTAGGCCTTGCCTCTCCTTGCCCTTCGCGTGCATGAGCGCCAAGCCACTATACAAGGCCGCGTGCGTGGTAGCCTGCCCGTGTGCATGCAAAAGGGGTGTCAGGCCTTGCCTCCACTTGCCCTTCGTGTGCATGAGCGCCAGGTTGCTATGCAAGGTTGCGTGCATGGTGGTTTGCCCATGTGCATGAAGGCCTATGCCTGGCAGAAATATATTTGTTCAAATTTGTTTTCTTCTCCCTTTATTTGAAAACTTCCATTAATAAGGATCTTGTAAGCTGGTTCAAAGACTTGTTTTCATCCCATACTATTTTGGTAAGTTCACCATAACTCCCCACTCCTTTCCCATCTTTAAATTCACACTATCTTCTATTTATTTCCACTAATTCCTTGTTTAAAAATCTCTTGATCAAGTGGACTTTCAGGGCTGTTTTGGGCCCCAAAATGTAACACCCCAAAAAATCTACGCTAAGATTCGAACTATTTTTCATATGTTGTTAGAACAAAACCCAATAAATGTTTTATGAATCTAATTATTAGGATTAGTTCTCAAGTGTTGGAGGTGTATTAGATATGAATTAAAGTCATAAAGAACCTCTAACTCAAAGCCAAGTTGAAAGCCTTTCTACTGATTTAGTTTTAATGAAAGTTCTTACTAGGATCAAATTCAAATGATCATTGCACCTATAAAATAAAGAGTTAGGTGGCCTAGTACCCACTAAATTAAAGATATTTGAGTCTTCTTTCCAACGCTATGGACCGCTCATTAATCTGAGTTTGGGGTAAGGAGTTATTAGAATTTTAGTGAAGCACTATCAGGTTGCCGAAAATTCGACGATCGTGGGAAGGGCCGACGGACATGGGATTTCCGATGGCCATTTTTTATGGCCCGTGGGATGGCCCACAGCCTGTGGGAACCAACTAGTGAGCTTCAAAGGCTCATATGAGGCCTATGATTCACGCCACAACCTTTGGGACACTCTACGGCCCGTGGGATGGGTCGTATGATGAATTTTCTACACTTTTTGAGCAGTTAAGTTTTGGGTATTTTTGACCTTTCCTTACCTCAGAACTTTTCCCACATCATTTAAACACCCCAAAAGGGGTTATTTCTCTTATTATCATAGATCTATCTCAGAGAAAAGCTCTCAAGGCTCTAAGTCATGACAACTAGGGTTTCAAGCAAGCAAGAGCATAGAAGCTCAAACAAGAAAGTTTCTCAAGGGTTTTTCCTTCAGATTTCTTCTCCAAGTCTCCACCTCCAACCTTAGGAATTCTTCTTCAAGTTTTCATCCTCAGAGTTCTGGATAGAAGTTCTTCAAGTTGTAGGTATGTGGGTATTCAATGAGGATCTGCTTTCACCCTCATGTCCAAAGTTCATCTTTCAATTATGATTTCTATAAATCTTTGATTCTAGGGTACATACCAACCTATGAATGTTTTTACATAATTGAATTCCTTATGATACTATATGTTTTCCATACATGCTTAAGTTATATTGCATAAAGTTTTATGGATATTTTCTTAAAATCTCTGGAATTTAGATGAAACAGGCTTAGCATGGATTTACAATATCTTCTGCATGAATTAGATTTCTTTTCAAGAACTTAGCATGAAATTGTAGTATTTTCATATGAATTAACTTTTCTTCAGAATTTAGTCTAGCCTACTAGCACTCAATATTAAAGCATGAAATTAGTCAGTTTTCAGCCTACTACTTTTCAGAAAATAATGGTTTTCAGACTAGTTAAGTTCTGATGCAATATTCTAGAACTTTAGTTTTAAAAGAGCTATCGAAAATCCATTTTAGGATTAGTACTTAGCACTGAGGTTGTTTAGGGTTTAGCATACCCTAAAGTCTCAGAACTACGTTCCACTATAGGTTTATTTAGCCCCTCAAATGGGAAACAAAACTAGTGATCATGCTAGTCATGCCTCTATACCCTAGCAAGGTATATAGGGTCCTCTCGATGGGGCATATAAATTAGACTCAACTTTTAGCTCACGTGGTTTATGTTGGTTCACATACTTTTGAACATAATTAGACTCAGTAGATATGTACTTGGCCCTCAGATCAGCTTCACTATTTTTATTATGTTTTTTCAAAATATTCATGCATCTCAAATTTTATGCATATTATGTTTGGGCCTGCATACTACAGATTCAGTTTACTGTTTAAATAGCTTATCATTATTTTTCAGCATGCTTAGTTATCTTATAGTTTAAATATCTCACAGTTATTGTTCAAAAACATGTTTTATACTCTCTTCAATAGAAGGGCTTATGTTCTAAAGCCTTGACTTATGCATTCTCAGTATTTTTAGCATGCTTAGTTATCTTATAGTTTAAATATCTCACAGTTACAGAACCAAAAAATGTTTTATACTCTCTTGAATGAAAGATCTTATGTTTTACAGCCTTGACTTCAGCCCCTCAGTTGGGTATGAAAACTAGTGATCATGATAGTCATGCCTCTATACCCAGGTAAGGTATATTGGGTCCTCTCGATGGGGCATATACATCGGACTCCACAGTTAGCTCATATGGTTTATATCAGTTCACAGACTCTCTCACATAATTAGACTAAGTAGATATGTAACTGGCCCCCATATCAGCTTCATTATTTTCATTATGTTTTCAGAACATTCCTTCATCTAAGATCTTATGCATATTATGTTTGGGCCTTAGTACTACAGATTTAGTTTAAAGTTTAATCAACTTATTAGTATTTTCAGCATGCTTAGTTATCTTATAGTTTAAATATCTCACAATTACAGTTCAAAAACATTTTTCATACTTTATTCAATAAAAGAGCTTATGTTCTACAACCTTGACTTATGCATTCCCAAATGTTTATACTTAGTCCAGTTTTCAGCTTTACTTCCACTATACACGTATTTTCTCTTGATTTTAGGCTAGTGGATTATCTCACATGGTCAGTACATTGAAAATACCAACCACATACCTTCCTTGGCTGCATCATTTCATGATGTAGGTTTCAGTGCTAGCTCCCAGGATCATGCTCAGACAGATCGCATCTGCTATTCAGCAGGGAATGAGTTTTCCTTATTTGGGAACTCCAGTCAGTTAGTTGTATCAGTTTTCAAATGACTTTATATTTCAGTTTTATGAAAGTTCATTTTATTATAATATTCTTCAAGAGATCAACATATGTTTTAGCTTCCGCATTATCTTTCAGTCTGTATCTCAGTAGTATACAAGGCCATGAGTTAGCTTGGTATCACTTATGACTCTAAGTACCGTGATACATCCAGGGGGTAGTTTCGGGCGTGACACAAAATGAGTCCTGTTTGCGCTCAAATTTTATTCATGGGTTTAGAAACCTACTGCAAATATAATTGTGAAATATATTTTCTATTTCTTTGCTCAGACCTTGAGGGTCATTTTCTGACTCGATTTCTGATCCAAATTTCTGTATAGCAATATTGGTGTTGTTTTTTATGTGTTGAAGTATAAATTGTGTTTGTGATAGAATGGCAGCATTATGAGGCTATCCGAAAATAAAAGGCACATAAGTCATGATTCGTGTTTGTAGTTCGGCCCCAAGGTAGGTTATGGTTTCCTTGTTTTAGACTTGGCTTAGCTAGATTTTATATTTTATTGGTTACTTGAACATTAGGGTAGGTTATTGATTAAAACTAAGCTTGAATCCTATTTTTTACTTAAACTGGCTATTTTTCAAGATCGTAGAGTAGGTTGATTCATGTTTACCCTTAGTTTAGGAGCTCGTAACGTTGCCGTGATTAGACTAGAACCCTTAGACTATTTTAAGGAGGTTGAAGAGGCAAGGTAAGTGCTTTTATGTATTTTTGTGTTTATTTCTATTTCTTCAATTTATATTTACCATTATTGTATAACTATGGACCCGAGGCGATCAATTTAGACTGTATAGAGTCCCAGGTAAGTACCTTGGTTGGAGGGCACCCTTGCCCTATCTTCAGTGTATATTTCTACATTTACTTAGGTGTTGTACTATATATATTCATTCCTGCGATCATGAACATGGCACATAACTGGGTTTTCAAAGAAAGGACGATCCGTTTTAGAGTTAAAAAGAAGTTTTCACTATTACTATGTATTTTAAACATCTAAAAAGAATTTTTACTACTTCAATACTAATTTTGGATTTAAAAAGTAAGACGCCTCCCTTTTTACTGATTTATGTTTCGTGGGGAGCACTTTTACTTATTGCATGTTTGATGTAAGATCCCAGACTCATACTTACTTATCACACATCCTATGTAAGAATCCAGACTCATATTTACTTATTGCACATCCGATGTAAGATTTTAGACTTATGTTGCATCATCCGCATGCTGCCCCGCATCCATCTCATGTTGCACTGCATTGCATGTTGATTAATCCTGCTTTAAATGCTTGATTTCCTTATCATTATTATCTTCACTATCTGTTAGATTATGGTTCCTTTATAGATAAATAGATTTAGGTGGATACATGTAGCTAACTTACTTTCCTATAGCTTATATTATATATTATCTTTTTGAGCTCGGTCGGCATATGATGCGTACTGAACACCTTATATTTTGGTACTCATACTACACTCTACAACTTTTTCTAATGAAGCACCTAGTATGAGCCACCCTCGTTGATTCTCCTATCATTCGTGGCTAGCTGCTGGTTAGATCATGGTGAGCTCCTGGTGTTTGAAGACTTTTACTGCTTTCTATCTACTCTTCTATCTATATTTTTTATTTTGGATAGACTAGCATATGTTGTACAACTTATTCCCATACTTCAAATGATCTTGTACCAGTGACACAAGAACTGGGGTAGGTTTTTGTATATGTTTGTCTTCCTGGTCACTTTGGGGCCATTTTTGTATATTTATTACTCTTGGTATGTATATATATTGTTGGCACCCTTCTTGTATGTTTCCCTTCTGCTTTCTATTATTTTAAATGGTTTATTATACTTTCACATTATTTGGTTGGCTTGCCTACCGAGGGGTTATGTAGGTGCCATCACAACCAAATTTTGGGTCATGACAAAGTGGTATAAGAGCTTTAGATTCACCAGTCTTACTAGTATAAGAGCAAAATGTCTAAGTAAAGTCTCATGGATCGATATGATAATGTTCGTATCTTATCTGCGGGAGGCTATAGGACATTCCAAGGAAAGATTCCACCTTGTTTGATTCCTTATCATGCGTCCTTGACACTATCAACTTCTAAATATCTTTTGTTCACTCATTCTTAGATAGTTTAGACGAGATAAGCGGCAAGTGAGGATGAGGCCCCTGTGCCTGCTACTAGAGCCCCAGCTAGGAGATACAGTAGAGGCCAGTCAAGAGGTCGAGGTAGTGGATGAGCTATGGAGCCATCTCGGGCCCAATCTAGGCTACCATCACAAGATCTAGATATTGGGGTTGAGGAGGTTATGCATGAGCTGGAGGGCGCACTGCCAACCTAGAATCTGACAAGTTTCATGGCTATACTAGGACTACAAGATACATTATTTTGCCTGCTTGGGTTTTAGGAGGGTATGTCACTACCAGCAGCTTCGCTCAGTACTCCAGTTGTTTCTCCGATCAGGAACGAGGCTCAGAGTTCAGCCATGACAATGGAACAGGGTTCTGTAGCACAACCTGCTACTACGGATCCTCGATTAAAGCTATTGTTGATTCCTACTATTATTTTTCCTATTCCAACTAGGCTTGTTATCTCTTCAGAGGAGTAGAAGATGCTTGGTAGGTTTCTGAGGTTTGGTCTCCTTAGATTTTGTAGTGCTCCTAGGAAGGATGCACATGAGTTTATGGATAGTTTCCAGGAAAGGTTGCATAACCTTGGGTTAGTTGAGTCGTATGGAGTAGATTACACCATGTTTCAGCTAGATGGTCCAGCAAAATAGTGGTGGAGGTCTTATATACCCTGCAGACCAGCCGATCACCTCCACTTACTTTGGCTCAGTTCTCCGCGACCTTTTTTAAAATGTATGTACTGTGAAACTTGAGAGAGCGGTTGATAGATGAGTTCACCAGGTTGGAGTAAGGCTCTATGTCTGTTTCAGAGTACAAGGTTTGTTTCCATGAATTAGCTAGGCATGCGACCATGATTCTGCCAAGCACAAGAGGGTGTGTTGCTTTATCAGAGGTTTGACATTATAGCCCTATTTGGCTACAAAGGGTATGGTAGCTTTTGGTCAGTCCTTCTTAGAGGTGGTGGATCATGATTGCATTATTGAGGGCATACATTGCGAGGCCCAAGGGGAAGCAATAAGAGGCCTTGCTATCAGGGCAGTTACAGTGGTTCACAGACTCGAGAAAGAAGCTGCTTTAGCAGGAGTCTACACCAACATCGCTTCCTACCCAGCTGGCCTATTCAGGCGACACTACAAATTATAGAGGGTCAGAGTAGTTAGGGCATGGTTTAGTCTCCTCATAGTACACATTTTAGTTATTTAGACCATGGCGGCTAGTCTAGTTCTATGGGTTCATCTATTTAGAATTTAGCAGGCAGAGGTTTCTTTGAGTATGCTGAGTTGGGACACTTTTACATAGATTTTCTGCAGGTCAGACACGACAATCAGCAAGGTTGGTTGGTTCAAGACCCCAAGGCTCCAGCATCACTAGCTAGAGGCGGTGCACAGGGTAGTAGCGGAGGTCCCCATGGTACTCGAGGTGGTCCTCAGTCTGGTAGATCAGGTGGTCATGGCAATCAAAGCAACACGTATGCAGTTCTGGGCTGGGCAGAGGCTAAGGCTTCAGATGCTGTCATCACAGGTAAAATATCCATTTTCATCAGTCAGCTTCTGGTTTGTTTTATTTGGGGTCTATATTCTCCTATGTATCTTCTTATTATGCTAATCATTTAGAGTCTACTTGTGAGTCATTACATGTGCCTACAAGTATAACTACCCCATTAGGAGATTATTTAGTAGTGTATCAAGTGTATCGAGCTTGTGTAGTGACTATTATGGGGTATGACACATGGGTATACCTGGTTTTGCTAGATATGGTTGATTTTTATTTGATATTAGGCATCGATTTAGACCTGGTCTCCCTATCATGCAGTGTCGGATAACTTTGCCAAGACTGTTACTCTTCAGATACCTGGTATCCTTCCTATAGTATGGAAGGGTGTTGATAGGCACATGTCGAGGGGAGTGATATCTTTCCTGAGTGCCCATTAGTTGGTTGGGAAGAGGTTCTTAGCCTGTCTTGCTTACGTCCTTTATACTAGTGCCACCATACCTTTGTTTGAGTCAGGTCCTATTGTTTGCGAGTGTTTTGATATGTTTCCCTCTGATCTACCGAGTCTTTCTCTTTATTGTGATATGGACTTTTGTATTGATGTCGAGCCGGGGACTCAACCCATTTCAATTCTACCATATCAAATAGCACTATCCAAGTTGAGGGAGCTTAAGGACCAGCTCAAGGATTTGCTGAGTAAAGGGTTCATCAGGCCTAGTATATCTCTGTGGGGTGATCCTGTTCTGTTTGTGAAGAAGAAGGACGGGTCCATGGGTATGTGTATTCACTACAGACAACTGAATAAGGTGATCATTAAGAACAAGTATCCGATGCCGCGTATTGATGATTTGTTTAACCAACTATAGGGTGCAGAGGTGTTCTCTAAGTAAGACTTGAGATCCGGTTATCATCAGTTGAGGATTAGGGTTGCATATATCCCAAAGACTGCATTTTGGACTTGATACAACCATTATGAGTTTCTAGTCATGTCTTTAGGTTGACCAATGCCCTAGCAACATTTATAGAGTTGATGAAGCAAGTGTTCAGGGCCTACCTGGATTTCATCATTATTGTGTTCATCGATGATATCTTGGTAAATATGAGGAGTAGAGAGGAGGATGAGCAACATTTGAGAGTTGTACTTCAGACCTTACGAGACTATCAATTATATGCCAAATTCACTATATGTGAGTTTTGGCTAGAGTCTTTCGCATTCTTGTGGCATTTGGTGTCCAAGGATAGGATTCTGGTAGATCCAGCGAAGATTACAGCAGTTTATGATTGGGCTAGGCCTACTTTTCCTATCGAGGTTCGTAGGTTCATCAGGTTTGTAGGTTACTATAGATGGTTTATGGTGGGGTTTTCTTCTATAGAAGCTCCATTGACTAGATTAACTCAGAAAAATGTCCCTTTCCAGTGTGGGTTTTGTGTTGCTCTTCCTATTTTTGGGTCATTTGGAGTTGAAAGTGTGACTTGGGTCAGCTTTCAATGATCGAAGGGTCATATTTGAAATCCGACGATTCCATCAGCTCTGGGACATTGAGATTGGGTTAGGTAGGTGGTTGGTTTGGGTCCTGGGTGAGCCGGGCTCATTTTGGGTTGTTGGTCAATTTTAGTTAGTGTTAACTTAGGTCAACATTCCTCTGAAATGACCTAGTATGAAAGTTTTGTCGATTCCATTGAGTCTGGAATGTAATTTCCACTCTATTAGAAATATTGATTTTTGAGTATTGGGTTCCGATAGTGCCCAAAACACCCCGTGGAAATTTCTAGCACAATTGGTTTTCTATTGCAGGCCGGGTCCTCGGTGCCAATGGCGCCCAGGCAGCACGATCACGCTAAGCCTACATGTGCCTTCAGCATCGATGGCGCTATGCCAGCACATTAGCACTCCAGTGCCTGTCGGCTGGCCAGCGCGATGGCGCTATTTTAGTGCAATGGCACCTAAGCTTCTTATTTTCTCGTGCGCGATGGCGTTATTTTAGCGGCAATGGCGCTGACCAGCGTGCCAACACTATAAATCCTTAGGCTTTCATATTTCCAGCCTTGTTTCTCATATTTTCGCAACTCCAAATTGATCATTCTTTCTACCAAAGTGCTTTAATCAGTCCTAAAGCTTGGGAAATTCTTTAATTGTCGAGAAATCTTTCTTCCTCGTTGCTTGGTAAATTTCTTCTTCCCCAAGGTTTCTTCTTCTCCATTGTTGCAAACCACAATTGTTGTTGATTCTCAAAGCTTGGAAACTCCATGTAGGAGCTGATTTCTCTTGAGGTTGCATGCTTTATGGGTTCGTTGATTTAACTTCCTTAGCGTGTTTCACCTCATTGTGGTAAGTAATTCTTGCTCCAATTTCCGGATTTTTATTCTTGAAATTCCATCTTTAAATTCTTACTTGCGCAGGCTGTTTTGTGCCCTTTCTCTTGGCCAAATTCGCTCAATTTTGGAGCATGCTCTCTTGGCAGTGTTGTGGTCATCCTGCTTCTTTCCATTTTTTATTTTGGGTTATGGGCCCTGCGGGCCTGTTTTTGACCAGAACTTCAACCCAGCTATAACTATAGCATTATGGGTATCATTAGACTCATTTTGATGTATAGTTCATGTTCTTGATAGTTTGATTTCCGTTTAGATCTTCTCGGAGCGGTTCGGGCTAGGCATCATAATTCCAGCAGCTTATCATCGGACGATAGATTGGTTAAGGTTTAACTCTTTTAGACTTCACATATATAGGATTTAATTGTACTAATTAGCATCCTTGGGTTGGGTTTATTAGCTTGGTACTCTAGACCTTGCCCGTTCTTTCATGTCCATATTATTTCACTCATTTGGTTGTAAAATTCATTGTAGTTTCTTATATCACCCTTGTTGTTCTGTGTGTCCTTGTATTTGAATCTAGACCATAGATGGTGGGTTATTTAGGGAATGTCCATGAGTCTCGGGCATCGATAATGCGATCTTAGGATGGTTATCTATGTTGTAGAGCGATTGGATCATGTGTAGGGAACATAGGTTGACTGTGAGCCATTGGGCTACTGTTGTGATTGAGCATGCAATTATTTATGCATATAAGAGGTTCTTCGCATATTTTATTATGATTTTTGCTTCGGGCCTTCTATTGATGGTTTTCTAAATCGTGCATGGCCCGGAGGGCCCATTTTCAGTAAAAGTGGTTATAAAGAGTTTTGGAAATGATTTTCATGGATCTTCTTAGGGTAAGAAAGTTAATAGGTTGATTATTATTACTGTTTTGAGACTACTAGACTCGGCGAGGCCGGAATGCTAGACATGTTTTACTATTGATTTGAGATGATACTAGACTTGGTTAGGTCAAGCATCAGACTTGTTTTACTACTGTTTTAGACCCGATTATATATGAGCACCCTTGTAGGAGATTTTGAGGTTTGATTCCCCAATTTAGACCCGGGTAGAACCTCAGGCATACATTTTTGAGATTGGGGTTACTACTTTGGATCCGGATTCACTCCAGACTATTACGTTGAGGTTACGAAAGTTAGTATCTGGTCGAGGACCTCCATGGACCTTGCTGATCCAGACAAAGGGCTATATGCTGAGTGTGCCAGAGGAGGTCTATATGATGTAGTTGAGGTATACGGTTCGTGTCCTTCCATGGATCCAACCTGTTGGGCCCATAGGCACCGGAGGGGGTACATACGGGGTTACTCTTCCACTTGATTTTTCACTACTACATCATATCACCAATTTGTGTGAGGTTCCAACCTTGTTTGCTGATTGCTGAGCGTACGCTCTTGTAGTATGGGATGTCAGAGGGTTTGTCTTCACTTGTTTGTGTTCCTCGAGTGTATGGGCGCCAATTGGGACTGTAGGTAGACTTATTCTTACCCTATTGCATCTTTTGTACTGATGATGATTGTATTCGGGTTCACATTATGTTCTACTTAGATTATGGGCTTGTTTTGGTAGTAGAATTGGGTTTCAATCATGATTATATTATTTTCTTCTCTCCTTCCCTTCTTTCACTTGAGGTTACCGGTATGCCCCATATTTCTAAAACATTCTATATATATTGTTATTGCGAGGATCCCAGGTGCGTTACTCCTTCTTTCATATATGTTTGTATTAATCATATTCTAGTAGCTAGCGAAGTGTGTTATTTTCCATTTGTATCCTTCTGTACTAACTTTCGTGTACTTATTCTTTGTTTTCTGTGACTACTTGCTTCATTTCTGCTATATTACTGCTCTTATATATTCTATGTGAGTAGTCATCCTATGATACCTACTGGGCACCTATTGCTTAGCAATTGCTGCTCATACTACACTCTGCATCTTCTAATACAGATCCTAGTGTGGGCCATCGCTGCTAATCCATTGGAGACTCGTGAGGCTGATCTTTTGGACTATCTGAGGCTGATGGTGAGGTCTTAATGTCCAGGCTTATTTTTAGCTCATCATTTACATCTTGTACTCTTTTTGTTATTCGGAGACAGATATGTATATATTATTTTGGATTCTTTATACTTCATTGATATAGTTCTGGCTCTTATACTATGATACCAGGTTTTGAGGTTTGGTTTAGCTTCCGCTTATCCATTCTTGTTGCTTATTCTTTAGATTATTTTCCCTTGCTTGTGTTTATATTATGCTTCTTCCGCTTGCTTTTTAGATAGTAGCCCATTACTGACCATTATGGGCTATGGGGATTGGTTTGCCTACTGGGGGGTTATAGGTGCCTTCATGACCAAATAATTGGGTCATGACATCACTGCTTTTATTTCTAAATCTTGGTTTCATGAAAAAGATGTACCATCTGTAAATCTATTCCGAGGTAAGATTCTTATCTATTTCCAATATTCAGTCTGAGGTATGATTCCGATCCCATTATACTTTATCCTCTTATTATGTCTGATGTGAGATTTTGGATGGGTTCAAGGTAAGATTTTAGGCTTTCACTACATTGGTCTTACATTGCATCATTCCATCTTGCACTGCACCATTTATTTACATATATTTGTGTATATTCATTGTGTGTAGTACTATTTCTATACTTTTAGTTTATCCTTGATATGACTAGACTTCTAGGTTGCTCCCGATAGCTAGTTTACTTTCATGTCTCTTATATTGTATATTATCTTCTTACCTCAGTCAGCCTATGATGCCTACTGAGTACCCTATATTTTGGTACTCATACTATATTTCTGCATCTTTTTCTGATTCAGCACCTAGTATGAGTCACCTTCGTTGATCCTCTGCTTGTTTGTGGACTATTGATGTTTGGACCGTGGTGAGCTCTTAGTGCCAGAAGATTTACTTCGTTCCTTCTTGGAGTTAATGTCTTTATTTTGTATTTTGATAGACAATTGTATCCTTGTATAGCCTTATTCTTGTACTTTTAGAGGCTCTTGTATTGGTGACACAAGGTCCAGGGTAGGTATCCTATATATATATATATATTGTCTTTCCTTTTTTAGGGCCTACGATGTTTATTTTTTCACTCGCTATGTATATATTTTTACTATATGGACTGTTTTTCTAATTTTCGCTTCACTTGTTATTTATTTTAGTCTTTATTTTTAGTTATCTGTTGAGTTTTGGCTTACTACTGAGGGGTTATAGTAGGTTCCATTATGGCCTAATTTTGGGTCGTGAAAGCGTGGTATTAGAGCTTTAGGTTCACCAATCTTACCAGTACAATAGCAAGTGCCTAGTAGAGTTTCACGAATCCGCATAATGACATCTATATCCTATATTTGAGAGTCTATATAGAATTCTTAGGCAAAATACACCTTTTTAATTCCTTATCATGTGTTCATAAGTCTATTAACTTCTAAATTTTGTTTGTTTCATTATTTCTCAGATGTTTTCGATGAGATCGTTAGTAGGTGGGGGCAAGGCTCCCGCACCTATAGCTAAGGCCCCAGCTAAGGGTGTAGGAAGAGGTAGACCTAGAGGTTGAGGCTGGGCATGAGCTACAACAACAACTTGGGTGTAGGCTAGGGCACTATCACTAGAGCCAGAGGTAGAGGTTAAGGATGTTCAGTATTAGCTTGAGGGTGTAGGGCCAGCCTAGCCTTCAACAAGGCTAGTAGCCATGTTGGTTCTTCAAGATACTTTGGTCAGGGTCCTTAGTTTTTTAGAGGGTCTATCACAGGCGTGGACTTTTCCTAGCACCCCAAGTGGTTTACAGGTTAAAGATGAGGCACAAACTTCAGTTCAGGTAGCGGCATAGGGTGTTCAGGGTTCAGGAGTGCAGCTTGCTACTGGGGCTTCTCGTTTAGAGGTATTGCTAGTTCCTGCTGTTGTTTAGCCTATTAATGCTATGCCAGTTATGTCTTCTAAGGAGGATAAGATGCTTTATAGGATTATCAGATTAGGTCCTTCAAGGTTTTTAGGTGCTTCGGGAGATGACTTCTATGATTTTCTCATGAGCTTCCTAGAGAGGTTGCATAACCTCGGCTAAGTGGATTAGGATGGGGTTAATTACAACACATTTCAGTTAGAAGGGTTAGTTAAGTAGTGCTAGAGAGATTATCTTGAGTGCGAACTAGCAGGGTCACCTCTGAAGACTTAGGTTCAGTTCTCCGAGGCTTTCATTGAGAAGAATGTACCTCACAACATGAGGGAGAGGTTGAGATATGAGTTCATGGACAATCAACAGGGCTCTCTGTCAGCTTTTGAGTACGAGACACAATTCCATGAGCTTGTTAGACATGTTGCTATGATTATGCCAATAGAACACAAACATGTCTGCCAATTTGGTAGGGGATTAATTCTACCACTCTATTTGGCAATAGAGCAACTACTAGCATCTAGGGCTATGTTCTGTATAGTTTTCGATCAAGTGCAAACTATTGAGGGTATACATCATGAGACCTATGAAGGCAGCGATAAAAGGCACCACTGTTATGGTAGTTTTAGTAGTTCTCAGTCCAGAGGTAGGGGTTTCTCTTGTACATGTTACCCTCGGCACTTTCAGCCTAGTAATACCATTTAGGAGGCACTAAACGTTTTTGGAGTGGGTATTCAGGTTTGTGTGGTCAGGGAAACCAGAGTTCTTGATAGATATTACAAGGTGCATATTCTGGGTACTCGGGCTGCGGTGGCTATTTTTGTACTACAAGATCTCTTCTTCATCCGTTGGAAGAAAGAGGCTACTTAAGTGTAGTGAGTTAGGGCACTTTGCTTTTAGTGTTGTGCCTATGAATGTAAATACTCCTGTAGGTGATTCTATAGTGGTGGATCGTGTAAATCAATATTCTATGGTGACTCTGTTGGGGTATGACACTTGGTTATACCTGATTATCTTAGACATGGTGGATTTTGACATGATTCTAAGAATGAATTGGCTATCTCCTTATTATCCAGTTTTGGATTCCTTTTTCAAGACTGTTACCTTATATATGCTTGATATCCCTCCTATTGTGTAGAAGGGTACTAATAGCCATGTGCCAAGTGGAGTTATATCATTTCTGAGGGCACAATGATTGGTACAGAAGGGGTGTTTTGCCTATGTTTCTTATGTTTGTGATACTAGTGCCGACACTACTTCACTTGAGTAAGTTTCTATGGTAGCGAGTATGCAGACATATTTCCTACTGATTTATCGGGTCTTCTGCCTGACCATGACATTGAATTTGATATTGAGGTTGAGTCGAACACTCAACCTATTTTCATTCAATAATATTTGATGGCACCTACTAAGTTAAGGAACTTAAGGAGAAGCTTCAGGATCTTCTGAGTAAAGGGCCTAGTGTGGCACCATAAGGTGCTCCTATTTTGTTTGTGAAGAAGAAGGATGGTTCCTTGCATATGTGTATTGACTAAAGGAAGATGAATAAGGTGACTATCAAGAACATATATATGATGTCACATATTGATGACTTTTTTTGACCAGATACAGGGTGCAACAGTGTTTTCTAAGATAATTTGAGGTCAGGTTATCACCAATTGAGGATCTGGGCTGCGAACATTCCAAAGACTGCCTCTAGGATTCGATACAACCACTATGATTTCCTATTTATATTTTTTTGTTCAACCAATGCCCCAACATCAATCATGGAGTTGATGAACTATGTGATCAAAGCCTATTTGGATTCGTTTGTTATAGTGTTCATTAATTACATGTTTGTCTACTCGAGGAGGTGAGGGGAACATGAGCAACATTTGAGAGTTGTGCTTCAGACTTTGCAGGATTAGTAGTTGAATGCCAAGTTCACTAAGTGTGAGTTTTGGCTTGTGTCTGTGGCATTCTTGGGGCACATGGTGTCCAAGGATGGGATTCTGGTGGATTCGATAAAGATTGAGGTAGTTCGTGATTTGGATATGCCCACTTCTCCTACCGAGGTCTTTAATTTTGTCGGGTTAGTAGGTTACTACAAATAATTTGTGAAAGGGGTTTTCCTCTATAGCAACGCCTTTGACTCGATTGGCTCAGAAGAATGTCCTTTCTAGTGGTTTGACGAGTGTGAGGCGAGATTTTTGAAGCTCAAGGCCTGATTGACTTAAAACTCTTATTCTTACTCTTCTAGTTAAGGGCAGGGATCTATGTATACTGTAATACTTCTAGAGTTGGATTCGATGGTGTGATGATGTAGTAGGGTAGAGTTATTGCATATGCTTCCATGTAGCTGAAGGTTCATAAGAGGAACTACCCCACTCATGACTTAGAGTTGGCGGAGGTAATCTTCACATTTAAGATTTAGAGGCACTATCTATATGGAGTTCATTGGGAGATCTTCGCTGATCATCGTTGTCTTTGTACATTTTAAGCTAGAAGGACCTTAATTTGAGACAACATAGGTGGTTGGAGTTGCTGAAGGACTATGACATTTTGATTTTATATCACCCGAGCAAGACAGATATAGCGGTAGATGCCTTGAGATAGAATGCAGTGAGTATGGGGAGTTTTGCATTTCTAGTGGCAACAGAGCAACCTTTGGCTTCGGACATGCAATCCTTAGCTAATATGTTTGTTAGACTTGATATTTCTGAGCTTGGGTGGATTCTAGCTTTTGTGGAGGCTAGGTCTATATTATTGGAGTAGATTTAGGCACAACTATTCGAGTATGTAAAGTTGAGCATGTTTTGGCATAAGGTTTTAAATGGAGAAGCTAGGAAGGTGACCTTAGATCCAGAGGGAGTTTTGAGGATTGAGGGTCATATATGCGTTCCTAGAATCAGATATTGGGTTAGATTGATTATCGAGCAGGCCCATTGTTCAAGATATTTCATCCATTAGGGAGAAGCAAAGATGTACCATGACTTAAGGCAACACTATTGGTGGTGTGGGATGAAGTATGATGTCTTAGATTTTATGTCTAGGTTCTTGAACTGTCAGCAGGTGAAGTACGAGCACCAAAGACTAGGTGGTTCGAGCCAAAGACTACCCATTCAAGAATGGAAGCATGAGAGGATAGCTATGAACTTTGTCATAGGCTTGCCATATATTTTAAAAATATTTGATGCTATTTGGGTTGTCATTGATAAATTGACCAAGTCTTCTCACTTTCTGCCGGTTCAAACTCTGTACAGTTCAGAGAGGCTGGTTAGATCTACCTTTGGGAGATTTTCCATTTTCATGAGTGATTGTTTCTATCATTTTTGACTGTGGCACTCAGTTTACGTCATGTTTCTAGAGGTCAATTCAAAGAAAGTTGGGCCCCCAAGTTGAGCTCAGCATGACATTTCACCCATAGACTGATGGTGAATCTGAGCATGCTATTCAAAATTAGGAGGATATACTATGGGTATGTGATATTGATATCAATGGTCAGTGGACCAGTTCTTTGCCTTGGTGGAGTTCGCGTAATAATAGCTACCATTCGAATATTCAGATGGCTCCATTTGAGGTGTGTATGGTAGAAGGTACAGGTCTCCGATGAGTTGGTTTGATGCTTTCGAGGTTAGGCGTTAAGGTGTGACTCTATAGATGTAGTTTGGGTGATTCAGGAGAGACTCCGTATGTCTTAGAGAAGTCAAAATAGTTATGATGATCAAAGGGTGAGAGACTTGGAGTTCATGGTTAGAGAAAATATATTATTTTGAATGTGGCCCATGAAGGGCGTGATGAGGTTTGGGAGGAAGGGCAAGCATAGCCCTAGGTTCATTACCCAATTTGAGATTTTGCGATGGATTAAGGAGGTGACTTATGATTTAGCATTGCCTCCTGCTCTTTTGGGTGTTCACCCTATTTTTCATGTGTCTATGTTGATGCGGTACATATCGGATGAGTCTCACGTCCTTCCGTGGGAGTCAGTTTAGTTAGATGAGTCTTTGGCTTTCAAGGAAGCACCTGTTTCTATTTTAGACAGGCAGGTTAGAAAGTTGAGGTCTAAGTAGATTCCATTGGTCAAGATTCAATGGAGGCATTGTCCAGTTGAGGAGGCTACTTGGGAGACCAAGGTCGACATGTGGACTAGATATCCCCGACTTTTTGAGACTTCAGGTACTTTCTGTTCATTAACTTTCAAGGACAAAAGTCCTTTTAGTAGTGGATATTGTAATGACCCTCGTGTTCATTTTCCCTTTTTCGAGTGTTTGTACCATTTCAACCCCTCTAGTAGCTTCTACACTGCTTCGATGACGTGCTGGGATTGATGGCACGTTTCTTGAGGTGTTTGATTAGGTTTTTAGAAGAGGTTCCCTATTTTGGATTTCTTAAAGTTTAAATGTTTGACTTTTGTCAACATTCTAAGTAAATATGCTCGGAGGAGAATTGCATCAGCGCTATTAGCTCCAAAACATGGATTTTGGGCTAGTGGGACTTTTGGTTCGGGACCAGAGGCTTTTAAACTTATTTTGGGTACTTAGTGGTTCTTATGACAAACTAAAAAAATGTTGACTTCAGTCAACATTTCATCAAGACAATCTATGTTGGTCATTTCGGTAATTCCACTGAGTCTGGAATGTCATTTCCTATTAGGTAGCATATTTACTTTATGTTCACCAGATTTTGAATTAATCCCGAGAGTCCATTCAGTATCATTTTTAGACTTGGTGTTTGTTGGTTTGTAGTGTGGTCCCTGCGTTGAGCTTGGAAGTGCATTTCTTGGTTGATTCTTCACCTTTATTGTTCTGGGTAAGTTCCTAGTACGTCCCTCGTGTTTTCTCATTGATTATTATGCCTATATCTGTCTCTATTCCATTAATTTGTATCTTAAATCTCCTTTGATCTAAGTAAGATTTCAGGGTTTTTTGATCCCCGAATCAATTACCATATGTGCCCAACTTTTGAGCACGGGTTTATGGCCTCATATGGAACATAATTGCAAAATTTAATTCTTCTTTCATCGACGAGCCCCAAGGGTGGATTGTTGACCTAAATTTTGAAATATTTAAATAGGTGTTGTTAGGCCCATATTGACATGTATATTATTTTCGTGATAATGTGGTAGTGATCCAAAGCACTACAGAAGGGAAAGGCTCCCGAGTATCGTTTGTAGTTGTTGTTCAGCTATGAGGTAGGTTATAGTTTCCCTCATTTAGACTTAGCTCGGTTAGATAGTATATTTTATAAGTTTCATGATTGCTAGGGTGAACTGCTAGTATATTTTACATTTTCCATTTGTGTAATGAACCTCTAGGTTATTTTCTTTATTTTTGTGTATTTTCGGCGTTTCAAGCTTTCCCACAACGGCTACAGGTCATTTATGACTTATCAAAACTCACAGTTCAGTTTTTGAGTAGTTCATTTTTATTTTAGGCCCATTTTCCTATTTTAAAACTCTTAAAGCTAGAAGAGTTGATTTTGATCAACATTCAGAGAAGACGAACATAGATGGAAATTTCGTCAATGCTGTTAGCTTTGGAATGTTGACTTTGGGTTAGTTAGACCCTTGATTTGGGTCCCGAGGCTTTTGCTCTCATTTTGAGCTATTGGGTTCTGTTTTTGGTAAAATTTGGGTATTTGGGCATGGGGTCACTTTTCATCCAAATGATCTCCATTGGGAATTTCATCAATTCTGGAATACCATTTTTGGTAAGGTAGCATAGTGCGTTTGCATTAGCAAGCCCCTAGATAAATCTCAAGGGTCCATCCGAGGCTTTTTGAAGTGTTGGAATTAGTTGGTTTTGCTACAACTGCTACATCAATACTCAACCCTTTGCCTACAGGAGGGGTTAGCTGCCTACACAGGGGCACCCATGCGGTGGACAGCCCACGTGCGCACAAAATGAGCATTGGGCCTCTCCTGCCATTGCCCGTTACCTACATGTGTCCTTGACTGCTTACACATGCTTGTGTGCATGGTGGCCAGCCCGCTTGCATGTAGAAGAGATGTCGGGCATTGTCTTTCCTTGCCCTTCGCATGCGCGAGTGCCAGGCTGCGTGCACGGTGGCCTGCCCGCTTGCGCGAAGCTTGTGCCTACAGCTATATATATTTGTTTAACTTTTGTTTTTTCTCCTTATTTCTAAATTCTTCCATTGATTTTGAGCTTCAAGAGGTGGTTAAAAGCTTACAATTCTTCACACATTATTCTGGTAAGTTCACCATAATTCCCTGCTCATTTCCCATCGTGTAATTCACGTTTATCTTGCTTTTATTCCATTAAAATTCCTTGTATAAATCTCTTGATCAAGTGATCTTTCGTAGATGTTTTTGGCCGTGAAACGAGTCCCATTTGCACTAAAAGTTTAGGCATGGGTTTATAAACCCGTTGTGAACAAAATTGTGAAATTTATTTTTTGTTTCATTGCACGGGCCCTGAGGGTCATTTCCTGACCCGAATTTCCATATAGAAATATGAGTATTATTCTTCTAATCTTGACACCTAGTTTATGTGTGTGAGAGAATGAAAGCATTCTGAAGCTACCGGGAAGGGGAAGGCACATGAGTGATGGTTTGTTTTTGCAGTTCGACCCCGAGGTAGGTCATGGTTTCCTTTATTTAAACCTGGCTTAGTTAGATTTTATAGGTTACTTGAACGTTAGGGTAGGTTTTAGATTAGAACTAAGATTGAATCTTGTTTTCTGCTTAAATTAGCCATTTTTCGATACCATAGAGTAGGTTGATTTATGTTTACCCTTAGTTTAGGAGCTCGTAGCATTGTCCTGATTAGACTAGAATCCTTAGACTATTTTAAAGAGGGTTTAGAGGTAGAGTAGGTGTTTTTACTTGATTTCATGTTTATTTATGTTTCTTCCATTTATATTTACCATTAGTGTGTAACTATGGGCCCGAGGCCATAACTTTGGACTACACGGAGTTCTAGGTAAGTACTTTGTTTTGAGGGAGCCCTTGCCCTATCTTTGGTGTATATTTCTGCATTTACTTGGTTGTTGTACTGCATATATGCGTTCATGCAATCATGAACATGGAACATAACTGGGTTTTCTTAGAAAAGGCAGTTGGTTTCTGAGTTAAAAAGTGGTTTTCACTGTTACTATTCATTTCAAACTTCTAAAAAGAATTTGTCCGACTTCACTACTGATTTTATATTTAAAAGCTAATACTCCTCCCTTTTTACTGATTTAAGTTTCGTGAAAAGTGCTTTTACTTATTGCATGTTCGATGTAAGATACTGGACTCATATTTACGTATTGCATATCCGATGTAAGATTTTGGACTCATGTTTCCTTATTGCACGTCTGATGTAAGATTCTGGATTCATGTAGCATCGGTCGCATACTGCATCGCATCTATCTCATGTTGCACTGCCTTATATGTTGATTGATCCTGCGTTAAATGCTTGATTTCCTTATCATTATTATTTTCACTATTTGTTAGATTATGGCTCATTTAATTGATAACTACTTTTAGGTGTATCCCTGTAGCTATCTTAATTTCCTGAATCTTATATTATATATTATATTTTGGAGCACGATCGGTCTATGATACCTATTTAGTACCCTGAGTTTTGGTACTCATACTACACATCGCATTTTTTTAATGCAACATCTAGTACGAGCCACCCTCATTGATCCTCTTAGCGTTCGTGGCCAACTGTTTCATCAATAACTATAAGGATAGGAGGATCACTATCTATTAGATTATGGCTCGCACCCAAATCACACAATGCCTTGGCATAGTAGAAGGCTCCTATGATGCACAGGATAGTAAATGCGCCAAAATCCTCCTTTTTCTGCACAAGAGAACAAGAGGCAATTTCACTACAATGGTGCAAATTATCGGTGGGATCAAAACGCATAGTTCTCTTCTTTGTCACCAGATCCTTCATGAATTTTGCATATCCAGGCATCTGCTCTAGTGCTTCTACCAAAGGAATATTAACCAATAATTTCTTCAACATGGAGATGAATTTTTTATACTTTTCTTCTTTGGCCTTCTTGACTAGTCTCTGTGGAAAAGGTAATAGAGGTCGTGGCATAGGCTTTAAGACCTGAGGGACATCCTATTCCTTCCCTTTGGTAGTTACAACTTTCTTCTCACTTGAGTTCTTATTGCCACCCTTATCTTCAAAATTGACCACAATTTCAGCTTAATTTTTCTCAGGCTCGGTCGGTTCATCAATAACTATAGGGACAAGAGGATCAAGAGTTTGTTTCCCACTTCGAGTGGTCACTTCCATGAAATGCCATCATTTTTTGGATTCTGTACTATAATACTAGGAAGTGTACCCTTCTGGAGCTGGTTCAAGGCTATATACATTTGACCTAACTACTGCTCAATTTTCTTGATGGCGGTGGCATGCGACTTTACTTTCTAATTCATGCCTGAGATGTTAGCACAAATTTCTATCAAGTTGTCATCAGTAGTATCCACCTTCTTTAGCACCCTAACCAGCATGTCTTCCATCCTTTTAAGACCAGTACCTCCTTCACGGTTTCCAGAAGGGACATATAAACCACTTTTATCATTCATTTAGCCATCCCTTTTGTTCCAATCACCATCTTTGTACCCAAACCAGTTGTAGTTGTTGTCTCTATCTCTTTCTCTATTCCGACAATAATTTCCTTGACCCCGCCAAGTGTCCTAGTTAGACCCTTTGTCGTTGGCTCGAAAACCCATCACCTGATAATTTAGAAAGTTAGCCTCTTCATCAAATTCATGCTCATCATGCCTAGGTGCTTTCAATTGTGAACCCACTGTATTCACCTTCTCAGCTCTATTGCTAATGACATTCTTACCAATAATATCAATGATCATCTTCAATTTTGCCACATCTTCACTAAGATCATATAACTGTTGCTGGTCTATAGACTTGCCTACAACACAAGTTCCAGTCGGGACTTCAGACTTCCTCGTGTGCCAATGCCCTGTTCATCTTTGGGAATTTATCTAGCATCTCAGCTGCAGCTGCATAAGTATTGTCCATAAATACACCTCCAGTAACAGTGTCAGCTATGACCTTTGTATTTTCATTCAGGACCCTGTAGAAGATCTCCATGAAAGTTTCATTTGGAATCCTGTGATTTGGTACCTGTTTCAGCTTCTTATTTAACCTCAGCCATGTCTCATAGAGTGACTATGTGTTCAGCTGCCTAAAATTATAGATCTATTGTTTAAGTTGCAACATCTTTGACAATGGGAAAAATCTCTCCAAGAATTGATTTTTCAGTTTTCTCCATGTAGTGATCGAATCATTAGGAAGCTTAGCCAGCCAAAGAGTTGCTTCTCCTGTCAAAGAAAATGGGAATAGCCGTAGTCTAATAGCATCCTGACATACCCCAGGTAACTTGTAAATCTTGCAAATCCCCACAAAGTTAAACAAGTGTAAGTTTGCTTTATCAGTGGGTTTGCCTGCAAAAAATCCCTTCAGCTTCAGCAATTGGATCATGGTACTGGTGATATGAAACTTTGTCCCAGTGCAAAGTGGTGGTGGGACTATGGCACTGGTGGCTCCTATATCATCAAGATTAGCATCATCATCATCATCAACTTCGTAATGAGGGATATATCGGGGTTGGTAATGTTGGTGGCCCCTAATCCCTCTTTGTCGATAGGTTGATCTTTGTTAATATTATGTGGGGCCAACTCCTCCCCCACAACTTCTACATCCAGTGCGGCCTGATGGGCAGCCTCTTGCCTTGCTTGTCAGCTAAAGCATTCTGGTGAGCTTGATCTTCGGCGGCTTGAGCTACCTATGCTTCTCGTATCCTTTGTTGTTCTATGGGCAGCATCCTGGCTGTGGCCTGCTCTAGTGTCTCGGCAATTCTATCCTTAACAGTGTTTCTCAAAGTTTGATGCAGTTCAAGATCATGTAGAATCAGGGGATTGCCTTGACTCCATGTACTGGGCATGCACAAGTGTGCAAACTAAGAAGCAAATAAAAAACAACAGAAAAAGTAAATCAAGAAATAAGGACTAACAGTCAAATAAACACAATTGCGCTATTTCAAAATCGTATTCCCTGACAATGATGCCAAAATTTGATACGCCCAAATTACACCTCCATTAAGGAGTATAAAGTGGTCGATGTTCAAATATAGAACCTAACGAATGTTATGGTCGATCCCACAGGGAATATGGTTGGACCTAGGTCAACTATGCATATTTGCACTCTTAGCCGTGTTATTTCCCCAATGGAGAGATTTACAACAAGTAATGTTTGTAAAGAAAAGTGTAACAAGTATCAGAATATCAGCTTCAATTATCGTTAATCAGTGAGAGAAGTGACTAGGGTAGTGTTCCCCGTGAGTTCATAATGCATCAAGGCATTGTACTAGAAATCTAGTCTAGTGCTCATCATGCAATATCGGTAAATTAAATACAACTAAATGGATGGTTACCAAGATAGAAGAATATTACCACGCAACTTGGTTACTGTACGGGCGTTTGCTTTACTAGCCCTTACTAGTAATCCCAGGTTAGCTATTCCCGAATAAGGTTAAGCTATATAGATGATGGTTGATAGCCTCAAATCTCTATTATATAATCCTTTTTCCTATTAGTTACACCTTTGGTTAAGAAAGTAAGAAAAAGGTGAGTTCTAACGTCGCACCCTTTAAAAAGCAATCAAAGCAAAGAGAAGAACAATACATGCATGAACAACATTCTAGAATTACTAAGTACTTTGCCTACTTTATTAATCCTTCATGGTTCCCACAATCCTAGTTGTGGATTTAGCTACTCATGTTCATAAGAAAATAACTTAATTTAGATGAAGAAATAATAATTATAACTTACGGTGTGAAATAAAGAAATTTTGAATCTTAAATTATCAAGAACACTTCAATAACAAAGAATAAATGATCGTATTCTAAAAAGTATGTAGAAAAATGTTGACAATATGTTTTATTGTCCGAAAAACTGAGTAATAGCTAAAATAAACCCTAGGAAAAGTATTTATAGACAAAAAGACTGAATCCTACAAAAACTGGGATAACTGATCACAATTCTTCCAAAGGGAAGATTCCACCATCCGTCCTGGTTCCCACGGGCTATCATAAATGTCTATCGGGGTGTCTTTTCTCTGAGTAATGCTTCCTGTCGAGTTCCCCTGGTCAAAGATGATGGGCTATTGTCATCCACGATCATCTGAGTCTAAAAGTTATGCCATAATTTGACGTTCAACTTTGACATATTGTGGCAAGTCTCACAGCCCATCGAAATTGGGCATCGGGTACTTGCAAACCTTGACTGTAATGTTCCCACGATTAAATATGATGTCCTATAGCACTTTTAATGACCCGTACTATTGGTCATTGGGTTCCTTTTGACATATGATCCTCTTTGGTACATTCCCACGCCCTCTTCCCAAGGGGAGTGGTGGATCTCAAGCCCGTGGGGCATTGATTTTAGACCAGAAGCAACAACTTTTCATGTATTTTTGTGTTCCAAGTTCTTTTCCCTGCACAAGTAGCAAACATGCATCATATCTAACAAAACACACTTAGGAACTCCCAAAATTCTTAGTTTTAAGCGTCGAAAGTGTCGTGAAATCTCGGCACATCAACACCCTCAACTTTGAAGATTTGCTTGTCCTTAAACAACTAACAAGACTCTACTATGATGCTTAGGCATTAGCATACTAGAAAAATCATGGCATATTAATAACGATTGTTTTGGCAACACCCTTTTAAGATCATATCCTACCCTTCCCTTTGTTCAAAAAATATATTGTGCATTCATTCAAGCATTCTAAGATAACACTGAAGGACCAAAGAATGACATTGCATTATTGCCAAACAAACCAGCTTATACCATTCACACAACTTCACACGTAGTATCTAGATAATGTTATATTATTCCCTTCACATATCAAAACAGAGTCTCTCACGCCTATAGGCAACAAGAACGGGACTATATATCAAAGATGCGCTCATACTCACAAAGTAGTTCAAATGATGGATGCATAATACCATAATCTTGCCCTGATATTCTTACGCCTCGATGTTCAAACAGTGGACCATAATCACTCTAGGACTTTCTTTGGCTTGTATCATAGGCTCGTGGACGGGTGTGGTGTGTTTGGAAATAGTAACTAACCCTCATTGACACTATGCTATTCTCTACTCCACTTTTTAAACTAAGCTTTTTCCTCCCCTTTTCTCCTTTTATTCTTACTTTGTCTTCTTCAAGTAACGAGTGCGGTAATTTTTTTTCTACTCAATTTTTTCTCATTCATTTACATTTTTTTTCTTTTCTTTATCTTTTTTTTTCTCTTTTCAGCTCATGCCACACTCGCTACTTCCCTTTTTTCTTATAATTGTCTACTCTTTTCATACCCCATTTTCTTTTCATGTACCTCTACAATAGACACCCTTAACTTAGGCAATTTGCCTGAGTTGAGGTGCACAATATCCAAGAAGGGACCAGGGCAAAACTAAAGGTTCAAAGAAAATCAGCGAATGTGAATAGGCTAATATAATAAAAAGGTCAATGTTAGGCTCGAAATATGGGATCAAGGATATCAATTTCATTTGGTTGGTCATTTAGGCTAAGTGGACTGCATTTCAACAACGGCCTAGGATCACTTCCTGACCAACTATTCTACAACTTAGGCAAGACTAACTGGGAAAGTTCTAGATTGGCATACAACGCAAAAGCAATGTTAATATCTCGCACGCTCATGGCACAAGATTACATTAGTATATAATAGCACATCAGTTGTCCTACCAGATCAGCACAGTTATCATGCAATAAACACAACATTAGAAATTGAGGCAAACAAGTCAACATGTGAATCTTGAAGCACATATAATTTTTTTGGAAGGGTCTCATTTTCCATTCAAAAACAGTTGTTGAAAATAGGTATGCCCATATATTTCATACTAAGGTCTTCCTAGATACGTCTACCTAACAAAACCTAGACATGTTGGTTCAACAAAATTAGAGTCCTCGAGGAAAGAACACATCAAGAAAACCCCAAGGACCCGGGCACCCTTAAGGTACCCTCATGGGTTGCCTCACATGCAGGGCCTGATTTAACATCACAGAACTATGTGAGTGTCTACGCTACTCACACTTCACCTGAACACTCTAGAAACACATAAATTACCAGCTTGACCCCACCCCACCAAATGATACGTGTATTGTACCTAATGCACTAAAAAATATAAGAACAGGGGGGCAAGACCCATGGATGGCGCCTAAGTGCAGTCATCCTCTATAATGGATGGGACAAATGGATTGGCACCCGTATCTTTTTCAAAAACTAGGGTTAACTCTGCAACTTTCTCCTTATCAAACGCTGCCTGGGCATCTTTCTCATCATCAGCATCAACCCCCACAATGGGGTCTAAAAAGTTTAATTTGTAGCACTCCCCACACCACTCCTAAAAGTACCTCTACTAATCGAATCCATCTGGATCTGATGCTCAACCATGGATGCTTTCTGTACTTTGATTTTTTCTTTGTCACGCTTTGTTTTATCCCTCACTTGCTTTTGAGCTAGCTATTTTGGACTCATCTCGGCATCGTCCCCCTCTTCCCAAACTTTTTTGTCTTTCTTTCTCTTTTTTATCTTTTCCTCTTGAGAGCTAGCCAGCTTATTGATATCATCCATAGCCTTTTTTTCTACTTGTGGTCTCAGGAAATCTCATAAACTAAGCATCAGCGCGGGCTGCACTCTAAGGTCAGCCACTTCTGTTATAAACCCGACCAGCTCTTCCTTCATATTTGACTACTCAGCAGCTCACATCTTGTCCAGTCTTTGATTAATCCTCTCTTCCATGGCATTAATGTGGCCATTCACATCTTTGAATGGTGCAATGGCTCACTCAATAGAGTTATCTATGATATATTAGAAGTGCTCGGTGTACTAACGCAACCGTTTCTCAAGCAGTATGGTTTTCTGTACCATTTTGGAAAAGTTTACCATATGCAAAGCATAGACTGATATAGGCTCAGACATTGGAGTTGGAGCAATAGTGGATGTGGATGGAGTTGTAGAAGTGGTAGGAATTGTGGGATCAACCCCGTGAGGAGTTAATATTGTACCCGTATGAGGTCGACCAGAAGTGACCGCAGCTTCTTCGCCCTCAACTGTAGGGGTAGCTTTATTCAGGCTAATCTGTTGTGATGCCAACCCCACAATATATGGTTAATATTCTAGAGGAAATCGTAAGGCCTCGTGGATAGTAGTTTTCTCAACTGAGCCTGAAGTGGATCCCTTACCCCTTTGAAGTGGATTGTTTTCATCTTTAGATCACTCCGGATGATGTGTATTTATGGAATGAACAACATGGTCAATTCCATACAATTTTGGGACAACGTCCTTATCACATAAGCCAATAATCATATAGGGGAAGGGGTAAGATGTGCCAAATCTTGAGACCCTATACCTGAATTACTCTACAATGATATGGACAAAGTTTAATTTGTACTTTAACATCAGACTAGCAACCAATATTGTTATCTCCTTCATCAACTGATTATCACCCCCAGTCAGCATGAGCCAGAGATGAACCACCACTTACTAAAATCTAGCTTCAAAGCTCAGGGTCAATTTGGTGATCTTTGGCTTTGCCTGGTGCAACCAAGTTAGGGCCCCTTCAGCTATAATCCGCGCCATCCACTTAGTTTGCTCATCTTGGCTGTTATACCTGTAGTCATACTCTGTCATTTCTGAATGCTCCACATATTGAGGTCCATAGATAAATTGGTTGACTGTGGAAGCTGAGATATCGATAGGTACCCCACTAATTGTTACACTCTCTTGAGCTGCTAGGTCCTTCATATTTTGGCTCTTCTTGCAGCTAATCTCTTTCAAGGCCTGATAATTGGCATAGAATTCCTGGACTATCACAGGCTGATATTCACCGGGTGGCTTGCTGGTCCTGGCTAAGTCTTAGTGGCAGAAATATTCATCGAGCTTGGAGAATTCCTTGAGCTAAGTGGTGTCAATCCTTTATTCTTCCACAATGGGACGTCGGACATGCCCCTTGGCCATTAAAACTAAGCCATACTAAAAAATATCTTTAGCCCCTTTCATGCACCACCTTTCCAGTTCTCTGAGATCCGGAACATTACTTGTGATCACAAGAGGGGTTCCAAGTGCTTTTGGAGTGGGTGGAGTCGGCTCACTTTCTTGTGACCTATACTTTGAATCAGACCCGGATTTGGATTCAGTGTCTTTTCCACTCGAATCTACGATGGCATTGTATTTACTACCTTTTTTTGCCGACTCAGCATCACCCCCTCTTGTATTAAACTCACAGATCTGGACGATGACTCTTACCCCTCTTCAGACTGGGACAGGAATGCGGTCAGAGCCCTGGCTCCTCCCACTGCTTAGGAGCTTGCGCTTTTATGTTCTATTTTACTCCTGGAGATTCTTTACCCTCACGGTACTACTTTGCTATCAGTCACCCAGGAGTATTTAGCCTTGCAAGGTGGGCCTCGCTGATTCACATGGGATTCCATGTGCCCCATGCTACTTGGGTAAGAGCCTAAGCTAGTGATGCTTTCGGCTACTGGACTTTCGCCATCTAGGGTGCAACTGAGTTATCGCTACGCCCCTAAGCTAATAAGATCTTTTGTTAATACTTGATCACCAGTTAAATAGTTCGGGAGCAGACAGTGTTTCTCTTCCTTCTCTTATGATAGAGCATAAGGAGCGGTTGGTAACTTTTTTTCTATGGGCCTGAAAAAAAAAGCATTTTCATTTTCTCTGCTCTAGTACTCTTTCGGTGATTCCATTGTGCACCAAAAGAAAAAGTTGTCGTGTACTGCTGCGCCAGTTGATCGATTTAGATTTATTTCCCCAACCTTACCTAAGGTCGAGCAGAGGACCTTATATTTAGGATGGCCTCCCGCATCGGGAAGCATTTTTTGAATCATTCTCTTTGTCCGGTGATGTACCTGCCCCCTTTTTAGATTGGGGGGAAAGTGAGATAACCAACTATCTCATTATGGTACATGTGAGGGGAGTTTCTTTAGGCTCTTTCGTATCTCTATAAGATTCAGAGGGTTGATCCTTTAGGCGAGATAAAATATCTTTTTCCTTAGCTTTGCGAGGACCCCCTTATCACAGAGGTGTCACTGGAACCATAAGTACCTGTGGATGAACAGTGTTAGTACATCTGAACCAAGAAAATAAAATAAAAAAAGATAGAATTTTTTTTCCAGATTAAAGCCTTCCACAGGCGTGGGAGGTCCGACGGCCTGTCGGGTTGGCAATCGGAAAGAGACAGAAACAATTAATAATAAGATTTGTCCTCCCATGGTGGATTCCCACGAGTGTGGGAGGTCCGATGGCCCATCGTTTTTGGCCGTCAGAAGGGGCAGTGGATTGATAGGCCTTGCCTTCCTTTCCCACGTCTAAATCCCACGGTCATGGGAGCTTCCATGGCCCATCAAATTTGGCTATGGGATCATGGAAGTGGGTGCTTTCCTTACTATTCTCATGATATAATCCCTTGAATAACCCATGATACCACTCTAAACCCCACACACATTTTAGCATGATTAATTTGAACAATAATTCTTTCTAACCATAGTTTCTACCATAACAACAACAATATACACACATGCATTCACACAGTTTATATCTAGGTTTCTTCATTTTAGATGTAATGTAGTTTTCACAACATGAGGACCTATAGATTTAGTTACTCTATGAATAAGTTTGAAGCCTTGGAGTTATATTGAATTTACTCTGTATTTCCAAATTTTCTTGAAGATGGAAGTTTGAGTAACTTGATGAAAATGCCTAATGCTTGTGCTCTGCGAAGTTGTTTTGCATGTAGAAAGCTTAGGAAGTGATTGATTTTAGCTAGGAAGAGGGTTAAGAATAGTAGGAGTTATGGAGGGAGTATTTTGATTGGGTGTCAATTTTAAACCAAATGCAATTTAAAAGGGGAAAGGGGCGCCGGATCAGACTCAGATCTGGTTTAAAAAGTTACATTTAACGTACTCAGACCATGGTCAATTCCAATGGCCCGTGGAAAACTCGTCAGCCCATCCCATGGGAAACTTACCTGGCCATAAATTAGTGCATTACCATGGCCTTTGGGGATGCGACGGCCTGTCATGATGGACCATGGAAATGGACAAGTGAAATTTTTGCAATCTTTGAGAGCCGACGATAGGTGCTACGGCCCATACACTATCTGACTAACCATTGAACTTTACCATCAGTTCATTCTAGTGCCCATTCCTCTGAATTTTAGTGGCACTGTAAACTCCCATAATCCATGGTACCTGTGATGGCCCATCATAATAGCCCGTGGGAACTCCTTTTTTATAATTTTCTTCATTTTTCTATTTATTAGCTCCTGCACACTTGAACAAATGTTAATCATGGGTTTACTCCCTTGCAGCGCCTGATTTAACATCGTGGAAAGATGCATATTACTTGACTACTCAGACTTCATCAAGTTTCCCTCATGGGTTTCCTCCTATGCAGCACTTGATTTAACGTTGTGGCACGATGCAGGTTCCTTGGTTACTCATACTTCACCAAGGTCCCAACCTTCAACAACCTTTATCTCTTCTACACTTCCCAAGTAGGCATTAACACGCTGACCATTTGCCTTGAACTGCTTACCTCTACGGTTCTCAAGATCTATCGCACTGTATGGGGATACCTGTACCACTCAAAAGGGTCCCATCTACTTAGACTTCAGCTTGCCATGAAACAAGCAATGTTTTGAGTTGAATAGTAGATCCAAATTGCCTAGTTCAAAGTGTCTCTTTTCAATGTTCTAGTCATGGTACATCTTCATTTACACTTTGTATAGTGCTGAACTCTCATAAGCGTTGAGACAAAACTCATCAAATTTATTTAACTAGCCAAGGCGCTAATAGTATGTGGCACACTAGTACAAGTTTAGTTTCTTGAGCACCCACATGTCTTTGTGCTCAAGCTCTATCGGAAGATGACAAGCCTTTCCAAACAAAAGCTTATATGGAAACATACCTATTGAGGTCTTGTAAGCAGTCTGATATTCCTATAGAGCATCTTCAAGTTTTCAAGACCAATCTGTTCTATGTGCATTGACAGTCTTTGCTAGGATTGTCTTTATCTCACGATTGGAGACCTCAACCTGGCCACTAGATTGCGAATGGTAAGGATTTTCCACATTATGCCTAATCCTATATTTCTCAAGTAGAGCCTGAAACAACCTTCTGCAAAAATGAGAGCTTCATCACTAATAATCGCCCGCGGTGTGCAAAATTTGGAAAAGATGTTCCGCTTTATGAATGTTGTGACACTCTTGCCTTTATTATTGTGAATCACAACTACCTCAACTCACTTAGATACATACTCAATAGCCACCTATATATACTTCATCCCATTCAAACTAACAAACGGACCCATGAAGTCAATGCCCCCTAAATCAAACAGTTCAACCACAAGGATAGGAGTGAGAGTAAACTCATGCTTTCTTGATATACCACCTTCCCTTTGACATTCATTGCAAGAGCTTGCATACTCATGCGCGTCCTTGTGGAGGGTCGGCCAATAATAACCACATTGCAAGATCTTGTGGGCTATCGGATCCCACAATGATGTCCCTTAATAGGGGTTGAATGACATGACTTCAATATATCCATCATCTCCGCCTCAGGTATGTATCTACAAATCGTGGTATCAGAACATACACGGAACAAACAAGGTCCTCCCAAAAGAACTTCTTCACATCTGACATAAACTTCCTTCGATGATGGACGGACAAATCTAGAGGCATAACATCACTCACTAAATAGTTAGAAAAGTCTGCAAACCATGGAACAAAATCTTGAGAGGCATATAACAATTGATTATCTAGGAAAGTGTCATCAATCTTGAGCTCATCCTTCAGATTTAACATTGCCTCTTCCTCCAGTCTAGACAAATGATCAGCTACTTGATTCTCAGTACACTTTCGGTCTGACCTCAATGTCGAATTCTTGCAATAGAACTACCCACCAAATCAACCTAGGTTTAGCATCCGTATTTTCCATGAGGAACCTAAGAGCTTCATGGTCATTATGCATGATCACCTTGGTGCCAAGAAAATAGGATATGAACTTTTCAAAGGCAAAGACCACAACAAGAAACTCTTGATCTTTCACAGTGTAGTTATTTTGAGAAGCATTCAGTGCTTTGCTAGCATAGAATATAAGATGGAGAATCATGTCATGTATCTATCCTAGAACTGCTCCTAGCACCACTCCACTAGTATCACACATAACCTAAAATAGTTGAGGCCAGTCAGGTATAACAATGATGGGCATAGAGATCAGCTTTTGCTTGAGAAATTCAAAAGCCTTCAGACATGCATCATCGAAATCAAACTTCAGATCCGTCTCTAACAACTTGCACAATGGATGTGCAATTTTCAAGAAGTCCTTTATTAACCTGTGATAAATATCAGCATGCCCCAAAAAGCATCTAATACCCTTCACAGAAACTGGTGGAGGTAATTTTTCAATCACCTCAATATTTGCTTTGTTAACCTGAATACCCTTCTTTGAGATCCGGTAGCCAGGCACTATACCTTCTTTAACCATGAAGTGACACTTTTACCAATTTAGGAACAAGTTGCATTCCTTACATCTCTCAAGCGCACAATTCAAATGGGCTAAACAACCAGGTTGAATGTCACTTCCTCATTATTCAGTGTGAACTTTATATGCCATGTTTCTAAGTCAACTAAAGCATGTCCATTAGCAAGGAATGGTTGTCTCAAGATTATGGGAACGTCAAAATCCACCTCATAATCCAGAATCATAAAGTCTGCTTGAAAGATAAAGGATTCCACCTTTAAAAGAACATCATATAAAATACCCACCTACCTCTTCATTGTGCGATTTATCATAAGAAGCCACATTATCATTAGTTTGGGGGATCCCTAGCCCAACAGTTTGAACACTGCTAATGGAATGAGATTGATGCTTGCACCCAAATCACACAATTCCTTGGTGAAGTAGAAGTCCCCCATGGTGCACGGGAGAGTGAATGCACCAGGATCCTCCTTCTTTTGCATAAGAGAATGGGAGGAAATTGCACTACAATGATGCAAATTATCGACGGGCTCAAAACTTACAATTCTCTTCTTCATCAACAGATCCTTTATTATTTTCAAATATCCAGACATCTGCTCCAGTGCTTCCACTAAATTAATGTTCACAGATAATTTTTTCAACATAAAGATGAATTTTCTATAGTTTCCTTCTTTGGCCTTCTTGACTAGTCTCTGTGGGAAAGGTGGATGAGGTCGTGGAATAGGCTTTAAGACCTGAGGGATCTCTTTTTTCTTCCCTTTTGTATCTATAACATTCTTCTCACTTGGGTTCTCATTGCCACCTTTAACTTCCGAATAAACCATAATTTCAGCTTTATCTTTCTCAGGCTCGACCGGTTCATCAATAACTATAGGGACAAGAGGATCAATAGTCTGTTTCCCATATTGAGTAGTCACTGTCATGCAATGCCCATCTTTTTTGTATTCTGGACTATATTACTAGGAAGTGTACCCTTCTGGCGCTAGGTCAACATAATAGACATATGACCCTACTACTGCTCAATTTGCTTGATGGCGGTGGCATGTGACTTTACTTTCTTATTTATGCCTTAGATGTCTGCAAAAATTTCCTTCAAGTTGTCATTAGTTGTCTCCACCTTATTTAACACCGTAACCATCATGTATTCCATCCTTGTAAGACTGGGATCTCCTTCACAGGATCTATAAGGGACATATAAACCACTTTTATCATTCTTGTAGCCATCCCTCTTGTTCCAATCACTATCTCTATAATCAAACCGGTTATAGGTTTTGTCTATATAATTGTCTCTGTTTTGACCTTGATTTCCTTGACCCTGCTAAGTGTCCTAGTTGAACCCTTGGTTGTTGGCCCAAAAACTCACCACCTGATCATTTAGAAAGTTGGCCTCTTTATCAGATTCAGGCTCATCATGCCTAGGTGCTTTCCCTTGTGAACCCACTGCATTCACCTTCTCAGCTCTGTTATTAATGGCATACTTAGCAATAATATCAATTTTCATCTTCCATTCTTCCACATCTTGACTAAGATCATGTAACTGTTGTTGGTCTATAGACTTGCCTATAACATAAGTTCCATCCAGGATATCAGACTCCCTTGTGTGCCAGCCTATTTGTCTTTGTGACTTTATCTAGCATCTTAGTTGCAGCTGCATAAGTATTATCCATAAATGCACCTCTAGTAACAGTGTCAACTACCACCTTGGTGTTTCATTCAGGGACTGTAGAAGATCTACATCAAGGTTTTATTCAGAATCCTATGATTCGACACATGTTTTAGCTTCTTATTGAACCTCAATCATGTCTCATATAGTGCCTCTGCATTTAGTTGCCTAAAATTTATATACCTCGTGTTTGAGCTGTAATATCTTTGACGGTGATAAGAATATTTACAAGAATTTTGTAGTTCTCTTCATATAGTGATTGAATCATCAGGAAGCTCGACCAGCCAAAGAGTTGCTTCTCCAGTCAAAGAGAATGGGAATAGTTGTAGTCTGATAGAATCCTAACATACCCTAGATAAGTTATAACTTTTGCAAATCCCCATGAAGTTCATCAAGTGTTAGTTCGCATTATCAGTGAATTTTCCTGTAAGCAATCATATTAGGTTCAGCAAGTAGATCATGGTACTGGTAATATCAAACTTTGTCCCATCGATAAGTGGTGGTGGCACTATGGCACTAGTAGCTCCTACATATATCAAGATCATCATCACCATCATTAACTTTGTAATGTGGGATATATTGAAGATGGTAATGCTGGTTACCCCTGTTCCCTCTCTGTATAGGCTGATCTTGGTTAACATTATGCCAGGACACCTCCTACCCTATAACTTGTGCATCAAGCGTAGCCTGATGGGAAGCCTATTTCCTTGCTTACTTTGCTAAAGAATTATGGTGATCTTGCTCTTTGGCGACTTGAGATGTCTGTGCTTATCATATCCTTTGTTGTGTCTTAGACAACATCCTGGCTTTGGCATGCTCTGGTGTCTCGGCAATCCCGTCCTTAACTATGTTTCTCAAAGTTTGTTGCAACTCAAGATCAAGTGGAATCAGGGGATTGCCTTAACTCCATATACTGGGCATGCACAAGTGTGAAATCTAAGAAACAAAACAAAAACAACAGAAAATATAAATACGAAAATAAGGACTAACAGTCAGATAAACACAATTGCTCTATTCCTAAACCATATTCCCCAGCAACGGTGCCTAAATTTGATACACTCAAATTACACCTCCAATAAGAAGTATAAATTGATCGATGTTAAAATATGGAACCTAACAATGGTTAGGGATAAACCCACGAGGAATATGGTTGGACCTAGGTCAACTGTGTATATTTTCACTCTTAGACGTCTTATTTATGCAATTAGGGGATTTAATGTAACAAGTAATGTTTGTAAGGAAAAGTGTAACATGTAACAATGTATCAACTTCAATTAACATTAATCAGTGAGAGAACTGACTAGGGTAGTGTTCTCCATGAGTTCATAATGTAGTAAGGCGTTGTACTAGCAATCTAGTCTAGCGCTTAGCATGCAAGATCGATAAGTTACGTATAACTAAATGGATGGTTACCAAGATAGAAGAATATCACCATAAAACTTGGTCAGTCTACGGGTGTTTGCTTTACTAATTCTTACTTGTGATCCCAGATTATCTATTCTCGGACAAGGTGAAGCTAATTATATGAGGGTTGGTATCCTTAAATTTCCATTGTATAATCCTTTTTCCTATTCATTACCATTTTGGTCAATCAAGTAAGAATAAGGCGAGTTCTAACGTTGCGCACTGTTAAAAATCAATCAAAGCAAAGAGAAGAATAATACATGCAAGAATATCATTCTAGAAGTACTAAGTACTTTGAATAATTTGTTAATCCATCATGGTTTCCACAATCCTAGTTGTAGATTTAGCTACTCATGTTCATAAGAAAACAACTAAACTCAAATGAAGAAATGATAATTAAAACTAACGGTATGAAATAAATAAATCTAGAATCTTAAATTATCAAGAACACTTCAATAACCAAGAATCAATGATCAAATTCTCAAAAGTATGTAAGAAAAATGTTAACAAGATGTTTTGTTGTCACAAAAAATGAGTAACAGCTAAAATAAACCCTAGGGAAAGTATTTATAGATAAAAAGACTAAATCCTACAAGAACTAGGATAGATGATCGCGACTCTTTCGATGGGTAAATCGCATGGGCCATCGTGGTTTCCATGTCCCATCATGGATAGCTATCAGAATGTCTTCTCTCTGAGTAATACTTCCTGTCAACTTCCCACGATCAAAGTTGACAGGCCATCATCAACCATGGTCTTATGAGTCTAAGAGTTCTGCCTTAATTTGGCAATCATCTTTGACATCCATTGGTAAGTCCCATGGCCCATCATAATTAGGCATTGGGTTCTTGATTCATGCAAACCTTGACTGGAACATTCCCATGGTCAAGTGTGATGTCCCTTAACACTTTTGATGGACCATCCCATTTAATCTTTGGGTGACGTTTGACTTATGATCCTCTCTGGTACGTTCCCACACCCACTTCCCACAGGCCATGGAGGATCTCACGCTTGTGGGGCATTGATTTAAGACGAAAAGCAGTAATTTTTCATGTCTTTTTGTGTTCCAACTTGTTTTCCCTGCACAAGTAGCAAATGTGTATAATTTCTAACAAAAAACACTTAGGAACTCCAAAAAAATCCTTAGTTTTAAGCACTGAAAGTGCCGTAAAATCTTGGCACGTCAGTAGCTTTGGGTCTATACTTCTTGGAGATGGTGGATCATGCCCACACTATTGAGGGTATACTTTGCGATGCCCAAGGGGGTATCAATAAGAGGCCTCGTCATTAAGACAATTATAGTGGTTCACAGACTCGAGGTAGATGTTAATTTAGTAGGAGTCAGCATCAGTAGTGCTACTAGCTTAGCCGGCCTATTCAGGTGGCACTATAGATTTTATAGGGTTAGAAAAGTCATAGTAGTCAGGGCTTGGTTAAGTCTTCTCATGGTGGATATTCTGGGTATTCAAGCCATGGCAGCCATCCTGGTTTAGCGGGTTCTTATATTTGGACTATAATAGGAAAATGTTTCTACTAATGTGGTGAGTTGGGATAATTTTCCAAATATTATCCTTGGGTTAGACACAACAGTCAACATTGTTAGTTGGTTCAGGCCCCTAAGGCCCCAGCACCACTAGCCAGAGGTAGTGTACAGGGTAGTAGGGGAAGTCCCCAGGGTACACGAGGTGGTCCTCAGTCTTGTAAATTAGGTGGTCGTGGTAGTTAGAGTTACATGTATGCAGTTCCAAACCGGAATGAGGTCGAGGCTTAAAATGTTCTTATCACAGGTACGATCTCTAATTGTCATCTGTGAGCTTCTACTTTATTTGATATGAGGTCTATATTCTTCTATGTATCTGCTTATTATGCTACTCATCTGGATTATTCTTGTGAGTCATTGCATGTGCCTATACATATAACTACTCTATTAAAACATTCTTTATTAATAGATCATGTGTATCGAGCTTATGTAGTGACTATTAAGGTGTATGACATGTGGGTAGACCTGGTTGTGCTTGATATGGTTAATTTCGATGTGATTTTAGGCATAAATTGTCTATCTCTCTATCATGCGGTCTTGGATTACTTCTCCAAGATTGTGACTCTTTAGATGCCAGGTATCCCTCTTATAGTATGGAATGGTGCCGATAGCCATATGATGAAGGGAGTTATATCTTTCCTGAGTGCCTAGTGGTTGGTTGGGAAGGGGTTCTTAGCCTATCTTGCTTACGTTTGTGATACTATTGCCACCATGTTGTTGCTTAAGTCAGTTCATGTGGTTTACGAGTATTCAGATGTACTCCCCTCTGATCTACTAGGTCATCCTCATGATTGTGATAATGAATATGTTATTGATGTCGAGCTATGAACTCAACCCATTTCTATTTTGCCATATTTAATAGCACCAGTCGAGTTGAGGGAGCTTAAGTACCAACTCCATGATTTATTAGGGTGCTAGTTTCCATCATTTTTGACCATGATACTCAGTTTATTTTGTGTTTCTGGAGGTCTATTCAGAGTGAGTTGGGTACCAGAGTTGAGCTTAGCATAACTTTTCACCTGCAGACTGATGGCCAGTAAAAGCATACAAATTAGGTTCTGGAGGATATGTTGCAGGTATGTGCTATTAATTTCACAGGTCAGTGGAACCAATTCTTAGCCTTGGCAGAGTTTACGTATAATAATAGTTATCACTCTAGTATTCAGATGGCTCTGTTCGAGGCATTGTATGGTAAGAGGTGTATATCTCTAGTGGTTTAGTTTGATGCCTTCAAGGTTAGACCATGGGGTACAAACTTGCTTGATGATTCTATGGATAGAGTTTGGGTAATTCAGGAGAGACTTCACACTGCCCAAAGTAGGTAGAAGAGCTATGCTGACCGAAGGGTTCAATACTTAGAGTTCATGGTTGTTTATCGTGTTCTCCTTCAGGTATCAGTCATGAAAGGCGTGATGAGGTTTAGGAGGAATGGCAAGCTAAGTCCTAGGTTTATTGGGCCATTTGAGATCCTTCATTGCATTGGGGAGGTTGCTCATGAGTTAGCCCTGCCTCCTACTCTTTCAGGTGTTCATCCTATTTTCCATGTTTCTATATTGTGGGGATATGTTCAATATGACTCTTACATGCTTCTAGCTAGGAGGCTACATGGGAGATCAAGATCAACATACAGACCCATTATCCTCACCTTTTCGAGCCTTCAGGTACCTTCTTTTCTTTAACTTTCGAGGATGAAAGTTCTTTTTGTAGTGGATGATGTAATGAACATCTAGGTCATTTTCTTGATATTCATGTTTTTTCATATATTTCAAGCATTTCCACAGTGGCTACAAGTTATTTATGACTTTTTGGTACTGACGGTTTAATTACCGGGTAGTTCGTTTGTGTTTTAGGCTTATTTCCCTATTTTTAAACTCATAAAGCTAGAAGAGTTGACTTTGGTCAATATTTAGAGAAGACAATCTTAGATGGAAATTCTGTTAGCATTATTAGCTCCAGAATATTTACTTTACGCTAGTTTGACCCTTAGTTCGGGTCCCGACGCTTTGGGTCTTATTTTGGGCTATTGGATTTCATTTTGGTAAATATTGGGTTTTTTGACATGGGGACCACTTTTCATCGAAACGATCTCTGTTAGGAATTTTGTCAATTTTGTTGAGTACGGAATACCATTTTTGGTAGAGTAGCATAGTTTGTTTGCATGCGCAGGCCCACGAATGAATCCTGAGGGTCAATCCAAGGCTTTTTGAAATGTTGGAAATAGCTAGTTTTGCTGCAACTGCTACATAAATACTCAACCCTTTGCCTACACGATGGATTGGTTGCCTACGCAGGGGCATCTACACGGTGGACAGCCCATGTGCTCACAGAAGGAGCATTGGGCCTCGCCTCCCATTTCCCTTCGCCTACGCGTGGCCTTGGCTATCTACGCATGCTTGCGTGCATGTTGGCCAGCCCGCGTGCACGTAGAAGGGGCGTCAGGCCTTGCCTCCCCTTACCCTTCATGTGCGCGAGTGACATGCCACCTACATGAGGTTGCGTGCCCGGTGGCCTGCCCGCGTGCGCGAAGGCTTGTGCCTGCAACTATATATATTTGTTCAAATTCAGCGTCTACTCCTTATTTCCGAATTCTTCCATTGATTTTAAGCTTCAAGAGTTGGTTAAAAGTTTGTATTTCATCCCACATTATTCTGTTAAGTTCACCATAATTCCCCGTTCCTTTACCATCGTGTAATTCACGTTTATCTTGCTTTTATTATGTCAAAATTCCTTGTTTAAATCTCTTGATCAAGTGAGATTTCGAGGCTATTTTGAGCCCTGAAACAAGTCTCGTTTGTGCTCAAATTTTGGGCATGGGTTTATAAACCCGCTGCGAATATAATTGTGAAAATTTATTTTCTATTTCATCGCATGGGCCTCAAGGGTCATTTTTCGACCACCCCTAGTTTATATTGTGATAGCATAACATCATTGTGAGGTAATCCGGAAGGGAAAGGCACATAAGTGGCAGTTCGTGTTTATAGTTCAGCTCCGAGGTAGGTTGCGGTTTATTTCTTTTTGACATGTCTTAGTTAGATTTTATATTTTATAGGTTTACTTAAACGTTAGGGTAAGTTTTTGATTAGAACTAAGCTTGAATCCTATTTTCTACTTAAATTGGACATTTTCAGGACCGTACAGTTGGTTGATTAAAGTTTACCCTTAGTTTAGGAGGTCATAGAATTACCATGATTGGACTAGAATCCTTCAACTATTTTAAGGAGGTTTTAGAGGTAGAGTAGGTGATTTTACTTGTTTTCGTGTTTATATCTGTTTCTTCCATTTATATTTACCATTAGTGTGTAACTATGGGCCCGAGGCATAGCTTTGGACTGGATGGAATTTCAGGTAAGTACCTTGTTAGAAGGGCACCCTTGCCCTATCTTGGGTGTATATTTCTGCATTAACTTGGGTGTTGTACTACATATATTCATTCATACGATCATGAAAATTGCACATAACTGGGTTTTCTAAAAAAAGATGGTTGGTTTCAGAGTTTAAACAATGTTTTCATTGTTATTACGCATTTCAAACTTCTAAAAAGACTTAGTGCTACTTCACTACTGATTTTGAATTTAAAAGCTAAGACGCCTCACTTTTTACTGATTTAAGTTCCATGGAAAGCTCTTTTACTTATTGCATGTCCTATGTAAGATCTCAGACTCATATTTACATATCGCTCCTCAGATGTATATTTCCAGACTCATGTTTATTTATTGGACGTCTGATGTATGATTCTGGACTCATGTTGCATCATCTGCATACTGCACCGCATCCATCTCATGCTGCACTGCATTATATGTTGATTGATCGTGCATTAAATACTTGATTTTCTTATCATTATTATCTTCACTATCTGTTAGATTTTGGCTCATTTAATTGATAACTAGTTTTAGGTGGATCCCTATAGCTAGCTTACTTTCATGTAGCTTATATTATATATTATCTTTCTGAGCTCGGTCGGCCTATGATTCCTACTGAGTACCCCTATTGTTGTACTCATACAACATCTGCATATTTTTCTGGTACAGCACCTAGTATGAGCCACCCTCATTGATCCTCCAAACATTTGTGGCCAGCTATTGTTTGGATCGTGGTAAGCTCCCAGTGTTTAGAGACTTTTAATGCTTTCCATCTACTATTCTGTCTATATTTTTTATTTTGGATAAATTAGTATATGTTGTACAGCTTATTCCCATACTTTAGATGCTCTTGTACCTGTAATACTAGGTTTGGGGTTTGTTCTTCTATATGTTTGTCTTCTCATTCACTTTGGGGCCATTTTTGTATAATTATTACTTTTGGTATGTATCTATATTGTTGGCCCCCTTCTTGTATGTTTTCCTTTTGCTTTTCGTTATTTTAAATGATTTATTGTACTTCCTCATTCTTGAGTTGGCTTGCCTACCGGGGGGTTACCTAGACGTCATCACAGCCCAATTTTTTATTGTGACTTGATGTTTTTTGTATAATTGTCAATTTTAGGGACCTTAAGATAGTTCTCCTTCTTAAGCCTTAGTGTAGGTTGCATGCTATCGTGTTAGGATTAGTTTAAGGATCCGTAGTTATTCTTACGGAAGGTTCTCGTAGTAGAGTAGCTTCCTTGGTTTAATTTTCTCTTTATCCCTTTATATTTCCATATTTATTCCTTCTGTTATGATATTGTGGGCCTGAGGCTGTCGTTTTAGACTGGCTTGACTACGAGCTAGTATGGCTCTAGTGTGGAAGGTGATTTACCCTATTTGGTATGCAATTATATTCATTTATATATGTACATGAGCTAAAACGCATAAATTCATAGATATATATACATGGATCATGTTATGAGTTGGGGAAAAATACTTATTTATGGTTTTAAAATTTAATTACCTCATCTTTTATTGATTCGAGCCCCAAGGAGGGCACACCTTTTTTATTGCTAATTCTTGGTCTTATGAAAGAGATGTACCATCTGTAAATCGTGTCTAAGGTAATATTCTAGTCCATTTCCACTATTTTGCCCCAAGTAAAAGTCTGGTCCAGTTACGCTTTATCTTATTATTACTTTTGATGTGAAATTATCGGTGGGTCTTAGGTAAGATTTTGGGCTTTTGCTGCATTGGCCACATATTACATTGCATCATTCCATACTGCATTGCACCATTCATTTACATATATTTGTGTATATTCACTTTGACTAGTTTTATTTCTAAATTTTTAGCTTATTCTTGATATGACTAGACTTCTAGGTTGCTTCCGATTGCTAGTTTACTTTCAAGTCTCTTATATTGTATATTATCTTCTGAGCTCGGTCGGCCTATGATGCCTACTGAGTACCATGTGTTTTGGTACTCAAACTATACTTCTGCATATTTTTATGATGCAATGCCTAGTAGGAGTCACCTCCATTGATCCTCTGCGTGTTCGTGGACTGTTATTGTTCGGATCGTGGTAAGCTCTTGGCATTCGGAGATTCACTACATTCCTTCATGGACTTACTGTCTTTATTTTGTATTTTTATAGAGAGTTGTATCTTTGTATAGCCTTATTCTCATACTTTTAGAGGCTCTTGTACCGATGACACAAGATCCAGGGTTGGTATTTTATATATATATATATATATCATCTTTTCTTCTTTCTATAGGGACCGTGATGTATATTTTTGTACCCGTTATGTATGTATCTATACTATGTGACTTGTTTGTCTTATTGCCGCTTCCCTTGTTGTTCATTTTAATCCTTACTTTCCGTTATTGGTTGGGTTTTGGCTTACATACTGGGGGGTTATAGTAGGTGACATCATGACCCAATTTGGGATCGTGACAATTTCAAATCTGTAAATAATGTTGATGGAGGATACGTACGATTTGGAGACAATGCCAAAAACGAGGTCATAGGAGTAGAATCAATCACTAACAATCCATCATGTGATCTAATAGAAGTCTACCTGGTAGATGGTCTAAAGCGCAATCTGCTGAGAATTTGCCAATTATGTTATTCAGGTTTTCAAGTTCTGTTCGATGCCCTAAAATGCACCATCAGCAACTTGGCCAAAAACATCACTATCACTGGTGATCAAATTAAGAATATATATGTTCTTAGTAATGTTAATTTACCTACTCTAACTTGTCTTACTGCTATCCCTAGCGACCCTTGGTTATGGTACATGAAGTTGGGTCATGCCAGCATGTTTACTATTGAAAAATTGTCTAGACTTGATTTAGTTACATGTATTCCTAAATTAAGAATTTCTAAATATCACATCTCTGATGACTACCAGCTAGGTAAACAAACTCGTACATATTTTAAAGTTAAAGGTATTGTTAGAACCTCTAAGCCTCTTTAGCTACTACATATTGATCTTTTCGGTCCTACTAGAACTGCTAGTATTAGTGGTAAAAGATATGCGTTTGTTATTGTTGTTGATAGTTCTATTTTTACTTGGGTTATTTTCTTAGCTCACAAACATGAAGCATTTTCTAATTTTGAGATCTTTTGTATGAAGGTTCAAACAAAACCAAGTTACTTTATTTCTACAATTTATAGTGATATGGAGGAGGATTTGAAAATAATGCATTTGATGAATCTTGTTCCCAACAAGGGTACACGCTAAATTTCTCATCACCACAATCTCTCTAATAGAATGGTGTTGTTGAATGAAAGAATTGATCACTTCAGGACACTGCAAGAACCATGCTCTTAGAAAGAAGCCTACCAGATCATTTCTTGGCCGAAGCATTGACTACAACTTGTCATATTATAAAAAAATGTTTGCATAGTTATAACCTGAAGAAAACTCCTTATGATCTAGGGAGAGGTAAGTAAGCAAATATAAGGTACTTTCATCCTTTTGGATGCAAGTTCGTTATTTATAACAATGGTAAGAATAATATGCGAAAATTCCACCCTTGTAGAGGTATCTTTCTAGGGTTATGGCTCTTCGCATATTGACATTGCGTATTTCATATAGTTTCTTTTCATTATTAATATATCTACCAAATTATTGAATCACAAGGTTTATATAATGGTTATGTGCTCTCGCCCTCTAACCTTCTACATGAATTGGACTCCTATTTGAATCATTGAGCAAGGATAAGTGAACTATTCTAATGCAATCAGTTATGTTCCTATGCTGAAGAACGTATGGTTATCTAGGTACGTCTCCATCCTAGAGGCAAATCCATCTGTACACGCATCCTACTCCCTTTAACCCATGTTTTATTTCTAGCCTCCGTTTCTCAAGTTTTTCAAGAAATTATCAATTTATTTTATTGTTCACGAAACAATAAAATTGTAATCACAAGGTTAAGACATCAAAGCATAAATGTGGATTCCATAGAAGCAAAATATATGTGGGTAGACCCCTCCAAGTTGGACTGGGAAAGTGGGGCAAAAGTTTTACTAGACTACTACTACTCACGACACGAGCCGCTTTTGACTGCCTTATAGCTCAAACTGTGAACTCCAAGTGCTCGCTCTGGTTTTGAATTCTTTAGGGTTTAAACTTCATGGGGTGTGTGGCCCCCCCCCCTCCCGATGCATTGGAACTCACCCAGTGAAGTTCTGACTTTGCTCTAGGACTTAACTTTTCTAAAATTGTCAGTTTATGCTCCTTTTTCATCCCTTTTTGGATTCTTTCACCTAGAACACATAAAGAACCTTCAAAAAGTTCCAAAACACTAAACAGGCATAAACTACAATAATCAAGGAAGAATATCCTCAAAACAAAGCTCAAATGTGGGTTAAAATAGTGAAAATGAGTGTAACTTAGACACGGACACATCATAACCCCAGACTTTAACCTTTTTCGTGATTGAACAACCACTAAACCTCTAAGATTAAAACTTCTTTATACTAATAAAATCATAAGTTAACTTAACCTAGATTGTCAAGACATAACATACAGGACACTCTCAAACAAGGTGCGTTGAACTATTCAAAAGAATAGACTTTTATCAAGACGATGCAACCTCTAAAACCGACTCTCAAACAAATCATCATTACATTATCAAACAAAGAAGTTGAATTTATCACCAAGCTTGCGTCATCTATGTGTCCTCACTTCAAGAGAGATGGTCCCCCACACAAACCACTCACAATACATAATAATTTTCTTGGGCAATTAAATGAAACAAATTCACTCACTCTCTCAAAAGAATTATTATGAATAAATGATATAAAATAGGCTTTCTCTTGGTGTAATGCTCCATTAACTTAAGCATTGAAACATCAAATCAGAAGGTGTTTATTTGGTTATAATATCGGCTAACGAACGGGTATGAAATACTTTGTTAGAATAGTGACTACTCTCCCTATTCACTTTTAAGACTTACAACTTTTAATCTTTTAATATATTCTTCTTTCTTATACCAATATTAACTTTTCTTTTTCCTTCTTAACTTAATTTGATTGGATTTCTATTATTGAGTTGCTTATCTTTTTTTGCACTTAATTATTTAATTATTTGGACAATTCTCAAATGTTATCTATGGTTTGTATGTTTGACTAGGAATAGGGAACTTGCATTCGCAATAAGAAAAGGTAGATCTTGCTCCTGGAACCCTTTTGGGTGAAAAATTCACTAACGTGGATAAGAATATATCCGTTAGCCTTGTTTAGTTGATATAGAAGGTTAATCACATGCACTTCACTATTGACTGATGACCATAGGAATACATGCGTTAGAAATAGTTTAGTAGGTGTTGAGGCAATTTGGAAAGATGCTCAACATCGCGAATATCAACCCGCAACTAGTAACTCTGAAAATCAATTGAACTAGTTAACTGATAACTCAACTAGATCATTAATCATCTCCAAATTCACAAATTAACTTGAAAATTGTCTTAAGTATTGGAATTATAGTAAGTACTGGTTAATAATCTAAACCAAACACTTTTCTCCTATTTACATCATTGAATAATTTAAATAGGAATTCATTTCAGTTTTCAATTCATCAATTCCCTTTGGGATTAATATCTGGAATTACAAGTCCTATATTACTTGTCAGACCGCGTACACTTACGTGTACAAAAGGATGCAACAACATATGAAAATTTTATCATGCTGCATTAGATAAAGTGATTGGCCCAGACCCACAACCCCTATAGAAATCAAAAGGTTGATCTTTCATATTATCCAACAAAACCCAAGAACCTTTTGATTTTTGTAGGGGTCATGGGTCTGGGCCAATCACTTATCGCATCGATCTTATGGGAATCAACCTTTATACCCTTGATAGAGACAATGTGGCCTAGAAAATCCACGTAATTCAACCAAAATTTACATTTGGAAAACATAGAATGTAATTCATGATCCTTGAGTGCCTTTAACACAACTCAAAGGTGATTCGCATGCCCCTCTTCACTATGTGAGTAAATAAGGATATAATTAATGAAGAAAATAATGAACATGTCAAGATACTGCTTGAAAACCCTATTCATACGCCCCATAAAATCTTCTAGCATATTAGTCAATCCAAAGGACATTACATAAAATTCACAGTGATCATACCACGTTGTGAAGGCTATTTTCAGAATATGTTTTTCCCTAAATTTAAACTGGTGGTAACTGGATCTGAGGTCAATCTTTGAGAAATATCTATCACCCTAAAGTTGGTCAAATAAGTCATTAATTTTGTAGAGCGGGTACTTATTCTTTATGGTGACCTTATTCAACCGACGATAGTCAATACACATTGTTAGGGAACCATCATTTTTAGCATGAATAGATTACATAGAAACCACCTTAGCACTTAAGCAAGTCAACCAGGGCACTCAAGGACCAACATGTCTATCAATAAACAATGAATCCTGGTTTACTCAAGGAACTAACAAACATGCCAAATAACAGTTAAGCCCGGTTCACTCAAGGAACCAAATAATCAATAACACATTATCCCTTGTTCACTCAAGTAACAATCACACTCACAAATACATGTACACACATGTTAAGGTTCTTATGGTTGCCCACTATCCATGACCTACAGGGGACGAGCTCTTGTCTATGTACCAAATCACAGACAACAAGTTTCTTCCAATCTTATACCAACCAATCTCGTGGAGATGTCCAAATACTTGTACATTCCACAATAATGAATGATATCAATACAATCACAACCACAATGATAACAAATTAACACTTGTAAAGACCGACAAGCTTTCAAATAGACCCATTTCATGTGATTAACACTATGATATCAAACAATCATTTAGCAATCATTCCTTTACATGTATTGTGCAAGTAATACTACAAAATAGTTAAAATGTACATATAACACAGATTGGATTATCAACTACAATAACCATTACCTACCTCAATCCAAGCCTGAAATGCTCTAACGAACCTGAGCTTTCCTCTTTCTTCTAAAAATGGGAATGTAACACAAAATCAAACAATGACCAATCCATCACGGATTATAGCCTAATCCCAAACTCCCAGTCTAAGTTTCATGATCATTCCTCCCGTTCCATGACTTTCTCACCGATAATTCACCTAATAATTACTATCTTTATTGTTATTCTAGTGAATTATGGTCATACAATCATAAATGATCAACTTTAAATCAAACACCAAAGGTTTTTCACCTCATTATCCCTTTTATACTAGATTTTACAGCGTAGCTCAAGCTAAACCCTCCCCCAGGCCTGTAACTAGTGATTCTAAAACATAGGAATCAAAGTACTAGTTTACGGGGATAAGATACTTACCTTAACAAAGAAACCTGGTGTAAAATCAGTAGAGTTCGCCCTAAATCACCACAGCCTTCCCCAAAATGTATTTGTGAAATTATGAATGTTTTTGCTGAAGTTTTTGCATTTACAGCGATTAACCCTGTTATAGCGACCCAATGTCGCTATAGCAATGCCACCATAGCGGAAGCCTCCTACTATAAAAGAGTTGACTGACTCAAACTTCCATTATATAAGGAATTTTTCCACTATAGTACTGCTCGCGTAGCGCCTGCCACCTGCTATAGCAGGTGTGCCGAGGTAGAAACCCTTAAAATCTTCTAGTTTTGCCTTTTTCACAACACACCCTCAAACCATGACATTTTGGATTAACCCTTTTTATGTCAGGTTCGATATTGGGAGTTCTACTCACCCAAATTCACTTCTGAAAAGTCCTACAGATTCTTTATCATCTTAGATAAAATAAAAACAAGCAAAGCATTATTAATTTAACCCAATCCCTTCCTGGATTGTCCTAGGCCACATCTTCTTGGATTTCGTCCAAGACTAGCCTAGCAATTTTAAACTTTCAATTTCAGAGAAGTTCTAACCTTTATCCGTGCACGATAAGCTCAACCATGACGATGGAAAGGTTTGTTACAACTATTCTCTTTCACATCCACGTGGAGGTGAAGCTGCCATATGACACCATAGTTAACTCATTTATTTAGATGTATCCATAACACATTTATTTGTATAGATCCGTGGTAAAATACACATAATTTTTTACTTCAAACTCATATTAATGAGAGGCTTTTTTTTGGAAACTAGATCCAAATACTTTTAGTTTGATAGGTAATAGGTCCACTAACTCCTTATAGATTTGGAGATATGCATGTTCCATGATAGACCACACATGAGGTTATTCGAAATACTTGTAAAATTACTATTTTATCCAAATAGCTAGATTTTAAGATATTTCAATTTACAATATTTATGATTTGTAAAACTCTTATAAAATTTAATACATACACTAATATATCATAAATAAAAAATATATTTTGTCAAATTTTGATTTGATCGGATATCCCTGAACGTGCGGAGTGTTACAATAAAAGTCTCAAATTTAGGCTCGCAAGACTTCGACACAAGACAATAGAAAACCTTTAACGCATATGGTGTTACATCCTTCTCCCTTTAGGAATATTCATCCTCGAATATGAATAACACACATGATTAAATGTAGGTAAATTTGAATTCCCGATAGAACCTCCTCTATATACCGAACTATCCCTGATCTACCAACTAACCTAGAAAGTAAAATACTTCATGCCTCACAAAGATACTTGTAACACCCCAAAAATTTTAAGCTAAGTCCCAACCAATTTTCATGATGGTAATGATCATTTCTCTAGTGTGGTGAGTGATTTGGATGTGAATCATGTTCATAAGAAACTCCTATAAGCAAGTTAAGTTGAAAGCACCCCAACTGATTAAGTTCTCATGTAAGATTCTACTAGTGTCATCTTCAAACGATCACACCTCCTAGAATATGAAGAGTTAGGTGGCCTAGTATAAGCCAAATAAAGGGGTTTTAGTCTTCTTTCCAACACCACTGACCGCGCATTAATCCGAGTCTGGAGTAAAAAGTTATGAGCATTTTACTGAAGCACTGTTAGTGACTACGAACGGGATGACGAACCCTGGTTCTGAATCACGGTCCGTACTGTGACTCGTGAAAATAGACCTGCAACCTAGAATTTTCATCTTCAAAATGACGAGTTGGTTCACGACCCATAGACCAAAACCACAGTCCATAGTATGACCCGTGGTTTGTCAAATTTTAGCCTTTCTTCCAGATTTCTACGGGTGACTTCACGGGTCATCATTTCAAATGACGAACCATCCTGTAACTCGTGAAATCACCTTCAGAGAACGCCCATAACTCAAGGACATAACCATGACTCAGTTGACGGTCCTTCATTCATAACCACGGCCCGTCAACCAATCCATGGTTCTATATTTTAGGAATTTCAGCAGTTTTTAATTTAATTTCGCAGGGGTATTTCAGACCATTTCTTCTTCTTTTAGCTCCGATTATAATAGTTTTAGGCTTATTTTATTAAGTCAAATACCTCCCAACATATTTGTTTTCCTTATTCAATCTGTCAAGTTAGTTTCAAAGGAGAAAAGAACGTTCTTCTCCAAATTTCAGACCTAGGGCTTTCTCCATCAAGCTTCAAACTTCAGGTCCTCTTCAAGGATTATCTTACACTAGGTATATAGGTATTCAATGAGGATCTCCTTTCACACCATGCCCATAGTTCAATTTTCAGTTATGATTTCTATAAGTTATGACTCTAGGGTTTTTACTTAAACAAGTATTTTTCTATGAATTAGATCTCTTGAGGATCCTTCATGACTACTACTCTTGTTAGAACGATTTCTACATGAATTCTTGCAATTAGATTTCAAAACCCTAGATTTTAGAAGAAGTGAATTATAGCCTGATTTTATCCAACTATGCATATCTTTACAGAACTGAATTCCTCATGATACTATATGTTCCCCTTATATGTTTAAGTGATATTGCAAGAAGTTTTACAGATATTTTCTTAACTCCCTGGAATTTTGATGAAACGGACTTATCCTGGATTTACAGCATTTTTTGCATGAATTAGCTTTCTTTTCAAGAACTTAGCATGAAATTGTAGTATTTTTCCATGAATTAACTTTTCTTCAAAATTTATCCTAGTCTACTAGTACTCGGTTTTAAAGCATGAAATTACCCGTTTATCAGCCTAGAGCTTTTCATAAAAAATAGAATGCTTTCAGATTTAGTATTGTCTTTCATTCACAGAACATCAGTATATTTGAGCTATCCAGTATTTCAGTTGCATTCATTGCTTTATATTCAATTGGGAGTAGGCTTAGCACCAACAGATGAAGGGATGGAGGCTCACCCTTTAGTTAAGGCTGAGACCTTTAGTAGAAGTCCCTAAGTCTCAGAACTATGGCGCCACCGTAGATTCTAAAGGGGTCACCCATTAGATTAGACTTGACACCCTTGCCCCTTGTGGACATCAGTTTAGTGGATCCACATCATATTTGTTTGTACCCTAGGTAAGGTATTAACACCCTTCCAGCTAGGGTTACAGGTTGGTCCCACAGTTAGCTCAACTTGGGATATATCAGTTAATAGTATCTCCCATAATCCATATTCATTATTCCATGACCTTGTATTCAGTTATTCAACTCAGTTCAGTATCATACAGTTACATATTTATATACTTGGTCATTGCATCAACTTATATCCTCCAGTCTGCATTCAGTATAATATATCAGTATTCTCAGCATGCTTAGTAGAAGAAACTCCCCTAAGGATTTACTTTAGACATGACTCATGATTTTCAGACATAATTCACCCTTTCAGTCTATGGATCCCTTAGTAACAGTTTTACTTATCTTATGATTTACACCCTCTTCAGTAAAAGAGCTTATGTTTTACAGTGTTGACTTATGCACTTTATATGTTATAATTAGTCCAATTTTCAGCCATGCTTTCATTATTAGTGTATTTTTCTCATGATTTAAAGTTAGTGCATTATCTCACATGCTTAGTACATTCAAAGTACTGATCGCATACCTTCTTGTGTTGCATCTTTTTGATGATGCAGGTTTTACTGCTAGCTTCCAGGATCATGGTCAGACAGATCACAGCTTCCAGTCAACAGTATCTTAGTTTATGAACATTTATTTTGTTTTAATATTTCTTTCAAGAGCTCAGCATATTTTAGCTTCCGCATTATCTTTCCGTCTGTGTCTCAGTAGTATGTCAGGCCATGGGTTAGCTTAGGGTCACTTGTGACTCTAAGCACCGTGTTACATCCAAGGTGTAGGCTTAGAGCGTGACAAACTTGGTATCATAGCACAGAGTTCAAGTGTCCAAGGGTGTCTGTTAAGATGTGTCTAGTAGAGTCTTTCTTATGGGTATGTTGTGCACCACCCTTATAATCAGGAGGCTACAAGGCATTTAGGAAATATTTCCTTTCTTTTATATTTTAGATCGTGCAGCTGTTCCTTCAGAAACTTATGCAGATTCATACCTTGATCCAATTCCTCCAATCATGCCTCATCTTTGAGGTAGTGGAGACAGTATTGTTCAGATTCTTATCTGTAAGATGCTCTCAGATAGAGTCATCAAAAACGTTAAGAGACAACACAAGGGCTTGAGTGGATCCTACTAGTGCATTAAAGTTTACCAATCCAAGAGCATGTACCATTTCCCACTCGTGCAGTTGAGCCTATAGTAGAATGTGCTCTCAGACCCCCTTCCAGAAAATTTACTATGAATAGGATCTTAGCCAAAAGGTATAGTTGTGTAAGCACTTGGGTAGTGTAGTCAATTAATAGTTAGTGTTAATTGAGATATTATGGGCCATAAGTAGCAGAATGACCCCAAAACTAGATGTACGAATTCAGAAGTATAGTAGCTATAAGAGGAAGAATGGTTGGTTAAGATTACTTAGAGCATATTTGAACTAGGTGAAGAAGATCCTTGAATGGTAAAAAGGTAGATGTGTATCCAGAGTAGTATGTTGTTGCATGATATTCGGGAGATGATAAATAGATGATGTTGAGTCCATTAGCATGGTTTTAATTCAGTTGATTTGGGTGGATGTAAACTTAGAGATGCGATGTTAGTAGACAGATAAGTAGAGGTCAGATTGCTAAAGTGTTAAAAGAAGTGGTTAGGTGTGCCAGTAAGAGTATGAGTCTTCTAGTGATAGCCTTAAGGGTAAAGAGGAAGCTAAGAGATGCCTCAGAAGAAGACCTAGAAAGGGTTTAGTATCTTCAGTTATAGCCTATCAGGGAGAGTTTGGCGTCCAGGGGTACAGTGATACCCCGACCTTACAAGAGTTAGTTAATTATAGCCTAGTTCATGAGAGAGATATGTAGACTTGCAGGGGTGACTTTCAAGCCAAAGGAGAGATAATAGAATGAAAAACCAAGTCGAGTCTTGTGACTCAACCAGTACATAATTCTAGAAATGACTATGATGGGATATCAATCCATTCTTATTCCAGCGGATTTCCTAGCCCTTCAATCAAGGTGACACTATACTCAGACGTATTTATGTCATACTCACGGATAAGTTCGTGCAATCCATACAGAGTCATGTCCATACTCAGCTTCTAGAACAAAGATAAATTGCTATAGACAGCAATTTCAGTCTTACTCTATGATTTTATGAATCCCAGCTTCATTTCATAAGGCTCTCTATATATATGTAAACTCATATCTCTTAGTATGATCAGTTCAATGTACTCAGTTCAGTCCTCAAGATATGCCTTGATGGCTAATAAAATCATTCTACATCATGTATATGCTCAGACCAGACTTCTTGGATAGTTCATGCTTATGATTTCCTTACTCTAACCATGCTTCATATACCCAGAATGTGAGACACTCAGGCCTTTGCACTTGACTTCTCAGACCCCACATCGAGTGGCTAGATCACACTAAGTGAGTTAGTGTAGGAAGCTAAGTAGTAGCCTAGATGGGAAGTACGAGATTTTCCTCTTTTTAGAATGTTCCCTTTGTAGAAGTTCTTGAAGTTTCAGTTTCCAGATATACTAGGGAAGAGGAGAAGTCTCAGATAGCATTAGCTATGAAGAAGCCATAAGATGATCATAATAATAGGACTGAATTTCATGATGAAATACATGCGAGACTTTGTTTTATGGGACTAGTGACCCATTGATTAGAGTTCAAGGTTAGTTGATTTTCGTGATAAGAAAGAATATCATTCTTGGGAGATAGCTCCAGATGCAAGAGATTTAGTCGAGATAGGATTGAACATGGTGAAAGCAGGTAGTTAGACTCAGACCTTAGCATCTATATGTGCGTTGATGAAAATTTTAGTAGCAAATGGTAAGTGTGGTATTCAGAGAAGTTGGTGTAGTTAAAAAAGGTGTTCCTAAGCTTAAAAGTTGTCAACTATTTTGTTTAAGGCGGAAATAACCTTGTTCTTACTCCCTGACCTGGGGTGCTCATACCTTATGTCCAGTAGCTTCAAATAGCAAGATAGTAGACTCCTCATATCAGACCAGTTCAGACCTGCCAGTAATCATTCCTAAGGCCAGAAGGCCCTATGCTTAGTTCTATCCACGCTAGTGAGTTCAATTTAGAAGAGAATAGTCTTCTCAAATAGTTATTCCCCTCAGTCTTATGTTCCCTTCAGCTAACTATGATCTCTAAGAATATGTTCATCCTTTATGAGTTTCAGCTAAGCCCATGCTTTCACTCCAGACCAGTTATCATGTTGTACATTCAGTTTCATGTCCTATCATTGTTCTTATGCTATCAGTATGCAAATATGCCTCAAAAACCCAACTCAATTCATATTTCAGTCAGAATTCTATTGCCATGTAAGTACTCTAGCTTTTAGAATTCAGTTGGTGGAATTGTAGCTCTTTCCCCACAAACCTCAGCCTAGTTAGTCTTCATTCAAGGATGAATGATCCCAAGTGGGAGATATTGTAACACCCCAAAAAATTTAAGTAAGACCCAAACCATTTTCATGAGTGTAATGATCATTTTCCTAGTGTGGTGAGTGCTTTGGATGTGAATCCTGCTCATAAGAAACTCCTATAAGCAACTTAAGTTGAAAGCAGCCCAACCGATTAAGTTCTCATGTAAGATTCTACTAGTGTCATTTTGAAACGATCACACCTCCTAGGATATGAAGATTTAGGTGGCCTAGTACACACTATAGTAAAGGTTTTTGAGTCTTCTTTCCAACGCCACTGACCGCACATTAATCCGAGTCTGGAGTAAAAAGTTATGAGTATTTTAATGCAGCACTGTCAGTGACTACGGATGGGATGACGAACCGTGGTTCAGAACCACGGTCCGTACTATGACTCATGAAAACAGACCTGTAACCTAGAATTTTCACCTTCAAAATGATGAATTGGTTTATGACCCGTAGACCAAAACCATGGTCCATAGTATGACCCGTGGTTTGCCAAATTTCGGCCTTTCTTCCAGATTTCTACGGGTGACTTCACGGGTCGTCGCTTCAAACGATGAACCATCCTTTAACTTGTGGAATTACCTTCAGAGAACCCCCAGAACTCAAGGACAGAACCACGACTCATTTGATGGTTCGTCATTCAGAACCATGGCCCGTCAACCAATCCATGGTTCTGTATTCTGAGAATTTTAGCAGTTTTTAATTTAATTTCCCAAGGATATTTCAGATCATTCCTTCTTCTTTTAGCTCCGACTATAAATAGTTTAGGATTGTTTTAGTAAGTCAAATACCTCCCAACATATCTGTTTTCCTCATTCAATCTCTCAAGTCAGTTTCAAAGGAGAAAAGAGCGTTCTTCTCCAAATTTCGGACCTAGGGCTTTCTCCATCAAGCTTCAAACTTCAGGTCCTCTTCAAGGATTATCTTACACTAGGTACGTGGGTATTCAATGAGGATCTCCTCTCACTCACATGCCCAAAGTTCAGTTTTCAATTATGATTTCTACAAGTTATGACTCTAGGGTTTTTACCTAAACAAGTAAATTTTATGAATTCTATCTCTTGAGGATCCTACATGACTACTATTCTTGTTAGAACGATTTATACATGAATTCCTGCATTTAGATTTCAAAACCCTAGATTTTAGAAGAAGTGAATTATAGCTTGATTTTATCCAACTATGCATATCTTTACATAACTGAATTCCTTATGATACTATATGTTCCCCATATATGTTTAAGTGATATTGCAAGAATTTTATGGATATTTTCTTAAGTCCCTGGAATTTTGATGAAATGGACTTAGCCTGGATTTACAACATCTTCTGCATGAATTATCTTTCTTTTCAAGAACTTGGCATGAAATTGTAGTATTTTCACATGAACTAACTTTTCTTCAAATTTCAGCCTAGTCTACTAGCACTTAGTTTTAAAGCCTCAAATTACCCAGTTATTAGCCTACAGCTTTACAGAAAAATAGAATGCTTTCAGATTTAGTATTGTCTTTCATTCTCAAAACATCAGTATATTTGAGCTATCGAGTATTTTAGTTGCATTCATTGCTTTATATTAAGTTGGGAGTAGGATTAGCATCTAGCGGACAAAGGGATGAAGGCTCACTCGTCAGTTTAGGCTGAGACGTTTAGTAGAAGTCCCTAAGTCCTAGAACTACGGTGCCACCATAGGTTCTGAAGGGGTCACCCTTCAGATTAGGTTTGACACCCTTGTCCCTTATGGACATCTGTTTAGTGGATCCACGTCAGATTTGTTTGTACCCTTGGAAAGGTATGAACCCCCTCCCAGCCAGGGTTATAGGTTGGTCCCATAGTTAGCTCAACTTGGGGTATGTCGGTTAATAGTAGCTCCCACAGTTCATATTCATTATTGCATGACCTTGTATTTAGTTATTTATCTCAGTTTAATTTTATACAGTTACATGTTTATATACTTGGTCATTGCATCAGCTTATATCCTTCAGTCTGCATTTAGTATAATATATCAGTATTCTCAGCATGCTCATTAGAAGAAACACCCCTAAGGATTTACTTTAAACATGACTCATGATTTTCAGACATAATTCGCCCTTTAAGTCTATGGATCCCCTAGGAACAGTTTTACTTATCTTAAATCATCAGGATCTCACAGTACAGTTTGAAAACATGATTTACACCCTCTTCAGTAAAAGATCTTATGTTTTACAGTTTTGACTTATGCACTTCAAATGTTATAATTAGTCCAGTTTTTAGCCACGCTTTCAGTATACATGTATTTTTCTCACGATTTAAAGTTAGTGCATTATCTCACATGCTCAATACATTCAAAGTACTGATTGCATACCTTCTTATGCTGCATCTTTTTGATGATGCAGGTTTTAGTGCTAGCTTCCAGGATCATGGTCAGACAGATCGCAGCCTCCAGTCAGCAAGGAATGAGTTCTCCTTTTTTGGGAACTCCAGTCAGTTAGTAGTTTTAGTAGTTAATTCAGTTATTATACATTGATATAAGATAGTTGGGGGTCATGTCCCGGCTAACTGTAGTTAGTGTTAATAGAGGCTTCATAGACAATCAGACAGTCAGTCAGTTAGTTGTACCAATTTTCAAATATTATTGTATATCAGTTTATGAAAATTTATTTTGTTTTAATATTTCTTTCAAGATCTCAGCATATTTTAGCTTCCACATTATCTTTCAGTCTGTATCTCAGCAGTATGCCAGGCCATGAGTTAGCTTGGGGTCACTTGTGACTCTAAGCATCGTACTACGTCCAAGGTGTAAGCTCGGGGCAGGACACTACTAATGAACAATGGCATCTCATCAAACCTCACATGGATGTCCATGACACACACTCATTTAAGAGATAGCAGATGTGTAGATTTTGTACAAAACAAGTAGCATGTACAAAATGTTTCACATAACATGTAAGCGGTAGATGGAAAATCTGGAGCTTAAATATTTCATAAATTGTCAACCCTAAAAGGGAACTTAGAAAGCATGTTGGTGAACTTATGAAGACAGTAACATGTATACCCCTATATCATGAAACATGTGGGACATATATAGTCCTAGTACTTTGCACTATGACACCTACATAGGTAGATTTCTGATGACTTTTTCTCATCGACATCTAATGTCCTTGTAAGCTATGGAGCATTCAAAGGGGCTATTTTTAATCATAATATAAAACCTCTTCTCACACCTTACATAATCCGATAATGCAATATACAATTTTTAATTTACCGAATACCTAACTTATGAGAAACAGGTTCATGCAATAAACCTTTTATCAAAGAAAGAGAATATGAATCGACCTCTATAAAACACATAATATAAAGACATTTCTTGCTATAATGATAAGCATATTTATGTAACAAAGCTTTATCAGTAACAATTTCTACACCTTATAGCATGTTGGCACATAATCACTAAATCATATTGCACATACCCTATACCCAGGGGATTTATGGTGTAACTAAATGTTAATGCTCGGCCACTAAGGGCACACAACAAGCAAACCAATATGTAGATAACAATGGAGAACAAATATACCGTTAAGTGCATGTAATATGCACCACAGATACTTTTACAAGTACGTAATTTATAACACATACTTTCTGACACTTTAATGACTTAATCAGGTAGGCCTCTATTTCCCTTGTAGGTACGGGTTACCTCAAGGCTCTACCTAGTCATAATACATAATTTGTAGTGTATCTAGCATGTAGGTTATCATATAGAATATAAACATTTTTGTATGGAATATCAAGCCTTTACTCATAATATCAACTTAGTACAATAACTAATCTTTTAAAAGATCAAATAGCATGTAACAAAAAAACTTTAGAGCATGTGATATATATCGGTTAAGCTGTAAAGAAAGAAATGTATAAACAAATGAACTCTAAAGAATACATATTCCCATATAATAATTTCAAAATACTTATCTTCGAGCTCGATATAAGAGAACCCACATACTTCATTATCTAGCCAGAGATACCTGAGGAACACAACATCTAGAAGTAACCTATGTAATTAATAATTACAAACTGAAAGCTAGCCTTGTGGAAGTACTAGCGCTTGGCCTCTTAGCCTAATCTGAGATTGCCTGCAATAGGCAGGTTATAGATTATTATTAATTGAGGGTGACCAAAAATAACCCCTCCTAACTTAGCTTTGTCGCACGATTTAAGGGAAAAATAATAAATATTTCTAAATGTCATGTAGCCTCTTGATTATATGTATGGTGCACAACAATCCATAATCAAGACTTTACTCGACACATATTGAAGATTCCCTAGGAGACGACGTTATTTTGATACCTAGTATGTTATGCCCTAACTTAGGAACGCAACTGGCAGCTGATGCAAACTTAGACTTAAGACAACCCTTGGTGGGAAATTACACTTCTAGCATAGTACCAACCACCAAATCAAGAAAATAAACAAGTATATCTAAACTTAAAAATAATCCCTTAGTCGGTAAAGCCCCTATCAATATAACTTATAATAAACTCAGCTAATCCCAACGATTCATATACAACAGAAACTAAATCATGTGCACGCTATTGAGGCTACCATGATATGCAGAAACATAAAAAATGAACACATATGTACATATACGATTAAGGTCGAAAGTACATTATGCTAAAAGGACAAAGTAACAACGCCGACACTACTGATGCGTATATCTATACAACCTAAAGTATGCAAGCCTCCAAGAGTAATAAACTTGGACAAGTCCCTGACCTACCCAAAAGCTACTTAAGGTATAAGTAACAAACCTTAGAAACTCTTGTTACTATAAAATAAAGGAGCTAGCGAACCTACTGGAGCTCGACTGTGCAACTAAAAAGGCCTATTTGGTCATCTATTGGGACATGCAATCATGAATGCAGAACCCCCAGGCTTGGAGCGTCAGTACAAAATATTGTACCAAGCATACAAGGAGGATTAGAACTGAGCAGGTATCATAACGTAGTGAATCTAAATATAGATAAGAGTCCAAAAATATTCTGAATGTACTTACCGAGTCCTAAATCTATAAATAGCTAAGACTAATATCATAAGGTACTGTAAATACTTGCATATAAAGATAGAGGTTAACTCAAATTTACTTACATATTCCTTACTCGGACCTTATAACCTATAACTAATTTTGTAATTACTTCCATAATCAAATCAACAACTGTACCAAGATGATATATCATAAACCACTGAATATAACTAAAATAGGGTGTTTATGAATAATTAAGACATACCCTACCATTCCTAACTCATATCATACAAACAAGAATCAAGCAATAAACTAATCAGGACCCCATAAGCTCAATAGGTACAACCAATAAATAGTATAACCCAACCAGGCCCGTATAAGCTCGGTAGGTTCCGCATAAATCTACACAACCCTATAAGCAATTGTATAGCCCTATAAGTAATCTGTATATCTGCAGACAACTGTAGATATTTATAGCCCTAAAGGCAAATGTATCTTTGTATAACCCCAAATGCAAATGTAGATCTGTATAGCTCCAAAGGCAATTGTATCTCTGTATAGACCACTGTTAGGATATGTGGTATAATATAACTGCTATCATATAGGTACAATTTGCCCACCCAATAGGTACAGTCTCTCTGGCATGTAGGTACGGTCTTCCTGGCTCATTGGTTGTCATGATCTGAAATCGTGTTGTGATGGCGCCTACAGAACCCCCTGGTAGGCAAGCCAACCTAAGAATGTGAAAGTATAATAAACCATTTAAAATAACAAAAAATAGAAGGGAAACATACAAGAAGGGAGCCAACAATATATTTACATACCAACAGTAATAAATATACAAAAATGTCCCCCAAGTGACCGAGAAGACAAACATATACAAGAACCAACCCTGGTCTTGGTGTCACCAGTACAAGAGTATCCAAAGTACGAGAATAAGTTGTACAATATATGCTAGTCTATCCAAAATATTAAATATAGACAGAAGAGTAGATGAAAAGCAGTAAATGTCTCTAAACGCCAGGAGCTCACCACGATTCGAACAGTAGCTCGCCACAAACGATAGGAGGATTAATAAAGGTGGCTCATACTAGGTGCTACATTAGAAAAAGATTTTGAGTTTAGTATGAGTACCAAAACACGGGGTATTCAGTAGGTATCATAGTCTGACCGATCTCAGAAAGATAATATACAATATAAGCTACAGGAAAGTAAGGTAGCTACAGGTATCCACTTAAATCTAGTTATCAATAAAGGAGTCATAATCTAACAGATAGTGAAGATAATAATGATAAGGAAATCAGGCATTTAAAGAAGGAACAATCAACATATAATGCAGTGCAACATGACATGGATATGGTGCAGCATGCTGCTGATGCAACATGAGTCTAAAATCTTACATCAGACGTGCAATAAGCAAACATAAGTCCAAAATCTTACATCAGACGTGCGATAAGTAAATATGAGTCCGAGATCTTACATTAGACATGCAATAAGTAAAACTTCTCCCCACAGAACATAAATCAGTAAAAATGGAGGCGTCTTTGCTTTTGAATCAAAAATTAGTAGTAAAGTAGTACAAATTCTTTTCAGAAGTTCAAAATGTGTAGTAACAGTGAAAACAACTTTTTAACTCAAAAACCAACCGTCCTTTCTTAGAAAACCAAGTTATGTGCCATGTTCATGATCACAGGAATAAATATATATAGTATAATACCTAAGTAAATGCAGAAATATATGCCAAATATAGGGAAAGGGTGTCCTCCAAACAGGGTACTTACTGATGTTCCTTGGTTTTGTGACACTTTTGACACTTAAAATTTAGAATTGGAGTATGTTCTTTAGTGATTTTTAGTAGATTTGATGTGTTTTTTAGCATTGTATAGGAAAACAAGGTTCGGAGGCTAAGTTAAGAAAAGGGTGCAAGATAGGCTAGAACTAACTTACACGACTCAACTCTACGAGCCGTGAAAATATCCACGAGTCTTGGAAGTCAGTCATGGAAAGACCACTGCAGATGATGCATGAAGACTGAGATCTATGAGAGGTTTTCATGAGTCGTGGACCTATTGATGAGTCGTGATGCCTATTTGTGGAACCTGATCAAATGAGGAGCAAAAATCTTCAGATTCATGAGAGGTTTCCACGAGTCATAGACTCATTCACGAGTTGTGTTGCATGTTAATGGAGACTTATTCGAGGATGACCAAAAAGACCAAGATCGACGAGGCTAGTCCATGAGCCAAGAATCAATCCAAAAGCCATGGAATGACTTTGTGGAAGTGAACCTACAAGATGACATGGAGCCTGATTTACATGAGGGCCTCTCACGACCCGTAGAAGATTCCACGGACCGTAGATTGTGTACATGGAAGTTTCCAAACCCTGTTATCCTAGTTTATTTAGGATAGAATTTGTGATGTCTATAAATACCTTTTCTAGGTTTTCTTTTACGTTTTATGCACTATATTTCATTGGAAACATATTTTTTAACACTTGGTATTGATTTGTTATTGGTTTTGAGAGATTAACTCATTCATTGGTTCTTGATTCTTGATTCTTCTTCAATTATTCAAGTTTCTAGATTTCTTTACTTCTTCTTATAAGTATATGATCATGAATTCTTCAATAAATTCTGATTGTGTACTTATGAACATGAGTAGCTAAATCCACAACTAGGTTTGTGGGAACCATGAAGGATTAACAATGTAGGCAAAGTACTTAGAAATTCTAGGATTGTGTTTATACATGTATTGTTCTTCCCTTTGCTTTGATTGATTTTAAATGGTAGCCAACGTTAGAACTTGCATTATTCTTACTTGCTAGACCAAGGAGGTAATGAATGGGGAAAAGGTTGGTTAAAACAAAGATTTGAGGCAATCAACCCTCATCTAATAGCTTGACCTTGTCTGAGAATAGATAATCTGGGATCAAAGGTAAGGGTTAGTAAAGCATACACCCATAGACGGACCAAGTTGCATGGTGAAATTCATCTATCTTGGGAACAAACCTTGTAGGTGAACCTAATTTACTGATCTTACATGCTAAGAACTAGAATAGATTGCTAGTACAATGCCTACCACTTTATGAACTCATGGGGAACACAATCCTAGTCCATCATATCTCTGAATCACAACAGTATTGATACTTGCGGGTACTTGTTACTTGTTAATTTAGAAACATTGCTTTTTTATTTAAAAACCCCCCTTTAAGGAAATAAGATGGCTAGGAGCGCGAATACACACAGTTGACCGAGATCCTACCATATTCCTTGTGGGATCGACCCTAACCTTGGTTAGGTTCTATATTTGACCAACGACCACTTTATACTTCATTTTGGAGGTGTAATTTGGCTATCAAATTTTGGTTCCATTGACGGGTAATACAGTTTAGGGTTAAGAGCAATTGTGTTATTTGACTGTTAGTCCTTATTTCCTAATTTAAATTTTTTGTTGTTTTTGTTTTGTTCCATAGGTTGTACACTTATGCATACCCAGTAAAAGGAGTCATGGCAATCCCCTGAATCCATTCAATCTCGAAGTCCAACAAACTTTGGGAAATATGGCAAAGGATGAGATTGCTGAGACACCAGAACAAGCTACAGCTCAGATGTTGGCCGAAGAACATCAAAGGCAGAAGGCAGAAGAGATGCCCAAATTGCGCAAGATGCTCAGGTTGCCATATACTTAGCTAATCAAAATGATACAGCTCAGCAAGCAAGGCAAGAAGCCGCTCATCAATCTGCATTGAATGCTCAAGCTGCAAGAGACGAGGCAGTTATACGCAATATACACCAAGATCTGGTTGGTCAAAGAAGGGATAGAGGTCACCGGTTTTAGCAAGCCCGACACATCTCTTGCTATAATGTTGATGATGATGATGTAAATGATGTCGAGATAACATGCCCCATAGTATTGCCACCACTGCCCGATGGTAAAAAGTTTGACATTACAAGCACTATGATCCAGTTGTTGAACCTAAAGGGATTGTTTGTTGGCAAGGCTACTGATTATGAAAATTTACACTTGGTGAACTTTGTAGGGATATGTACAGCTTACAATATGCTAGGAGTATGCCAAGATGCTATCAGATTGCGGTTGTTTCCATTTTCTTTAACTGGAGAAGCAACACGTTGGCTTACTAAACTGCCTGATAACTTATTATACATATGGCTGGAATTGAGAAGTCAGTTTCTGGACAGGTTCTTTCCTCCATCAAAGATGTTGTAGCTCAAGCAAAAAATCTATAACTTCAAGTAGTTACCTATTGAGGCACTATATGAAACATGGCTCAGATTTAATAAGAAGTTGAAATAGGTACCAAATCACAGGATCCCTTCAGATCATTTGATGGATATCTTCTATAGAGCACTGAATGCAAACACCAAGGCAGTAGTTGATATAGTCACTAGGGTATAGTTCATGGAGAATACTTACATTGAAGCATCTAAGATGATTGATAGAGTTACCAAGATGAACAGGGCCTGTCATACAAGAGAGGGTGAAAGTTCAACAGGAACTTATGTAGTTGGGAAATCCCTAGACCATCAGGAATTGCAGGAGCTTTGACAGGATGTCGTAGGATTAAAGACAAGTGTGGATCTGATTGCTAAGCAAATCCTTAATAACAGAGTAGAGAAGGTGAATATTGTATATTCACAAGGTAAAGCACCAAGACAGGATGGGGCCAAATTTGATGAAGAAGCTAACTATTTGAATGATCAAGTGGTGGGTTTCTGGGCCAATGGCCAGGTAAATCAAGGTCAAAAAAGAGATAGGGATAACAATAGAGATAGAGATGAAAACTATAACCGGTCTTGCTATAGAGACAGAAGCAGGGGTAGAGATAGGGATGGTAACTAGAGCAAGAGGGATAGCTACAAGAATGATAGAAGCGACATGTATTTCCCTCCTGGCAATCGTGATGCAGTATCTGAGCAGCAAATAATTAAAGAGATGTTGGCCAAGGTGTTGCAAAAGGTGGAGCCGACTGATGGTAACTTGAATGAGATGCGTGCTGACATCTCAGGCATGAATCAGAAAGTAGAAGCGCATGTCGTCTCCATCAAGAAAATAGAGCAACAGTTAAATCAAATGTATACAACCCTAAACCCATGTCAGAAGGGTACCCTTCCTAGCAACACAGTCCAGAATCCAAAAAATAATGGGCATTGCATGGTGGTGACTACTCAAAGTGGGAAATAGACTATTGATCCTCTTATTCCTATTGTTGTTGATGAGCCGGTCGAGCTTGTAAAAGATGATGCTAAGATTATGGTTGATTTAGAGGAAAAGGGTGAAAATAAAAGTCCAATTGAGAAGAAGTCCACAATACCAAATAGAAGAACAAGATGGTCCCACAGGTCTTAAAGCCCATACCATTACCTCCTCCACCTTACCTACATAAATTGATCAAGAAGGTTGAGGAAGGTAAATATTGCAAGTCAATCTCCATACTGAAACTACTTTCAGTGAATATTCCTTTGGTTGAGGCATTGGAGTAGATGCATGGGTATGCAAAGTTCATGAATTATCTGGTGACAAAGAAGAGAACTATAAGTTTTGAGCCAGCTGATAATTTGCACCATTATAGTGCATTAGCATCTCGTTCTCTGGTGCATAAAAGGAAATATCCTAGAGCTTTCACTATTTCTTACATGATTAGATCATTCTATTTTTCAAAAGGGTTGTGTGATTTGGGTGCTAGTATTAAGCTGATGCCACTAGCAGTGTTCAAATAGTTGGGCTTGGGAGCCCCCAAACTGACTACAATGCGGCTTCTTATGGAAGATCACATAGTGAAAAAGCCAGTGGGTATTCTCTATGATGTACTTGTAAAAGTTGACACCTTCATATTTCCTGCAGACTTTGTAATTCTTTACTATAAGGTAGAGTTTGAGGTTACCATCATCTTAGGATGCCCATTCCTTGCAACTGGACGCACTTTGGTTGACTTGGAGACTGGACATATGAAATTCATACTTAATGATGAGGTGGTAACTTTCAATTTCTATCAGTCTATAAGACATCATGATGGCATGCGCGTAGTATCAGTTGTAGATGTGGTTGATGAGGAGCAACTAATAGTTTATATTGAAGAGAGACTTGGTGTTGAAGCACTTGAAGTTTTTATTATGAATTTTGATAGATATGATAGTGATGAATATGATGATATGGTAGAAGCACTTGCAGGTATGGGGTCTTATGCTTACGCTCTAAAGAAGCTTGATTTGGACCTAAAGAAGCAACAGACCCTACCAGCTAGACCATTAAGTGAGGAGCCTCCAGTTTTGGAGCTTAAAGCACTTCCTTACCACCTTTGATATGTGTTCTTAGGAGCTAATGACACCTTGCCACTTATTATTTCTGCAGATTTAGATGAAGGGCAGGTTGAATTTCTTATTTCTATTCTGAGAAAGTTCAAGAGGGCCATTGGTTGGCCTATTGGTGATATCATTGGGATCTCACTTGGAGTTTGCATGCACAAAATTGAGCTGGAGCCAAATTGCACTACGAGTATTGAGCACCAACGTAGGTTGATTCAACCTACTCAAGAAGTTATCAAGAAAGAGATCATCAAGTGGATGGATGCAGGTGTGGTTTATCCTATTGCTGACAACAAGTGGGTGAGATCAGTTCATTCTATGCCTAAAAGGGTGGAATCACTGTGATTCCAAATGCTAAGAATGAGTTGATTCCAATAAGGCAAGTCACTGGCTGGCGTGTGTACAGAGACTATAGAAAGCTAAATGCTTGGACCAAGAAGGATCATTTTTTGATGTCGTTCATGGATCAAATGTTAGACCGTTTCGCTGGAAGAGGATGGTATTGTTTTCTTGATGGTTATTTGGTATATAATTTGATCTCGATTGCTCCTGAAGACCAAGAGAAGACCACTTTCACCTGTCCATATGGGACATTTTTCTTTCAAAAGGATGATATTTTGGTTATGTAATGCACTAGTGACATTTTAGTAATATATGATGTTAATTTTCTCAGATATAGTGGAGGACACTATTGAGGTATTCATGGATGATTTTTTTGTAGTTGGTGACTCTTTTGATGATTGTTTGGCTTATCTGAGTTGTGTGCTAAAGAGATGTGAAGAATACAACTTAGTGCTCAATTGGGAGAAGTGTCACTTCATGGTCAAAGAGGGTGTAATGTTTGGCCATTGGATCTCCATGAAAGGTATTGAGGTTGACAAAGCGAAGATAGAGGTGATTGAAAAATTACCTCCTCCAGTTTCTGTGAAGGGTATCCGAAGCTTTCAGGGGCATGCTGGTTTCTATCGCAGGTTCATAAAGGACTTCTCTAAAGTTATACATCCCTTGTTCAAGTTATTAGAGAAGGAGGTGAAGTTTGTGTTTGATGATGCATGTATGAAGGCATTTGAATGCCTTAAGAAAAAGTTGATCTATGTTCCCATTACCGTCACGCCGTATTGGTCCCAGGCTTTTGAGGTTATGTGCGATGCTAGTAGAGTGGCCCTAGGAGAAGTCCTTGGCCAAAGACGTGAGAAGATTCTCCATCCCATCTACAATGCTAGCAAAGCACTTAATCATTCTCAAAAGAACTATACTGTGACAGAACAAGAGCTTCTTATTGTGGTCTTTGCATTCCAAAAGTTCAGATCTTATTTTCTTGGCATTAAGGTGATTGTGCACATTGACCATGAAGCTCTTAGGTACCTCATGGCTAAGAAGGATGTGAAGCCTATACTGATTAGATGGGTGTTGTTGTTATAAGAATTTTACCTTGAGGTCAAGGACCGAAAGGGTACAAAAAATCAGGTAGCAGATCACTTGTCAAGATTAGAGGAAAAAGCTATGAAGAAGTGAAATGATAAGCTAGAGATTGATGATTATTTCCCAGATGAGAAAGTGTTGGTTGCCTCCCAATATTTGATTCCATGGTTTGCAGAGTTTGCCAACTATTTGGCAAATGATTTGGTGCCTCCCGATATGTCTGTCCACCAGCGAAGAAAGTTTATGTTATGTTAAGAAATTCTTCTTGGAGGAGCCGTTCTTGTTTCGTTTATGTGTTGATTCCATGATTCAAAGATGTGTGCATGGAGTTGAGATAATGGATATATTAGAGGCTTGTCACTCATCCCTTGTTGGGGGAAATCATACTGGTATCCAGACAGCTCATAAAATCTTGCAATGTGGCTACTATTGGCCTACCTTCCACAAGGACGCACATGATTTTGTTAAGGCTTGCAGTCGATGTCAAAGAGAAGGTGGGATATCAAGGAAGCATGAACATCCTCTCACTCTTATCCTTGTGATTGAACTATTTAATGTGTGGGGTATTGATTTCATGAGTCTGTTTGTGAGTTCAAATGGGATGAATTATATATTATTCGTTGTTGACTATGTGTCCAAGTGGGTGGAGGCAGTTGTACTTCCCAGTAATGAAGGCAAGTGTGTCACAGCGTTCATGAAAAGAACATCTTTTCCAGATTTGGTACACCACGGGCGATTATCAATGATGGAGGCTCTCACTTTTGAACAAGTTGTTTCGTACTTTTCTTGAGAAGTATGGAGTGAAACACAAAGTTGCAACCCCGTATCATCAATAGACTAGTGGGCAAGTTGAGGTTTCCGTTCGTGAGATAAAGTCAATCATATCGAAGACTGTGAATGCAAATAGAATGGATTGGTCTAGGAAACTGGATGATTCTTTGTGGGTGTACCAGACTATGTACAAGACACCAATAGGTATGTCACCATATCAGCTTGTGCTTAGGAAGGCATGTCATCTACCAGTTCAGCTTGAACATAAGGCCATTAGGGCAGTGAAGAAGTTGAATTTAGACTGGTTTGCAGCATCATTTCAGCAGCTTGTGCAGTTAAATGAGTTAGATGAGTTTTACCTCAACTCCTATGAAAGTTCAGCCCTATACAAAGAAAAGATGAAGTTGTATCATAACCGGAAGATTGAGAAGAGAGATTTCCAGTCGGGTGATTTGGTCCTACTGTTCAATTCCAGACTTCGCTTGTTTCCTGGCAAGTTGAAGTCCAAATGGATTGGACCATTCAAAGTGGTACAAATATTCCCACATGGTGCCATAGAGATTGAAAATCATGAGGGCAAGAGGTTCAAAGCAATTGGTCAGCGTATAAAGGCTTATTTAGTAACAATAGAGGAGCTGAAAGCAGTTGAATTCTGGACCCTAGGTGAATTTTGAGTAACCAAGGAACCTGCATCGTGCCGCAACGTTAAATTTGGTGCTGCATGGAAGGAAACCAATGAGAGAAACTTGATAAAGTCTGAGTAGTCAAGTGACTCGCGTCGTGCTGCGATGTTAAATCAGGCATTGCATGGGAGGCAACCTATGTGGGAAACATGATGAAGTCTGAGTAGTCAAGTAACGTGCATCATGACACGACTTTAAATCAAGCGCATCTTGGGAGGCAACCCAAGGCTAATGTATGTTATGTGTGCAGGAATAAGTGGAGGAAAGGTTCTTGAAACTATAAACTCAGAAAAGGGGCAAGTAATATTCCACGAGCAAGGTTCATGGACCGTGGATCAAACCATGAGTCATAGACCATATTCGTGGAAATTAGGTGAAATTAACCAAGTGCATAACAACATCTACGAACCAGTTCCATGACCCATGGTTCAAACCATTATCCATGGTCACTGGTCATAGATATTAGGAAAAATTGACCATCTGCAAAACAGGGTCCATGAATCGTGATTCAAAAATGAGTCATGGTTTAGGTTCGTCAAAATCAGACAAAAATCCAATCTACAGGACTTGTTCCACCAACCTATTCTAGGAGTTGTGGTTCTATCCACGACCCGTGAACAGTTCTTGTGGAACTCGGGTAAGATCTTTTTAGAAATTTTGTTAACTCGATAGTATTCGACCCAACCTGTGACCTAATTTCATTTAAAATCGACTAAAATCAATTTTCCCCAATTTAAATTTTTACACCTGATCATCTTTCCCTATTCGACTAAAATTCCCTCCACTTCTCACTCTTCCACTCAAACACTATAACCCTTTAAATTCCTCCACCAAATCACCCCCAAAGTTCCCTTAAACAATTTTGACTAACCTTGTTCTTCACCAAAAGTGCCGACAAAGTTCTTCAAATTCCATATCTCGTCACGGGTCGAGGTTGTTGCTTAATACCACAAGTATTGACTCAAGTTCTTCCAATAAATTCTGAGGTATGAAGTCGAATTCCAACCTTATTTTGAATTGTTGGTTGAAATACCTTGACCTAGGGTGCATCTTGTGTGATTTAATTTGAAAAAAAAAACTAAGGGATGAAAGTTGTGGAGTGAATAATTGGTGTATGCTTGTAATTATTGTGTATGAATGTTGAAAGTGGCTGAAAGTATGAACAAAATTGGAAAAGTTTGGTTACCTGCTGTTACAGTGATCACGAGAGCGTTCTATGGTCATGGTTCATTCCACGGACTATGGAATGTAATCATAGAAATTAGATCAGAGAACTGCTCTTAGGTCTGATTTTCACGAGGGTTGTCTACGAGTCGTGGATCAAACCACGAATCATGGATCGAACTCGTGAATCTTAGACCTGCAGATAGTTAAATTTGTCTAATATACACGAGGGGCATCCACGAGTCATGGACAAAACCATGAATCATAGATACCACTCGTGGAACTCAGAAATGTAACCAGTTTAGTTTTTTTAAGAACCATAAGGGGTGTTCACAAGCCTTGGTTCATTCCACTGGCCGTGAAACCCACTCGTGGATCCCCAAGTACATAAAAACTCTAAACTTTTTTCTGGGTTTGCTTACTTCTATTGTACTGATGTTCTCCCACGCAGATACTATTCCACAAAAGAAATCCGCAAAGATGAGTAAAGCCCATACAACAAAAGAAATTAAAGAAGGGGCTCGTCAATTCAAAAATAGACTCATAGATGAGCCTAATGAATCTGAAAAGAGTTAGTCTGAGGAGGTATATGAGGTTTAGCCCGATCAAGATGTAGTGCCTCAGACTATGAGGCAAGGGGCATAGGCGCATGCGACTTACGAGGTAGCACTACAACTAGCCCTTATAGTTGTACCACAGGCAGCGACTACTTCTCCTCATACTGAAGAGAGAGAGGGGTCGTTAGACAAAGAAGACAGTAACCATAAAAGTAACACCAGAACAGGGACCGGGACTGGGGGAGCTAAAGAGCCTGACAATGCTGAGTCAGACTCAGGTGATAAAATCTCCACCAGTCTGGCCACTCTGGAAGCCAGGGCTAAAAGACAAGAGGAGGCAGACAGAGCTTAGACATTTGAGGCTCGGGACATAGGAGATGGTGTGTTCAGGGCATGAGGGTCAAGTATATTTAGGGTGCAACTCTATCTGATATGGGTTTGCTTAAAAGGGGCATCATTGAGGAGCCACTAATTCAGACTGAGGACCTAGATTTTGTCCAAGATATTCATTCCATATTTACTCACTACAGGTGTGGTTGGATGGCTTAGCCTTAAGGCTGTTATTGTGCTGAGATAGTTCAAGAATTCTATGCTTCATATGCAGCCACATGCAGTAAGCTCCTTCAGCTGAGACAACAGTACCAGGATAAGCCCCTACTCACCAACACTAGGGTGCGATATTCACCCATTGATATATCTAAGTGCACCATTCAGTGCTTTCTATTTGGGCTAGAGTACAAGCTACATGTTGACATGGTTGAGTTTGACTACAAATTTAAAATAGTCAAAGATAAATTGAAAATGTGAGACCAAGTTTAGAGAGCTGACCTATTAAGATGGGTTGTGGGGTATACAACAAAAAATGGCCTGGATATAAAATGGGTTCATAGAGGAGACATTACTTGGTTTTGCCATTGTCCGACTCAGGCGGACAACACTCTGACACCTGACTGTGCAGTCCTAGTAGCCAGCATCATGACTAGTTATGAGATAAATTTTCCTTGCTGGATCGTTGAGGAGATTCATGAATGGGCATTCAAACCCAACACCAACATACCCTTTCCTTGCTTGATTCACTGTCTGTGCATGGATTCGATAGTTCTGAGGATGCCTAAAATAGGCTATACGATATAGGTGACTTAGACACAAGATGTCGGGTTGATCAAGGATGCTACTAACCCAGTCGCACACAGGAGAACTTTTTCCTCCACTTCAGCTGGAGTGGTGAGAGTTGAGGGATCCTTCGTATTAAGAGATCCATTTGAGTTAGGCACAACTGAGCGGACCACAGAGCATGGCCCTAATATTCCTGATACGGGGGTGATTATAGTGGCAGAGGGTGCCACAACTTCAGTTTCTGCACCCTCGACTTCCCAGCCACCAGTTGGTATTCCTACAATACCCCCGCACCCAGGATCTTCTGGTATGGTTACCATCACTACTGAGTTTCAACAGAATTTGATAGAGTGTTAGACCAATACAGATGAGCAGGTGAATGACTTGTTAGACGAGCTAAAAAATTAGGTGAGGTCCATTGTTGCAGCCGCTGAGGCTAGGGTACAAACAGAGATAGACCAAGTCACTCATGCGATAAGCAGGCGACTAGATGGATTTAAGCGTCGAGTGAATACTCAGTTGCAGAATATATAGAGCCCTAATTTGGGTAACATACAGGCAAAGGTGTCACAGCTCAGAGAAGAGATCAGATCTATATTCACTAGCCACACTCTTGTTATGCCTTCATTCCCTATTCCGATCAAAGAAGTTTCCAGATGGGTGGTAAATTTGTTTGCTGAGAAGGAGCCTGTAATCTCGGGTGCTAGAGAGAAGAGGGTTCATACTGAGGTCATTCCTGAGGTTGAGGTAAACTCTAAGTGAGTGAGGAAGGACAACGCTACTTCCATCTGACTATCCAGAGATGTCATGCGCATTCATGAGGAGGTAGAGCAGCGTAGACTTCAGGGCGAGTCCAACATTTTGGCTCCAGTTGTGGGAGGAGCCACATTTTCTAATCTTAATATTCCAGAGTCTGCCACTGCTAGTAGGTCACCTATTGTTGTCCCTACTACTGCTGATCCATTAAGTGTGATGGCCATTGCTGCCACCACTATTTTTGATATGGGTGCCACACCACAGGCCTCGACTCCATCACCGGATGCCACTGCCTAGGCGCTACAGGTATCTTCCTACCTACCTACATATTCACTTTTCTTGGTGCATTGAGGATAATGAACATTCCTTTTTGCTTGAGTGGGGGCAGAAGTCCATGTGTTTTTGATGGGTGTATTGGTAAAGTCTTAGTAGCTAAGACACCCGCGTTGTGCCATGACTTTAAATCAAGTGCTACTTGGGAGGAAACCCAAAGAGGGTACCACTGAGTATCTGAGTCCATGGGATTTTCTATTGAACTAGTATGTTTGTATAGGTTGTTTGTAGTAAAAGAAGAATATGAACTTAGCGCAGTCTATGGTCTAATTTTGAAATTGATTTTGACTGAAAAATGGAGACCCCTCAAAATTTTGTGTGACATGATTAGCCATTTTTGATAGACTGACTGCTACTGATATATTCATAACATTATGATTATCGATGTGATGAATAGATTAAGGTAGGGCATGAACCTGCTAAGTTAGCAATTGGTTGTTTAACTATTTGTCATGTGTGTATGACCTGCATTCGTATTGTTCTTGTATTGTATGCTAATCCAGAACTTTCCCGGTTAATATTGCCTAGGCTATAGGATAGTTTGTTAGGAAAGGATCATAGACCATTTTTGAAATAGTCCACTTAGCCTAAATGACCATCCAAATGAATTTTATATCCCTTGATTCCTAATTTTGAGCCAAAATTGACCCTTTTTTTTGCTATCTAGCCTATTCACCTTCCTTGTTTTCTATGAACCATCAGTTTGGCCCTGGTCCCTTCTTGGACATTATGCACCTCAACTTAGGCAAACTGCTTAAGTTGAGGGTGGCTACTCTGGAGGTAAATTAGAAGTGTGAGGTATGAAAATAAAAGGTTAGTGATTAAAAAGAGGGGAAAATAATGGGTGTCCCGTATGTGCTAGAAAAATAAAAAAATAGAGAGAAGAAAGAAAAGAAGAAAATATGATGAAAAAGAAGTTGATTGTGAAATAAAAGTCACACCCGCCACTTGATGAAAAAGAAAGAATAGAAAAGGGAGAATAAGGGAGGAAAAAAAAGAGTTGGTTCGAAAGTGGAAGAAACATCGTGTAGTGTCAAGGAGGGCTTAGTCGTTATTTTCCAAATATACTATTCCCGTCCTTGAGCCTACGTTACAAGCCGAGTAAAGTCCTATAGTGATCCTAGTCAAACTGTTCGAAAACTGAGGCATAGAAAATAAGTGCAAGCCTATGGTATTGTGCATGCATTGCTTGAACCTCTTTGTGAGTGTGAGTGTTCTAGTTCAGTCTCAGATATTAAATAGTTTACTTTGTGATTGGGACTTCTTTGTAGTAAGGGCATTAGAGTAGCATTAATTGTTGATTGTTAGGGTAAGTGTCATCTGTGTATGTTAGCTTGTCTAATGATAGTGTGATGTTATCCATGGATCCTCTTGTGTTATCTTGATGAACGATACTTGTGCACTTGTCTTATATTGGGAAGGAGGGGGGTATTTGTTGTGAGCTGAACGGTTTGAACCATGTGACTGTTATAGTTCCTAGTTTTCTTTTGCTTAAGCATCGTCTAGGATAGTTTTGTTTTGTAGCTTGAGGACAAGGAATGGTTTTAAGTTGAGTGTGTTGATGTACCATGGTTTTGCGGTACTTTCAATGCTTAAAACTTGGAATTAAAGTATGTTCTTTAGCGATTTTTAGTAGATTTGATCTGTTTTTTAGCATTGTACAGGAAAACAAGGTTCAGAGGCTAAGTACAGAAAAAAAGTGCAAAATAGGTTGGAACTGACTTTCACGACTCAACTCTACGAGCCGTGAAAACATCCACGAGTCATGGAAGTCAGTCATGGAAAGACTACTACAGATGAAGCCTAAAGCCTGAGATCTCCGAGAGGTTTCCACTAGTCGTGCTGCCTATTTGTGGAACCTGATATGAGGAGGAGCAAAAAGCCCAAGATTCACGAGAGGTTTCCATGAGTCATGGACCCATTCATGAGTAATACTGCATGTTCATGGAAACTTATCCGAGGATGAGAAAAAATACAAAGATCCACGAGGCTAGTCTACGAGCCGTGACTCAATCCATGAGCCATGGAATGACTTCGTGGAAGTGAACCGGCAAGATGACATGGAGCGTGATTTCCACGAGGGCCTTTCACGACCCATAGAAGAGTCCACATACCGTAGATTATGTCCGTTGAAGTTGCCAAACCCAGTTCTCCTAGTTTGTTTAGGATAGGATTTGTGATCTCTATAAATACATTTCCTAGGTTTTCTTTTACGTTTTATGCTCAATATTTTGTAGGAAACATATTCGTACGCACTTGGTATTTATTTGTTATTGGTTTTGAGAGATTAACTCATTCATTGGTTCTTGGTTCTTGCTTCTTCTTTAATTTTTCAAGTTTTCAGATTTCTTTGCTTCTTCTTGTAAGTATATGATCACGAATTCTTCAACAATTTCTGATTGTTTTCTTATAAAGATGAGTAGATAAATCCACAACTAGGGTTGTGGGAACCATAGAGGATTAACAACATAAACAAAGTACTTAGCAATTCTAGGATGGTGCTTATGCATGTATTGTTCTTCCCTTCACTTTGATTGCTTTTTAACGGTGGTCAACGTTAGAACTCGCATTATTCTTACTTGCCGGACCAAGGAGGTAACAAATGGGAAAAGAGTTGGTTACAATTGAGATTTTAGGCTATCAACCCTCATCTAATAGCTTGACCTTTTCCGGGAATAGCTAATTTGGGATCAAAGGTAAGGGTTAGTAAAGCATACACCCATAGACGGACCAAGTTGTGTGGTGAAATTCATCTATCTAGGGTACGAACCATTTAGGTGAACCTAACTTCCCAATTTTGCATGCTAAGCACTAGAATAGATTGCTAGTACAACGCCTACTGCGTTATGAACTCATAGGGAACACAATCCTAATCCATCTTTTCTCTGAATCACAACAGTGTTGATACTTGCAGTTACTTGTTACTTGTTAATTTACAAACATTACTTTTTATTTAAACCCCCCTCCATTCAAGTAAATAAGACATCTAAGAGCGCGAATACACATAGTTGACCGAGATTCTACCATATTCTCTGTGGTATCGACCCTAACATTGGTTAGATTCTATATTTGACCAACGACCATTTTTTACTTCCTTTTCGAGGTGTAATTTGGGCGTATCACTTACCTGGGACTCCTTTCAATCCAAAGCTATGGCCTCGGGCCCATAGTTACACAATAACGGTAAATATAAATGGAAGAAATGGAAATAAACACGAAAATAATTAAAAGCACTTACATTCCTCGAAGACCTCCTTAAAATAGTCTAAGGGTTCTAGTCTAATCACGGTAATGCTACGAGCTCCTAAACTAAGGGTAAACATGAATCAACTTACTCTACGGTCCTAAAAAATGGCCAATTTAAGCAAAAAATAGGATTCAAGCTTAGTTCTAATCTAAAACCTATCCTAACGTTCAGGTAACCTATAAAATATAAAATCTAGCTAAACCAGGTCTAATAGAAGGATTTTTTAACCTACCTTGGGGCTGAACTACAAACAAGAACAGTCAATCGTGTGCCTTCCCTCTTCTGATAGCCTGAGAATCCTATCATGCTATCACAAAAAAAAAATCTACACATCAACACATGAAAATGACACCCATATTGCTATACAGGAATTTAGGTCAGAAATCAGGTCGTAAAATGACCCTCGGGGCTTGCATGACAAAACAGAAAACAAATTTCACAATAACATTCGCAATGGGTTTCTAAAACCATGCCCAAATTTCGAGCGCAAATGGAACTCATTTTGGGGCACAAAACATCCCCAAAAGTCCACTTGATCAAGAGATTTTTAAACAAGGAATCAACGAAAATAAACGGCAGATAATTTGAATTTAAAGACGGGAAAGGAGTGGGGAGATATGGTGAACATACCATAATAGTGTAGGATCTAAACAAGTCTTTAAACCAGCTTACAGATCCTTAACTATGGAAGTTTTTGGATAAAGAGAGAAGAAAATGAAGTAGAACAAATATATAGCTTCCAGGCACAGGCCTTCGCGCACACGGGCAGGTTATCGGGCATGCAGCCTCGCATTGGCAGCCTGGCGCTCGCACATATGAAGTGCAAGGGGAGGCAAGGCTTGACGCTTCTTTTGCGCGCACATGAGTTGGCCACTGTGCACGCGGGCACGCGTAGGCAGCCAAGGCCACGCGTAGGCGAAGGGAAATAGGAGGCGAGGTCCAACGCTCTTTTTGCACGCATATAGGCTAGCTACCGCATATGTTCCCCTGCGTAGGCAGCCAACCCCTCATATAAGAGAATGGTTTAGTACTGTTGTAGCAGCTGCAGCAAAACCAATTATTTCAAATACTTCAAAATGCCTCAGATGGACCCTCGAGATTCATCAAGGGGCCCATTGATGCAAACAAACTATGCTACCTTACAAAAAATAGCATTACAGACTGAATTGATGAAATTCCTAATGATGATCATTTTGACAAAAAGTGGGCCCCATGCCTAAAAACCCAACTTTTACGAAAATGGAATCTAATAGCTCAAAATGAGTCTGGAAGCCTCGGGACTCAAACCAAAGGTCCTACTAGCCCAAAATTAACGTTCCAAAGCTAACAGTGTTGATGTAATCTCCATCTGAGGTCATCTTCTTTGAATGTTGACCAAAGTCAACTCTTTTAACCTTAAGTGTTTCAAAATAGGGGAAATCGGTATGAAACACAACCGAATTGCTTGGGAACCAAACCATCAATCCTACAAATTCATAAATGACCTATAGCCCTGTGGGAAAGCTTGAAATGCAGAAAAAGCATGAAAATCAAGAAAATGACCTAGAGGGTCATTACAACATCCACTACTAAAAGAACTTTCATCCTCTAAAGTTAAAGAAAGAAAGGTACCTGAAGGCTCAAAAAGATGAGTATAGTGGGTCCATATGTCAGTCTCAATCTCCCAAGTAGCCTCATTGATAGGATGATGCCACCACTGAACCTTAACTAACAGGATCTCCTTGTACCTCAACTTTCTAATGTGCATGTACAAATAGGCTTCTCCTCAAAGGCCAGAGGCTCATCTAACCAAACCAAATCTCACTGAAGCACGTGAGACTCATCTGGAACATAATGTTGTAACATAGAAATAAGGAAAATAGGATGAACACCTGAAAGAGCAGGAGGCAGGGCCAACTCATAAGGAACCTTACCATCACAACGAAGGATCTAAAATGGCCTAATAAGCCTAGGACTGAGCTTGCCCCTCCTCATGAACCTCATTACGCCCTTCATGGGCGACACCCAAAGGAACATATGGTCATTAACCATAAAGTCTAAGTCTCAAACCCTCCAGTCAGGATAACTCTTCTGCCTACTCTGGGTAGGGAAAAGTATGTCCTAAATGACCCAAACTCTATCCATAAAATCACGAAGTAAGTCAGTACCCCACAGTTTAACCTCAAAGGCATCAAACTAACCCACTGGACATCTGCACTGCCTACCATATAAGCCTCGAATAGAGCCATTTGAATACTAGAATGGTAACTATTATTATAGGCAAATTGTGCCAAGGATAAAAACGTGTCCCACTGACCTCCAAAATCAATAACACAAGCCCGCAACATATCCTTCAGAGCCTAAATAGTACACTTTGACTGACCATCAGTCTGTGGGTGAAAAGCAGTGCTAAGATCAATTCTGGTACCCATCTCTCACTGAATAGACCTCTAGAAACATCAAGTAAATTGAGTATCACGGTCAGAAATGATAGATATTGGCACCCTATACAAACAAACAATCTCACGGATGTTGATCTTAGCCAACCTCTCAGAATTGTAGGAAGTCTGAACTGGCAGAAAATGAGCAGACTTTATCAACCTATCCACAATGATTCAAATAGCATCAAATCTTTGAAAAGTACATGGCAAGCCTACCACGAAGTCTATAGCTATATGCTCTTATTTCCACTCCGAAATAGGTAGGCTCTGAGTCAAACCACCTGGCATCTGGTGCTCGTACTTCACCTATTGATAATTCAAGCACCTAGACACAAAATTTGAGATATTCCTCTTCATGCCACACCACCTATAGTGCTACCTTAAGTCATGATACATCTTAGCTGCCTCAGGATGAATAGAATACCTAGAATAATTAGCCTCTTACTAAATCAACCTGGCCAGATCACCGACTCTAGAAATGTAGATACAACCCTCAATCCTCAGAACACCCTCCGAATCTAAGGTCGCCTTCCTAGCCTCACCGCTTAACACCTTATCACGATGATTTAAAATCTTGCATCATCAAACTATTGTGCCCAAATATGCTCTAACAAGGAATATCTAGCCTCAATACAAGCAAGAATACGACTCAGCTCAAAAATATCAAGTCTAACCAACATGTTAGCACAGGATTGTATTTCCAAAGTTAAAGGTCACTCCTCCGCTGGTAAGAATGCAAACTCACTGCCTATTGGCTCAAGGCATCTGTTACCACATTGCCTTGCCTGGGTGATAAAAAATGGAGATATCATAGTCCTTTAGTAACTCCAACCACTTGCGCTTCCTCAAATATAGCTACTTTTGGTTGAAGATATACTGAACATTATGATGGTCAGTGAAGATCTCTCAATGCACGCCATAAATATAATGCCTCCAATCTTTAATGTGAAGACTGTTGTCGCTAACTCTAAGTCATGAGTGTAGTAGTTTCTCTCGTGAACCTTCAACTGTCTGGAAGCATAAGCAATAACTCGACCCTGCTGCATCAATACACAACCCAAACCAACTAAAGAAGCATCACAATAGACAGTAAACCTTTGGCCCTCAACCGAAAGAGTAAGAATTGAAGATGAAGTTAATAAGGCCTAGAGCTTTAGAAAGCTCATTTTAGGCCTTCACTAAATGTCTATCTAGATCAAACTCTATGCTCTAGAGCTAACAAAACTGTCAGAAATTGATTTCGAGCACGTTAGCTAAGAATGTTGACTAAAGTCAATGAATTCCTAAGTTAAAGCTCTAAAATAGGTAAATGACCATAACGACCAAATGAATGGACAGGGCACCGAACCGCCTTTCCAGTAAGACATAAATAACTTGTGGATACTATAGGCAAGCTCTAACAGTGCAAAGAAAGCATAAATGAAAGGTTCATTACATCATCTACTAGTAAAAAAACTTTTGTCCTCAAAAGTCAAGAGCAAGGGAGTACCTGAAGGCTCAAACAACTGCAGATTCTGAGCCCGCATCTCTCTCTCAGTCTCCCAGGTAGCCTCCTCAACTGGATGGTTCCTGCACTAAACTTTCACAACCAGAATCTCCCTAGATCTCAATTGATATTAGGCCTATTTATACACCTAAGTGTCATTATCTTCGCACGTTTAGCTTAGTTTTGAGAATAACTTGATGTGCTAGTGGGGTATATAGTGTGTAGGTGTGTACTTTGTTGCTAACATGCGTGTTTATAGTGGTTAGGATGCATTTAGAATAAATCATGAGTCAAAATGATTAAAAAGGGTTTAGACGAGAAAACTAGCTTTGCTAGCTTGAGCTATGCCTATTCTAGCGTGCTTTGATGAGCTCTATTGTGTTTTATGGACTAATGTGTGTTATGAGTTGTTGTAGGAGACTTTTGGAGGAGCTATGGAAGCTAACTAAATCCTACTAACAAGCTACAAACAATTGGGAAATAAAGCAAGGTGGAAAGAGTTCGTTGGAGGGAAAATGGAAAGCAAAGAAAAACCTCCGTGCCACGGAGGGTAAGATCCATTTTATTGGCGTGGTACGGAGGTGAGCCACCAGTAAAATTGGAAATTCCAGCATCTTCCCAATTTAAGGCCGTGGCATAGTGCCACTGCTCCATGATTTGGCTGTGTCACGGCAGCCACTGCTCCACAATTCCAAGGTGGCACGGACCTTGGTCCCGACGGGTGCAACTTATCCTACGCTATAAATAGGAAACCTAGCTTCAATGGTGAACACTCCTATACGGTTTTGGATTGGAAAATACAAGGAGGAGGCTGCCTTAGGGTTCTTATTCTCTAATTTTTCTTTACTTAACTTCTGTACCCAAATCTCATTGCATAGCCCTCCAGAACTGAGATGTGAACTGAGCGCCGCGGTCTGAAATAATAGAAGCTGGGACCCCATGGAACCGAACAATCTCACAAAGGTAGATCTGAGCTAACCTCTCTGCACCATAAGAAGTCTTAACCGGCAAGAAATGTGCTGACTTAGTCAGCCTATCAACAATCGCCCATATGGAATCAAACCCATGAGAAGTACGAGGCAAACCAACAACGAAGTCCATAGTAATCCCTTCCCACTTCCACTCAGGAATGGGAAGTCGCTGTATCAAACCACCAAGTCTCATGTGCTCGAACTTAACCTGCTGACAGTTCAAGCACCGAGATATGAACTCCACTATATCCCGCTTCATAACACTCTACCAGTAAAGCTGTCTCAAGTCTCTATACATCTTTGTTGTGCAAGGGTGAATGGAGTATCTAGTACAATGTGCCTCATAAAGTATCAACTGAATCAAATCACTAATCCTCGGAACACAAAGGCGACTATCAAACCTCAGAACCCCATCTGCATCTAGAGTAGCCTGGCTGGTATCACCCTGAACAACCCGATCACGAAGGTCACACAACTGTTGATCCTTAAACTGACGGCTCTGAATCTGATCAATCAAAGTAGAACGAACCTCAATACTGGCGAGAACTCTGCTAGGATCCGACAAGTCAAGCCTAACCAAACGGTTAGCCAAGGACTGGATGTCCAAGGCCAACGGTCACTCTGAAACTGAAAGAGAAGCTAGGCTACCCATACTCACTGCCTTCCGGCTCAAGCCATCCGCTACCACGTTTGCCTTTCCCGGATGATACAGAATAGTGAAGTCATAGTCCTTCAGTAACTCGACCCATATCCTCTGTCTCGAGTTCAACTCTCGCTGACTCGTGATATACTGAATACTACGGTGATCAGTGAAGATCTCACAGTGAACTCCATATAGGTAATGCCTCCAGATCTTAAGCGCGAAAACTACCGCCGCCAACTCTAAGTCATTAGTGGGGTAGTTGCACTCGTGGACCTTCAGCTGCCTCGACGCATATGCTATTACTGGACCCTGTTGCATCAACGCACAACCAAGACAAACCCCAGAAGCATCACAGTACACGGAGAAGCTCTGACCCTCAACCGGCAAAGTCAAAACTGGAGCTGAAGTCAATAAGGCCTTAAGCCTCTTGAAGCTATCCTCACACTTATCCGACCATTGAAATGGGACATCCTTCCTAGTCAGCATAGTCAAGAGTGCTGCTATGGAAGAAAATCCCTCAATGAACCATTTGTAGTAACCTGCTAAGCCAATAAAGTTGCGGACCTCAGTAGCAGTAGTAAGTCTAGGCCAATCACAAACCGCAGAAATCTTTCCCGGGTCAACCCTAATCCCATCCTTAGACACCACGTGCCCTAGGAATGCAGCTGACTAAAGCCAAAAATCGCACTTTGAGAACTTGGCATAAAACCGATGATCTCTCAAAGTCTGGAGTATAACCCTCAAGTGCTGCTCATGCTCATCTCTACTACGCGAGTATACCAAGATGTCGTCTATAAAAACTATCACAAATGAGTCCAAATACGGGCCAAGAACCCTGTGCATCAAGTTCATAAAGGCTGCGGGGCATTAGTCAACCCAAAAGACATCACTAGGAACTCATAATGGCCATAACGTGTCCTGAATGCCGTCTTAGGGTTGTCCTCCGCCCTAATCCTCAACTGATGGTAGCCAAACCTCAAATCAATCTTCGAAAACACGACTGAACCCTGAAGCTGGTCAAACAAATCATCAATCCTCAGCATCGGATACCTATTCTTCACTGTCACCCTATTCAGCTGCCGATAATCAATACACATGCGCATCAACCCATCCTTCTTCTTCACAAAGAGAACAGGAGCACCCCAAGGTGACACACTTGGTATAATAAACCCCTTAGCTAAATGATCCTGGAGATGCTCCTTAAGCTCGCTCAACTCAGCAGGAGCCATACGGTAAGGAGAAATAGAAATGGGCCTAGTGCCCGACTCTAGCTCAATAGAGAAATCAATATCTCTCTCAGGTGGAAGGCCTGGCAGGTCGGTAGGAAACACATCGAGGAAGTCTCTAACCACAGGAACGGACTCAGGAGAAGTAGGGTCAGCACTAACATCTCGGACATATGCTAGATAAGCTAAACACCCATGGGAAATCAACTTCCTAGCTCGAAGACAAGAGATTATCCCAGATGGTGCATGGCTAACAGAACCCTGCCACACAACCGGGGATACACCGGGCACAGCTATGGTAATGGTCTTGGCATAACAATCCAAAACCACACGGTGAGGGGATAACCAGTCCATGCCCAGTATCACATCAAAATCTAGCATATCAAGAATCATCAAATCACCCCAAGTCTCTGAATCACCAACAGATAGCATACAAGATCTCACAATCCGATCCACTACTAAAGAATCTCCTACTGGGATCAAAACAGAAACATGAACAGATAATGGCTCACTAGTCAACCCCAAACAAGGCACAAAGTAGGCAGATACATATAAATAAGTGGATCCGAGATCAAATAAAGCCATAGTCGACTGATGGCACACAGAAATCGTACCTGTAATCACAGCATCTGAGGCCTCTGCCTCTGGTCTCCTAGGGACCACGTAAAAATAACGACGACCTCCACCTGCTCGACCGCCATCCCTACCACCTGCTCTGCCACGCAGAGCACCACCTCTACCCTGAAGACCACCCCCTCTAGCTGGGGGCTGAACTGCTCGTAAAGGCTTGGCCAACTGAACTGTACACTACTGAGGGCAATCCCTAGCAAAATGACCAATCACACCACAAGTAAAATAAGCCCCTGGCGGCCTACTCGGTCAAGATGAACCAGCAGATCTCGTATAACCACCACGGCCTGATGCCCCAGAAACTATACCTCTCGAAGACTGGCCGCCATAGCCCTGATGGCTGCTCTGACCCTGCTCGAACTGGTACTACCGAAAGTCTGAAGGGAAGCCTGAACCGGTCGGTTGGACTGACCCTGGTGCTGCTGTGGCTGATAACTCCGACTCCACTGGCCAGGACCTCTACCACCAAATCTGGAACCACTATTGACACCCTGATGTCGAGGCCTCTTATATGTGGACCCCTGATCATGTCGTTGTAAGTCCTCCACAGTGCAGCCATAGTCTATGATAGCCTGAAATGACCGACCACCGGCAATCAATATCTCAGCTGGCTGCCTGATCTCTGGCCTCAAACCCCATACAAATCTGCGAATCCTATCTACCTCGGTAGGAATGATCATAGCTCCGAACGGTGCTAGCTGATAAAAATAGGTCTCATACTCTGAGACAGTCGTAGACCCCTGCATAAGGTAAGTAAACTGCTCCCTGCGACGCTCACGATCACTCTGAGGTAGTAACTTGGCCATAAAGGCGTCATAAAACTCAGACCAGGTCAAAGGAAGTGACGATGGTGGTCTACAAGCAACATGAGCCCTCCACTATAACTTCGCTGGGCCCTCTAACTGATAGGTAGTATAACCAACCCTGTGAGTCTCCAACAAACCCAAATGATGCAACATCTCTTCACATGTAGTAATAAAGTCATGTGGATCCTGTCCAAAAGTACCAGCAAACCTCGGAGGTGCTAACCTCAAAAACCTACCCAACGCCTTCTGCTCTGACTCTGTCATAGCTGGGCGAAGAGCAAGAGGCTGTGCAACAGATGGAACCGGAATGACCTCCGCACGGGGAGCAATAGTAGCAGGATACGCTCCTGAGCTCTGTGCACCCAGGGCTGCCCCCTGAGCGGATGTCTGCGCTACCTCAGAAGGCCGCTCTCCAATCACACCCAAAAGCTGTAATAGTAATCCCAGAATATCTGGAGACTGAGCTGCGGCTGGAGCTGGCACAGAAGTGGGCACTGGAGCCGGTACTGGAGCTGGTACTGGAGCTAGTGGTACCTGGGCTGCCCCCTGATCCACATGCTGGTCGGGCTCTATCTCTACTCTAGCAGCTCTAGCAGGTGCCACTGCTCGAGGGCGTCCTCAACCCTTAGATGGAGTGGGAGGCTCATCTCCGCGTGTTGCCGATGATCTCTTACGAACTATCTACGGAAGAATGAAGTAGAACAAATGAGATTTCTAGAAATTTCAAGGGTTCCACGCTTGACACAGAAGCAATGAAAGAGTCAAATTTCCTAAAATATCACTGTAGCCTCGCAAAGATTGAGTACGGACGTCTCCGCCCCGATCCGCAGGACTCTACTAGACATTGGCTCCTATACCGATGACACTGGTGAACCTAAAGCTCTGATACCAAGTTGTCACGACCCGATTTCTCGGTCATGATGGTACCTACAACCCCCCAGCAGGCGAACCAATTCCCGTAGCCTAGGACAGTTATTAATGGGCTACTATCTAACAAATAAACGGAAGGGTAGTTTAATAAGCAAAAGTAAGGGAACAAGATAAAGAGAATAGGTAACAGGAATATATATATATATACATATGCGGAAACTAAACAAATCCCCAGGACCTGGTATCATAGTATAGAGCCAAAACTACATACATGGAGTGCAAACGATCCAAAACAATATATACAGATGTCTCTGAATGGTAATATAGTACATAAAGCAAAAGATAAACTAAAGCCAAGCTTCGATCTCCAAGAGCTCACCCTTAGTCTGAAGTAATCCCCAACAGATCTCCAAGCATGACTAACAGCGATCTAACGGTGATGGCCCACGCTAGGATCTGCACCCAAAGATGCAGGGGGTAGGGTAAGCACCAAATGCGAAGCATAAGGTACCCAGTAGGTATCATAGGCCGACTGGGCACATATAAGATAAAAGCGTAGTAACAGACAGAATAGAAGCAAGTAGTCACAGAGATCAACAAAAGGTACACAGGAACTAGCCCAGAGGGAAATCAACAGTAAGCCAAATATATACAACATAGGCACAGGTGAAAGTAAGAAATAACGCACCTGGGGTCCTTGCAATAACAGTGTATACATAATAAGTTTACGAAATGGACGGTATACCGGTAACCTCAAGTGTAAGAAGAGGGAAAGAGTAATGATAGGCATGCTCAGAGACATGAATCAAACTCAACTAATCATATCAATCTCAATCCAGAAACTAACAGTTTAGCAATAACCAATTTCATTCTTAACCGTAACAGGGAATAATTCTGTAAGTAAATAGCAAGAGTCTACCTACAGTCCCCCGGCCACCCATACAATCGGGGAACACAAACAAGTGAAAACAAACCCTCCGGCATCCCATACTACCGGAGCGTACAATCAACAAATAACAAACAAGGGTGGAACCTCAAACAATGAATGATATGATGCATGAAGATTTCAAGTGAAATGGTATCTCTGTATGTACCTCCTTCGATGCCGATCCGGCCCAGCAGATAGGTTCCATGGAAGGACACTGCCCGTATACCTCTACTCGACCGTATACCCTTCCTCTGGCACACGCAGCCCGAAGCCCCAGGCCCGGATGGCAAGGTCCATGGAGGTCCCTTACCCCATACTAAAATTCAGTATCAAGACATGTCATCCGGAAGCAAGTCCGGGTTCAAGATAGAGACCCAGCCTCTAATATGTATGCCCAGACCCTGTCCAGGACTAAAGTAGTAGGAAAATATCTCAAAAAACCCTCCAAGGGTTCCCGGGCATAACCGGGTCTAAATAGTAGAAAGTCATCTCGGGTGCTCGGTCCGACCGAGGCTAAAATTATCTCAGGTAGCAAGAAAACTCAACTAGCACCTCAGCCCTGCCGAGTCTAGCGTTAATCATAATATAAATCATAATTTTACTTTCTTTTACCCAAGAATATTCACAAGTTAAATCAAACCATTTCCAATTTATTCCCATAAGAAAAATGGGCCCCCGTGGCCATGCAAGGTTTAGAAATAGTGTCAGTAGGCCCGAAGTCCAAACCATAGTAAAACATGGATAAAACCTCTTTATATGTATGGAAATGGTATGATCACACACAATGGCTGCCCAGCAGCTCACAATCAACCTATCGACCCTACACAGGCCCACAGCTACTCAGCAAGCATAACCAGCCTAGAAGGATAATTCTATGCCCGGGACTCGCGGACATTCCCAAAATCCCACCTTCTATGTTCCAGAGTCAACAAGGCCTCACAGGACGACAAGGATAAATAAAATATATCGGCAAGTACTACAAGCAACGGAGGAACAAAAGTAGGCGGACATAAATAAAGCGGTCGAGGTCTGTGGTGCTAACCTAATAATCCAACCCAAGGATGCTAGCTAGTACAATTTTATCCGATATATGCTAAGTCTAGGGATTTTAAACCATAACCTACCTGTCGTCCGACGACAAGCTGTTAGGACGATAATATTGAAGCTCAAACCGCTCCGAGAACCTCCAAAATGAAATCAAACTCGAATTTAGCCTTGAATAAGTTGACGTTGATAATCGATTTCTTTTCAGTAATCAAATAACAATGTCAAAATATTTCTCCTCTAACTTCCTTCCATGTTGCCATAAGCATATAATGGAAATTGTTTACAGAAGGTATATAACACAAATGTATATTCCATCTCAAAATGGAAAACAAAAACGTAGAAGCATAAATAGATGGAGTATGTTGCTATCTGCATGTTAGGAAAGTAACTCCTACATACCATGTATAGAATTTAATTAGTGATAATAGGCCACCTATTGATTAGGTGCCAATGAATGCCAAGTGTTGGCTACTTATCACATTAGGCACTTGTTGTATACTTCCTCCATTGCCACGTGGAGGGAGGCCAAAATATTTTATCCGTTATATAAATATTCGGGTATTGTATACATTCATGGTAAAATAAATATAACTTTTTAAATATATCAAAATAAATAGAAAATCATTTCAAATAAAACCTACTATATTATAATAATAATTTTCAACATAACTAAGTTCGCTATCTCCGTTAAAATATTAGTAATTTGTGAAACTCATATAAAATAAATACATACACAAATATATCATAACTAAAGTATTTTTCATAGACATTTAAAATATTTTAGGAAAGCAATAAAAATATAACTTTCTACCACATTCGACTTTTAAATTAAATATTTTCAAATACGCACGATTTTGATACTCAAGAACTCTCTTGGAACCCTTCCTTATGTTTTCTCACTGTTTCAGAACAGAAATGGCATTTTCAAACGTGAAGTTGAGGCTTTAAATCGATTTTGACCCGACCCGGTTTCTGCCAGATAGTTCGCGGTAAAACAGTCATAACTGTTTACTCCGAGATTAGTTGGATGTGAGGTTTTATGCGTTGGAAACTAGACTCGTAGACCTTCGATTTGGTATTTTGGGGGACTTCTAACTCTTTATATATTGAGAGTAAAGCTCTGAGACATTTTACCCAAAGTTCAGAAAATTTATTAAAGAACTTACGATAACTTTTGCCGACTTGCTTGACTTCAAAACTTATCATACGATCAAACAAATGGCCCCGGCACTGAACTACCGGTCCCGACAAGCCTTAAATGACTTGGGGCCGCTAAAAACAAGCTCTAACGGTACAAAAAAAATGTATACGTGGAAATAACAGAAAGGGTCATTACAGTATCAAGAGAAACATTCCAGCCAACACTATAGAAGAGACCTTAAAAAAGATCATGGCCAACCAAGAACAAATGGTTGCTGACATCAAAAATCAGTAATTGGCTCAAAAGAATCTAGAGACGCAGTTGGGTTTGTTAGCTCAGGCGCAAAACACAAGACCTCAAGGGGGTTTTCCTAGTGATACAGAAAAGCCAAAGAAAGTGATGGCAATTACCTTGAGGAGTGGGAGAGATTTGACTGACGCACCCCCAAAGAAATATCATGAGGTGCAAGAAGAGTTAATCACTTCTAAGCAAACTGAGTCTAAAGAAGCTGACAAAAAGGGGAAGTCTGAGTACCCTAATAAAAAGCCAGTTGAGCAGATTCAAGACAGACCACCACCGCTATTCCCTCATAAGCTTATCAAAGAAAAAGGGGATGCTTATTTCAAGAATTTCTTTGACACGTTCAGATAACTTCACATTAACCTTCCTTTTCTAGATGTTTTGCAGGAAATGCCTAAGTATGCTAAGTGCTTGAAGGATGTGGTGGCGAACAAAAGGAGGTTGAAGGATATTGAGATAGTGGCACTTACTGAAGAGTGCAGTCCAATGGTGAAGAGCAAGATGCCAAAAAATCTTAAGGATCCTTGGAGTTTCACCCTCCCCATATAAATTGGTTAAAGTGATGTTGTTCAAGCCTTGAGTGACATATGGGAAATCATCAATTTGATGCCCCTTTCATTGTTTAATACTCTGGGGTTGGGGAAGCCAAGGCCTGTATTAGTTGTGTTACAGATGGTGGACAGAATGAGAGTGGTCTCCGAAGGAATCATTGAGGATGTTCTCATCAAGGTTGGTAAGTTCATTATTCCTGCTGACTTTATTATTCTTGATTATGATGCAGATGACAGGGTACCAATAATATTGGGACGTCCATTCTTGTCTACCGTTGGAGCATTGATTGATGTGAGAGAGGGCATGCTCAAGATGATACTAAATGATAAAGAGGTGGTCTTCAGAGTGTACAAAGAATTCAATACAACCTCACACTACAAAGTTCTATGCATGATCACAGCGATGGAAGTGGATGAGTGTGGAGTGGAGAAGAGCGTAACTCTAATTACCTCTTTGGACTCTCTCATAGAGCTTCCAAATTGACAAAAGATCCTAAACCTAAAGTACCTGAATGAAATTCTAAGAAGGTGGGTGTTAGAAAGGCCCCAGACCTCGAGTGTGAGCACATGAGAGGTCATAAAAGAAGGATAAGATAGGCCCCGAGTAAGAGAAAGAGGATGAAAGAATAGGAATTAAAGTTGTGATGTAAGTCGTGCCACGATATTAAATTAGGCTCTACTTAGGAGGCAATCCAAATTAAGGTAGTATTTTTATTCTTTTTGTTTTTTTAGTATCACCCTTGGTGTTGTTTTTTTTTATTGTCGACAGGTCAAAGGGAAGTCTGAGTACCTGAGATCGCATCTAAGGATCATGGAAAATACTAAGTGCGGGGTCCTCCCGACCCCCTTGATGAACTTGATGCTATTAGCTAGGCCTAGAGGCCTCAGAGAGTATTTCTAACTTTACATTTAATTTATACTTTGGGGACAAAGTATGGTTTTAAGTGTGGGGTGGGAATCTTCCGATTTGGTTAGGGTGAAGTGCGCTATAGGAATTCTATTTTTATTTATTTGCATCTTTTTAATTAAATTGAAAAAATTACAAAAAAGTTTTATCTTTCATTGTTTTCAGTCTTTGTGTTTGGTCTTTTTAGTAGAAGCACACTTCACCCACCCCTCGGTTTTTCATTTTGGTTCTTTTCCGAGGGGGAGCCCATTTAACCCAGTATCCTTTGTGATTTTAAGGAGTACATTAAAGTTTTTGTTGTTAGGAATAAATAGAGATGCTCTTGGTAGGTACTACATATGATTACTTGTTGCAAGTTTGTGTTTAATTCTATGGCATGATTTGTAAATTTGAATGACTACTGTGAGACAACTAGGTTCTTTTATCTGACTCTTGTTGGCTTAAATATTAATTCATACAATTGCTTAGTGGAGAGTCTATAGGTGGCCGGCTTGATTTGAATATGTGCCGTGTGTGAATAAGGTTTTTGTTATTCCATGTTGCATTTTAGTGTCTAGAACTTGCCCCGTGTGTTTGCAAAGAAAAATAAAAAATGTTGAGTTTAGGAGATGATATAGGCATTTCTTTGATAGCCATGTTTTATACCCTCTTTATCTATCCTTTGTGCATAACCTTAGGTAGCCTCATTGAGCCTTTAGCCTATTCTTTGGCGGCCTCATGTTCAGCTTATTCCTTTTCTTTCAATTGGCCATAATTTGATACAAAACTCCTAAGCGCTTTAGTTGAGAAATTAAGATGTTAAGGAGAGAGAAAAAATTGAAGAAAGAAAAAAAAATCAAAATGAAGCCCCAATGAAATAGCTTTTGGTGTGTTGAAAAGGTTCATGTGTTTTGGGTGGAGAGTAATGTAATGAAAAGAAGTAAATCAGGTGTTGATAGAAAATATTCCCTACTTGAGATGTGTAAGATAGCTTACAAAGATGGGGCAAAACAAAAGATGTTTGGGAAGATAATAATGGTGTAAAATAGGTTGGTTGGAGATGAGTTTAATGTAAAGTGTGGTGTATTAAAGCATTTAGGAAAGATAGTCACTATTCTTAACCAAATAGTTCCTACCCGTCCCTTAGCCTATATTACAATCTTTGGAGTCCTACTTGACCTTGAGCTTTGACTAGTGGAGTACTATACTATAGGCAAGCCTATGGGTCGTCTCATGTGGCATGTGATTTCTTTATGAGAGTGTGCGTAAGTTGATTCTTACACCCATTCTTATGATAATTTGCATACGTGTGAGTGAATATGGGTGACTCTCTTGTGGTGATGGCTCATATTTAATGATGGATAGGTGACTTTTATGATCTCTTTGTTGAGTAATATACATGAGTTTGCTAACTTGGTAGAGTCAATTCTCGAGGCTAGGGAGTCTTGAAGTAGCATCCATCTGTTTTAATTGCGTAATGTGGCATGCCGAATATAGAACTCGTTATTCATATGGTTGTTGTAGTCCTAGATGGAGTATCTTAGTTGAAATAGGGATTTTGGAGTCTCCCTTGATTGTGATTAATGTAAATATTTTTTCAAGGATGAACAAGGGTTTAAGTATGGGATGGTGATCTTAGGCATATTTATACACCTAAGTGTCATTATCTATGCATGTTTAGCTTAGTTTTGAGGATAACTTGATGTGCTAGTGGGGTATATATTGTGTAAGTGTGTACTTTGTTGCTAACATGCGTGTTTATAGTGGTTAGGATGCATTTGGAACAAGTCATGAGTCAAAATGATCAAATAGAGTTTAGACGAGAAAACTAGGTTTACTAGCTTGAGCTATGCCTATTCTAGTGTGCTTTGATGAGCTCTATTGTGTTGTATGGAATTATGTGTGTTATGATTTGTTGTAGGAGACTTTTAGAGGAGCTATGGAAGTTAATTGAAGCCTACGAACAAGCTACAAACCATTGGGACACAAAGCAAGGTGGAAAGACTTTGTTGGAGGCAAAAATGGAAAGCCAAGAAACACCTCCGTGAATCTCCATTTTATTGGCATGGTATGGAGGTGAGCCACCAGAAAAAAGGGAAATTCCAGCAGCTGCCCCCATTAAGGCCGTGGCATGGAGCCACTTCTCTGCAATTTGTCTATGTCACGGCAGCCATTGCTCCGCGATTTCAAGGTGGCATGGACCTTGGTCCCGATGGGCGCAACTTATCCTACACTATAAATAGGACACCTAGTTTCAATTGTGAACACTCCTAGATGGTTTTGGATTGGAAAATACAAGGAGGCTGCCTTAGGGTTCTTATTCTCTACTTTTTCTTTACATAACTTTTGTACGAACTACATTAAAATTTAGATTATGAGTGGCTAAGCACCCTCTTTCTAGGGTTGAGGCTACAACATGATTGCTTGATTATGAATATATAGTTGGGTTAATTGTTTATGTTGTCATGTGATTGTTCTTACATTCTTGTTTTCACTATTCTAACGCATCATGAACTTTAGGATAAATCCAAGTCTCAAAATGAATTGACCATAGGAGTTGAGGGATGGAACGAAGAACGTAGGGAGTGTGGATCATATCTTTTATTGTTGGTTAGCAATTGTAAAGTTCAATTTGTGGTTAGGATATTGTTATACCTAAACGCCCCACTTGGTTAGTAAAATGGGAAGATAGTTGAATGCATCCGAATTAAAGATTCATCCCCACTCAATGATGTAGTTGGAAATTAATTTGGGTAGATGACTTAGAGGATGACCATTCCCGAGTTATAATATCAACCCCGTAGATCACGATCATGATACACACCAATACCGGCTATAAACCATAGTTATGCATGAATGTGTAGTGAATGCCTCAACCCTGGATCTATCCATATATTGTTTATAATCCTAATTTCATATCGTCGTTATTTATAGTATTTAGTATACAAAAGCAAAGCTCAAACCCTTAGTTACGAATCGTACTTCTTTAACCTTGATAGTAATACGTAAGTTGGATCATTTGGTAGGCAACAAGTCCCTGTGGGATTGACATTCAGCTCACAAGAGCCACTTTATTACTTGCACGACCACGTACACTTGCGTGTGCGCTTGAGAGCAATATCAACCTCCTGACACCTCTGGCCAAAATAGCTACCGGCTTCTCAACAAAGGCTAAACTCTCATCCAACTGAAACTTGTCCCACTGCAACACATAAAACTCATCTAGAACATACCACCGCAACATCGATACATGGAAAACTGGGTGCATAGCAGAAAACATCGGAGGCAGAGTTAACTGATAGGAAACACTACCAACTCTCTGAAGGATCTCAAATGGCCCAATTTACCTTGGGCTAAGCTTTCCCCACCTACCAAATCTCATCACGCCCTTCATGGGCGACGATCAGCATAGCTCTTCTGCCTTCTTTGAGCTGCCTAAAGTTTGTCCTGAATCACCCTGACTCGGTCTAGTGAATCACAAAGAAAATTTATACTTTGTGGCCTAGACTCCAAACCATCAAACCAACCAACCAGTGATCTTCAACGCCTACCATACAAATCCTCGAAAGGTGCCATTCTAATGCTCGAATGGGAACTATTATTGTAAGCAAACTCGGCGAAAGGCACAAACTGATCCCAAGAACCTACAAAGTCAAGAACACATGCCTGAAGCATGTCCTCTAGGACCTAAATAATCCTCTCAGACTGTCTATCTGTCTTAGGGTGGAATGCGGTACTAAGCTGAACCTCTGTACCCAAGTCCCGCTGAATAGCCTTCCAGAACTGAGATGTGAACTGGGTGCCATGGTCTGAAATGATAGAATCTGGGACCCCATGCAACCGAACAATATCACAAAGGTAAATCTACCCTAGCCTCTCTACACTGTAAGTAGCCTGAATAGGCAATAAGTGCACTGACTTAGTCTACCGATCAAAAATCACCCAAATGGAGTCAAATCCTTGAGAAGTATGTGGGAACCCAACTACGAAGTCCATAGTAATCCCTTCCTACTTCCACTCAGGAATGGGAAGCCACTACATCAATCCACCAGGTCTCATGTACTCGAACTTCACCTGCTGACCGTTCAAGCACAGAGATACAAACTCTGCCACGTCCCGCTTCATACCACTCCACCAATAAAGCTGTCTCAAATCTCTTTACGTCTTGGTTGTGCTAGGATGAATGGAATATCTAGAACAATATGCCTCATGGAGTATCAGCTGGATCAAATCTCTAACTCTCAGAACACAAAGACGACTGTCAAACCTCAGAACACCATCAGAACCCAAAGTAGCCCGACTAGCCTCACTCTGAACCACCTGATCCTTAAACTGTCGGCTCTAAATCTGGTCAACTAGAGTAGAATGAACCTCAATACTGGCAATAACTCTACTAGGATCTGACAAGTCAAGCCTAACCAAATGGTTAGCCAAGGATTGGATGTCCTGGGCCAATGACCGCTCCAAAATTAAAAGTGAAGCTAGGCTACCCATACTCACTGCCTTCTGGCTCAAGGCATCTGCTACCACGTTTGCCTTTCCCAGATGATATAGAATGGTTAATCCATCTATCTCCTTTGCCTCGAGTTCAGCTCTCGCTGACTCATGTATTACTAAAGACTACGGTGATCGGTGAATATCTTGTAGTGAACCCCATATAGATAGTGCCTCCAAATCTTGAGCGCAAAAACTATCGCCGCCAACTCCAAGTCATGAGAGGGATAGTTGCACTCGTGATCCTTAAGCTGCCTTGATTCATATGCAATCACATGACCCTGCTGCATCAATACACAACTAAGACCAACCCCTAAAGCATCACAATATATCAAGAAACTCTGACCCTCAACTTGTAAAGTCAACACAAGACCTGAAGTCAATAAGGCCTTAAGCCTCTGTAAAATATCCTTGCACTGATCCGGCCACTGAAATGGGACATCCTTCCTAGTCAACATAGTCAAAGGTGCTGCTATGGAAGAAAACCCCTCGAGGAACCGTCTGTAGTATCTGGCTAACCCAATAAAGTTGTGAACCTCGGTAGGAGTGGTAGGTTTAGACCAATCATGAATAGCTAAAATCTTCACCAGGCCTACTCTAATCCCATCCTTAGACACCACATGTACTAGGAATGCAATTGACTCAAGCCAAAAATTATACTTTGAGAACTTGGCATAATGCCGATGATCTCTCAAAGTCTGGAGTATAATCCTCAAGTGCTGCTCATGCTCATCCCTACTTTATGAGGATATCAAGATGTCATATATGAAAACTATCACAAATGAGTCCAAGTACGGGTTAAGCACCATGTGCATCAGTCCATGAAAGCTCCGAGGGCATTAGTCAACCCAAAAGACGTCACCAGGAACTCATAGTGGCCATAACGTGTCCTGAATGCTGTCTTAGGGATGTCCTCCGCCCTAATCCTCAACTGGTGGTAGCCTGACCTCAAATCTATCTTTGAAAACATAGTTTAACCCTGAAGCTGATCAAATAAGATATCAATCTGCGGCATCAGATACCTATTCTTCACAGTCACCTTATTCAGCTACCTATACTGAATACACATCCACATCGACCCATCCTTCTTCTTCACGAAGAGAACTGGAGCACCCCAAGGCGACACACTCGGCCTAATGAAATTCTTAGCTAGCAAGTCCTAGAGCTTCTCCTTAAGCTCCCTCAACTCAGGTGGAGCTATACAGTAAGGAGAAATAGATAATGGGCCTGGTGCCCAGCTCTAACTAAATAGCGAAATCAATATCTCTCTCAGGTGGAAGGCCTGGAAGGTTGGTAGGTAACACATCTATGAAATATCTAACCACATGAACCGATTCTAGGGAAGAAGTGTCAGTACTAGTATCTCGGACATATGCTAGATAAGCTAAACACCCGAGAGAAATTAACTGCGTAGCTCAAAGACAAGAGATGATCCCAAATGGTGTACGGCTGATAGAGCCCTGCCACACAACCGGGGGTATGCCAAGAATGGCTATGGTAATGGTCTTGGCATAGAAATTCAAAACCACACGATGAGGAGATAACAAGTCCATGCCTAGAATCACATCAAAGTCTAACATATCAAGAATCATGAAATCACCCCACGTCTCAAAATTGCCAACAGAAATCATACAAGATCTCACAATATGATCTAATACTAAAGAATCTCCTACTGGGGTCAAAACAGATACAGGTACAGATAATGGCTCACTAGCCAACCCAAAACAAGGAATAAAGTAGGAAGAAACATACGAGCAAGTGGATCTAGGATCAAATAAAGAATAAGCTGGTCGATGAAATCTAGAAATCGTACCTATGATCACAGCATTCGAGGCCTCTGCCTCCAGTCTCCCAGGGACCACATAAAATTGATGATGACCATAACCTAACCGACCACCATCCCTACCACTTATCCTACCAGACTATCCACCACCTCTAGCTTGACTACAACCTCCTCTAGCCGGTGGCTGAATGGCACGAATAGGCTGAGCTGGCTGAACTGTATCCCGCTAGGGGCAGCCTATAGCATAATGACCAATAACACCACAATAATAGCAAGTTGTACCCCGCTGGGGGTACTCTCTAGCATAGTGACCGCTAACACCACACTCATATCAAGGCCTTGATGGGCCACCCTATCGAGATGAATCAGTTGAACTCATATAGACACTACGGCCTAATGTCTTAAAAGTGGTACCCCTTGAAGACTGACCATGGTGACCCTTCTAACTACTATGACCCTGCTCAAATAGAGGACCACTAGAAGACTGAAGTAAAGCCTGAACTGATCAACTAGGCTGACCCTGGTGCTGTTGCGGCTGATAACCTCAGCCTCACTGGCCTAAACCCCTACTACCATGGTGAGAACCACTGTAGCTACCCTAATGTCGAAGCATTTTATCTCTGGCCCCAGAGTCATGACAATGCAAATCCTCTATGGTATGGTCATAGTCTGTAATATTTTGGAATGATCGACCACTAGCAACCAATATCTCAGCTGGCTCTCTAAACTTTATCCGCAATCCCCGAACAAACCAACAACTCAATCAGGCTCGGTAGAAATTATCATAGCACCAAATGGAGCAAGATGGTGGAAGCAATTCTCATACTCTGATACAGTCATGGTACCCTACATAAGTCTAGCGAACTGCTCGCTACGATGCTCTATGTCGCTCTGTGGAAAAAACTTGGACATAAAGGCCTTATAGTACTTAGACCAAGACAACAGAGGAGACGAAGATGGTCTACAAGCAACCTGGGCCCTCCATCAAAACTTAGTTGGGCCCTGCAACTGATAAGTAGTATAACAGACTCCATGAGTCTCCAACAACCCCAAGTGATATAGTATCTCCTCATAAGTAATGGTAAAGTCATGCAGATCCTAACCAAGTGTACCAGCAAATCTAGGAGAAACCAGTCTCAAAAATCTGCCCAAAGCCTTCTGCTACATCTCTGTCATAGTTGGGCGAGGAGGAAGAAGCTGTGCAACATATGGAACCGGAAGAACCTCAGCACGGGGAGCAGCTGTAGAAAGCTCCGCTCCTGAACTCTGTGCACCCAAGGCTACCCCCTGAGCGGATGTCTGTGCTACCTCAGCAGGCTGATCCCCGATCATACCCAATAAGAGTAGAAGTAAACCCCGAACACCTGAAGACTGAGCTGGGGCTGAAGCTGGCATAGAAACTAGTGTTGGCATTGGTTGTACCTGGGTTGTCCCCTGGTCCACATACTGCTACTTGGGAACAAACTCAAGCTCATACTCGGGCTCAACCTTGACCCTAGGAGCTCTAACTGGTGTCGCTGCTCGGGCATGTCCTCTAGCACTACCTCTGTGACCTCCCCAGCCCCTAGTTGGAGATGGAGGTGCCGGAGTCAAAGGCTCGCCTCTGCCTAATATCATCGATCTTGTACGAACCATCTGTAAGTGAACTAGAATAGGTGAAATTTCAAGAAACTTGCAAGGATACTACGCACGAGATAGAAGCAAGAAAAGGTCTATGTTTTATAAGATGTCACTGTAGCCTCCCGAATATTGAGTACAGACGTCTTCGCGTCAATCCGCAGGACTCTACTAGATATTGGCTCCTATAATAATGACACTGGTGAACCTAGAGCTCTGATACCAAGTTGTCATGACTTGATTTCTCGATCATGTTGGTACCTACAATCCCCAAGTAGGCAAACCAATTCCCGTAGCCTTGAACGATTAGTAATGGGCTACTATAAGATAAGCAAGCAGAAGAATCATAATATAAGCAGAAGCAAAGGAAAATAAGCTAAAGAATAAGAAACAGGAATGCATAAGGGTAAGTTAAACCAAACCCTAAAACTTGGTATCATAGTATAAGATCCGGAACTACATAAACGGAGTACAAAGGATCCAAAATAATGTATACATATCTATCTCCGAATAAAAAAAAAGAGTACAAGATGTAAAGAATGAGCTAAAAGCTAAGCCCGATTATCAAGAGCTTACCCTCAGCCTCGGATAGTCCAAAAGATTATCCACACGAGTCTCCAATGGATCAGTGGCGATGGCCCACACTAGGATCTGCACCAGAAGATGCGGAGTGTAGTATGAGCACCAATTGCTAAGCAACGGGAACCCAGTAGGTATCATAGGCCGACTGGGAATATATAAGATATAAGAGCATTAATATGGCAGAAATGAAGCAAGTAGTCACAAAAAACAAAGAATAAGTACACGGAAGCTAGCACAGAAGGATACAATGGGAAAACAACATACTTGGCTAGCTACTAGAATATATATCACACAGACACAGGTGAAAGAAGGAGTAACGCACCTGGCATCCTCACAATAACAATATATATATAGAAAGTTTTAAAAATAGACAGTATACCAGTAACCTCAAGTGAAAGAAGAGAAGGAGAGAAGAAAATAATCTAATCATGTTTGAAACCCAATTTAACTACCAAAACAAGTCAATAATCTATGTTGAACATGAAGTGAATGCAAATACAACCATAATTAGTGCCAGAGATGCAATAGGGTAGGAGTAAGTCTACCTACAGTCCCAACGGGCACCCATACACTCGAGGAACACAAATAAGTAAAGACAAACGCTCCGACATCCTATACTACCGGAGCGTACACTCAGTAATTAGACAACAAGGGTGGAACCTCACACAAATGGATGATATGATGTAGTAGTGAAAACCGGGTGGAACATTAACCCCGTATGTACCCCCTTCAGTGCCTATGGGCCCAGCAGGTAGGATCCATAGAAGGACACAACCCGTATACCTCAACTACACCATACACCCCTCCTCCGGCATATTCAGCACGTATCCCCTCCAGTGCCTTACACTCGTAACCTCAACGTAACAGTCCAAAGTGAATCCGAATCCAAAGTAGTAACCCAATCTCAAAAATGCATGCCCGAGGTTCTACCCAGGTCTAAATCAGGGAATCAAACCTCAAAATCCCCTACAATGGTGCTCGGACATAACTGGGTATAAAACAGTAGTAAAATAAGTCTGATGCTTGGCCTAACCGGGTCTAGTCTCATCTATAATCAATAGTAAAACATATCTAGCACTCCGGCCTCATCAAGTCTAGTAGTAGTCTGAAAACAGTAATAAAAATCAACCTATTTACTTTCATACCCCAAGAAGATCCATGAAAATCATTTTCAAAACCCTTTATAACCACTTTTACAAAAAATAGGCCCTTGGGGCCATACACGGTCTAAAAAATGATTAATAGTAGGCCCATAGCTAAAACCGTAGTAAAACATGTGAAGAACCTCTTATATGCATGATAATGGCATGCTCAATCACAACAGTAGCCCAACCACTCACAATTAACCTATCGGCCCTGCACAGGCCAATCACTCTACAACACTGATAAATTGCCTAAGATCATAATATTGATGCCCTGGACTCATGGACATTCCCCAAACAACCTACCATCTATGGTCCAAAGTCAAATACAAGGCCACACAGGACAACAAGGTTGATAAAAGCAACTACTATGAATTCTACAACCAAACGAGTGAAATAATACGAACATGAAAGAACGGGCAAGGTCTGGGGTACCAAGCTAATAAACTCAAACCAAGGATGCTGATTAGTATAATTATATCCTATATATGAGAAGTTTAATAGAGTCAAACCATAACCTACCTGTCGTTCGATGAAAAGCTGCTGGAATGATGATGCCCAAGCCCAAATTGCTCCGAGAAGCTCCAAACGAAAATCAAACTATCAAGAACATGAACTACACATCAAAACGAGTCTAACAATACCCATAATGCTATAGCTATAGCCGGGTTGATGTTTGGGTCAAAAATGGGCCTGTAGGGCCCACAACCTGAAATTAAAAATGGAAAGAAGCATGATGAACATAACACTGCCAAGAGAGCATGCTCCAAAATTGAGAGAATTTGGCCAAGAGAAAGGGCAAAAAATTGATCGCTCAAGAAGGACTTAAACATGGAATTTCAAGAGCAAAAATTCGGAAATTGGAGCAAAACTTACTTACCACTATAAGGTGAAACACGCCAAGGAAGTGAAATCAACGAACCTTCGAAGCATGCAACCTCAAGAGAAATCATCTCCTACAAGGAGTTTCCAAGCTTTGAGAATCAACAACAATTGAGGTTTGCAACAATGGAGAAGAAGCAACTTTATGGAAGAGGAAACTTACCAAGCAACGAGGAAGCAAGATTTCTCGATAATTAAAGAATTTCCCAAGCTTTAGGACTTATGGGAGCACTTAGGTAGAGAGAATGATCAATTTGGAGTTGGGAAAATATGAGCAACAAGGATGGAAAAATGAAGGTAAAAGGATTTATAGTGCTGGCACACTGGTCATGGCACTAAAAGAATGCCATCATGCAGGAGTAAGCCAGACGCTTAGGCACCATTACGCTAAAATAGTGCCATCGTGCTTGTCGGTGGGTAGGCGCTAAAGTGTTGGAGCGCTAACGCATTGGCACGATACCATCGGTGCTTATGGCACATGCAGGCTTAGCGCGATCGTGCTGCCTGGGCGCCATTGGCACTGAAGGCGTGGCCTTCAATAGAAAACTAGTTGTGCTAGAAATTTCCATGGGGTGTTTAAGGCACAAATCAGAACCCGATACTCAAAAACTAATAACGCTAATAGAGTTGAAACGATATTCCAAATCTATAAAATCAACAAAACTTCCATACGAGGTCATTTTGGAGGAATATTGACCCAAGTCAACACTAACTAAAATTGACCAACAACCCAAAATAATCCTGGAACACCCGGGACCCAAACCAACCACCTATATAACCCAAACTAAACATTCCAAAGCTGATGGAATCATTGAATTTTGAATCTGATGCTCCGATGATCAAAAGTTGACCCAAGTCACTCTTCCAACTCCAAATGGCTTGAAAACAGAAAAAATAACACAAAACCCACACCGGAAGTTCTCAGGCCTCAACTAAAGGTCTATTTTTTCATACCTCGAGGCTACCCCCTAGACGTAACACAGTGCTTAGTTTCACAAGACACCCCAAGCTAACCTATGGTCTGGCATATCTAAGAAATTTCAGTAGAAACATATATTATGCGGAAGCTGAAAATAGTTTAATATCTGAAGTGGGAAAGAGCCCAAAACGTGTCTGAATATAAAGATATAAATAGAGTATAATGATAATTAGAAATAACACTAATGACTCAATAGCTAGATCTAGTCTATATCTGAAAACCTCTAACTGATATGAGTTGCTGGGACATGGCCCCAGCTAACTCTAAAAAATCTAAAGCTGAAAAGTAAAGACTGAAAGATTAAAGCATGTCTATCATCTTGAAACTATTAGGACTCACCACTGAAGGTTCTGAGCAAGGACCGGAAGTCTATCTAAGCGTGGTCTGAATGCTGAGCGCCTGAACCTATATCATAAAACAATGTAGCACAAAAGTATGTATCAGTACTTTGAATGTACTGAGCATGCGGGGTATGTGCCAAACTGAAAAACATAGGAAATGAACATAGAAGTGCATACAGAAGCATAAATTAAAAGCTAAGTTGGATACAATGACCAAGTACTAACATAAATATATAATATGCTGAACTGAGTACTGAAATAGATACTAAGTACATGGTCAATGCAACATGAATCTGAATATGGGAGATACCATTAACCGACATACCCCAAGCTGATCTAACTATGGGGCCAACCTGTAACCCTGGATGGAAGGGTGTCCATACCTTGCTAATGGTACAAATAGGTCTGACGTGGATCCACTAACTTATGTCCACAAGGGACAGAGGTATGCAGCCTAACCTGACAGTTGACCCCTCTTTACACTTATGGTGGCACCGTAGTTCTGGGATTGGGTGACTACTACTAAAGGTCTTAGCCTGATCTGACAACTAAGCCTTCATCCTGTCATCCGCTCGGTACTAAGTCTACTCCCAATGGAAAAGTAAGGAATGAAATGCAAGCTGAAACACTGGATAGCTCAAATACTGCCAATTATCTGAGAATGCATATATATGTATATATATACAGAAACTGATGGCATTCTAATACTGAAACATGATAATCTGAATTGTCTGCCTAGCAAGCATAATTTATGAATATCTAAAATTTAGACATGCTAGGGTTTCTGAGTCTTGAACATGTGACTATATTAACTCTCCAAGAAATATGAAATAGATATCAACATAAGCACTAAAATCTAAATTACAATGAATCCCTAGGATTTAGGAACCCTAGGTCTGAACAAATTCATGGAGAACTGAAGAACTGGATGAAACTAGGGACTCAATGGGTGAAAGGACCCATTGATGAAATCCCACATACCTGTTGGAGAATCTATGGAGATATTCCTGGGATTCTTAAGGCTGTGCTTGAAGAAACCTCCTGACTGTTCTTGAGGAAAACTGTCTCCTCTTTTCTCCCTTTTTCTTTCTAAGTCTGATAATTTTAGGAGAATAGGTTATTTAGGTAGTTTTTGACTAATTATATTTAGGTAGTTTTTGACTAATTACTTAGGCTTAGACTAAGCAAAATGACATAGCTTAGTCCTTAGAAGAGGTAGGAAAAGTCCAAAACACCCATGGGAAAATAAAATAAATCTGCTGGAAAAAATGCAACTCAGGTTTCACAGATGGGTTCCACAACTCATGGAAACTTTAACAGCTCATGGAACCCTGTCATGGTTCCTAGGTCTTTTGTCTAGTTATGGGTCTGAGTCCCCCCGACTTGGGTTCACAACCCGTGGAACCTTCCACGATCCGTAAATCCAATCATGGTTCTCAGAAAAATGGCTGGCCTCAGGTCTGGTTCCACGACTTGGGTTCACGACATGTGGATCCTTCCGTGGTTCATAGAACCCCATCGTGGTTCTCAAAGAATTCATCAGCTCTCTGATCTGATTCCACGATTCCAGTCCACAACTCATGGAAACTTCTACGGGTCGTGGATCCAACTCGTGATTCTGACTGACTGTTGGAAAAATTAATTCTTTTTGGTTTTCTGAGCTAAGTTTGGGCTTGGAAGTTCTGGAGTATTACAATAGCTCCTCATTGGGATCATTCGTCCTCGAATAAAGATTGAACAAGCTCAGTTTGCAGGAAAAAGGGCTACAATCCCTACCAAACGAGTACTAGAAATTGATATCGAACTAAACTGAGTCCATGAGTATGCAAATATGTTGAAATGCAAGAATAGCGAACGGAAAATGATACTGAGGGTCAAGTACATGAGAGTAAACTGAGAAACTGGAGAGGAACTATTACCTCAAGCTAAAACTAAATTAGAGGGAAAGAGGTGAGGGTACTTTGTCATCATGGCTGCTTCTGCTTCCCAAGTATCTCCCTCTACGGACTGATTTCTCCACAAAACTTTCACTTAAGTGACCTCCTTATTTCTAAACCTATGAACCTGATGGTCAAGAATCTCAACTGGAACTTCCTCGTAGGTGAGGCTATCCTTCACAGCCACACTCTCTAAAGACACTATCGATGTCGGATCACCCACACACTTCTTTAGCAAAGAAATGTGGAAGACTGGATGAACCGCTTCTAGCTCTGCTGGAAACTCTAACTCATAAGCCACATTACCAGTCCTTTTCAAGATTCTGTAAAGGCCTACATACCTGGGACTGATCTTTCCTTTCATGCCAAATCTTATTACCCCTTTCATGGGTGACACTTTTAGGAAGACCCAATCATCGATCTCAAACTCTAAGTCCCTTCTCCTCACATCTGCATAGGACTTCTGATGACTCTGAGCCATTTTCAACCTTTCTCTGATGAGCTGAACTTTCTCCATAGCCTCATGAACCGAGTCTAGTCCAACCAAGGCTGCTTCACCTACTTCAAGCTAACCAGTTGGGGGCCTACATCTATGCCAATAGAGGGCCTCATATGGGGCCATATGAATACTGGAGTGGAAGCTGTTATTATAGGCAAACTCTATGACAGGTAGGTGATCATCCCAACTACCTTTGAAATTGATCATATAATCTCTCAACATGTCCTTTAAGGTCTGAATGGCACGCTCTGAGGATGAAATGATGTACTGATATTCACCTGAGTACCAAGACCTTTCTGAAGTGACCTCCAGAAATGAGATATAAACTGAGGACCCCTATCTGAGATGATAGACAAGGGAACCACATGCAACCTGACTATCTCGCTCATGTAGAGTTTGGCATAGCCCTCCGCTGAATCTGTAGTCTTGACAGGCAAGAACTGAGCTGACTCAGTAACTCTTTCCATTATCACCAAATATAGTCATGCTATCTGCGGGTATGAGGTAAACCCATAATAAAGTCCATGTTAATCACCTCCCACTTCCAATTAGGAATGCTAATATCTTAAGTCACACCTCCTGATTCTTTATGTTCTACCTTTACTTACTGACAGTTGGAACACTTAGCTATAAAATTTGCAATGTCCCTCTTCATGTCGTTCCACCAATAGACTTCCCATAGATCACGATTCATCTTAGTGGAACCGGGATAAATAGAATATCTAGAATTATGGGCTTCTGTAAGGATCTGCTACATCAACTCACCCATATTAGGTACACATAAACGACCCTGGTAGCGAAGTACACCATCTCCTCCTTGGGAGAAAACCTCTACTCTCTACTGATGAACTGCACCTTTCAACTGAAGCAATATGGGATCACTGTCCTGTTTCTCTTTAACCTCCACTACCAATGAAGATTCTAACCCATTTTGGACTATGACACCACTATTTTTCATGTCCATAAGGCAAACTCCTAAATTTGCAAGCCTGTGAACATCTCTGGCTAATTCTTTCTTCTCTTCCTCAACATGTGCCACACTACCCATGGACAGTCTGCTGAGGGCATCATCCACTACATTAGCCTTACCCGGATGGTAGAGCACATTTATATCGTAGTCTTTGAGGAACTCAAGCCACCTTCTCTAACGAAGATTCAACTCTTTCTGGATGAACACATATTGTAGGCTCTTATGATCTGTGAACATATCCACATGAACACCATACAAGTAGTGTCTCCAAATCTTTAGGGAAAATACAACAGTTGTAAGCTCAAGGTCATGAGTCGAGTAGTTCTTCTCATGAATCTTAAGTTGTCTGGAAGCATAACTTAAGACCTTACCCTGCTGCATCAAAACACAACCCAAGCCAAACCTAGATGCATCACAATAAACCACATAACCGTCTGAACCCTCTAGTAGAGTCAAAATAGGAGTTGTAGTCAACCTAGTCTTCAGTTCTAAGAAGCTTTTCTCACACTCATCTGACCACTGAAACTTGACCTTCTTATGAGTCAACTTGGTCAATGGGGTAGATATGGATGAAAATCCTTCCACAAATCTCATGTAATAACCAGTCGAACCCAAGAAACTCCTGATGTCAGTCGGAGAGATGGGTGTGTGCCAGTCCTTTACTGCCTCAATCTTCTAAGAATCAACTCGGATGCCTTCATTAGACACCACATGACCAAGAAAAGCAACTGAATTCAACCAGAACTCACACTTACTGAACTTGGCAAATAACTGGCGGCCCTTGAGAGTCTGTAGAACGACCCTCAAATGATTCACATGCTCCTCCTTATTTCGAGAATAAACAAGAATATCATCAATAAAGAAAATGACAAACAAGTCCAAATAGTGTCTGAACACCCTATTCATTAAGTCCATGAAAGCTGTAGGAGCATTGGTTAGTCCAAAAGACATAACTACAAATTCATAGTGACCATACTGAGTCCTGAATGCTATCTTCAGGATGTCACTATCTCTGACTTTGAGCTGATAATAGCCGGATCTGAATTCTATCTTAGAAAAGCAACTAGCACCCTGAAGCTGGTCGAATAAGTCATCAATCTTGGGGATGGGATATTTATTCAAGATTGTGACTTTGTTCAACTGATGGTAGTCAATGCACATCCTGAGAGAACTATCTTTCTTATGCATGAAAAGAACTGGAGCACACCATGAAGAGATGTTGGGTCTGATGAAGCACTTATCTAGAAGGTCTTTCAACTATTCTTTCAATTCCTTAAGATCAACTAGATCCATTCTGTAAGGAGGAATCAAAATAGGCTGGGTATCTGGAAGGAGATGTATTCCAAAGTCGATTTCCCTTTTGGGAGGAACTCCGAGAAGATCTTCTGGAAACACTTCCGAGAACTCATTCACCACTAGAACTGACTCAAGTGTTGGGGTCTCAGAGTTTGAGTCCATAACTCAAACAAGATGATAGATATACCCTTTGGAAATCATTTTCCTGGCCTTAAGGTAAGATATGAATCGACCTACAGGCACTGAGGTACTACTCTTCCATTCTAAGACTGGATCGTTTGGAAACTAGAACCGAATGATCCTAGTTCTTCAATCAACTGAAGCATAATAGGAATGTAACCAATCCATGCCTAGAATAATATCGATGTCAGTTATTTCTAAGTCTACCAGATCGGCTGAGGTGACTTTCTGGGAAAATGTGATGGGGCGATTTCTGTATACCCTGCTAGCTATAACTGGGTCACCAATTAGAGTAGAGACTGAGAAGGGTTCTAGAAGGATTTCTGGACTGACACCAAAATTTACTGCTATATAAGGAGTTACAAAGGAAAGTGTATCCTTTGGGTCTAACAATGCATAAATATCTAAATGGAAGACTTGTAACATACTCGTGACCACATCGGGAGAATCCTCCTGGTCCTGTCAAGTTTGAAGGGTATACAACTTGTTCTGGTGCTGACCACCACTTGTACCAGACAAGGCACCCTACTGAGTGGGGCGACTCACTGGAGCTGCTGTAGAACTGGCCTGATTCTGTAGGCGAACATCCTTGCCCTTCTAAGAAGCTGCTGGACAATCTCTCATCCGGTGGCCTGACTTGCCACATCAAAAGCAATTGCCACTACCTTCCATACACTCACCCTGGTGGTTTCTACCACACTTCTTGCAGACTGGATGAGTGCGCCCGCTAGTAACTGTACCTTGGGACTTAGAGCCTAGCGCTCTATTTCATCGATCCTATCTGAATTTTGGCACTAGGGCCCTAGTAGAAGATGGAGATGGAGCTGAAGATTTCTGATGGAGCTGAGAGCGGTTACCACCCTCTGACCTCTACTGAGAGTAGTTGAAGTCACATGTTCTATCTCTCTTACCGTCCCCTACCCTCTCTTTGATTTTCTCTTCTTCGATCTGCTGATTATAAGTAACCAACCTGGAGATGTCCATCTTCTTAACCAGCATGGCAGTCTTGCATTCCTTGACCACATCATCAGACACCCCAGATACAAATTTACTCATACAGGCTTTGGAGTCTGCTACTATCGCCGGATCATACTTGGACAACTGAGTGAAAGTTAGCAAAATTACAGCCTGCTAATTGACCTAAGCGGTCATGGATTGGGAAAGCACTTGAAAAGCAGCCCTGAATTCGGCATGCGTGACTTGCTTACTCAATGGGTCTGGGGGAGCTGTTGGTGCTGGCTGATTTCTGGCATTAGCTCTTCTGGGAGGCATTTTTTGAAACGCAAAGAGCATAAGTTAGAAGGACATTAAATAGAGTTCATACTCCATAGCACGAGCTGGAAAAGAATAAAGGGAAGTTGTTCCTAATGACATATTATAGCTTCTTCCCTATAGGTGTCGCGCGCTTCACACCCATGAAGAAGACTTTACGTGATGCGATATTTAGACACCCTAGGACTCTTAAACCTGATGCTCTGATACCAAGTTTGTCATACCCCAAGGCTACCCCATAGACGTAACACGGTGCTTAGTGTCACAAGTGACACCAAACTAACCCATAGTCTAGCATATCTAAGCAATTTTAGTAAAAACATATAATGTGCGGAAGCTTAAAATAGTTTATTATCTGAAGTGGGATAGAGCCCAAAACATGTCTGAATATAAAGATATAAATAGAGTATAATGATGATAGGAAACAACATTAACGACTCAATAGCTGAATCTAGTCTATGTCTGAAAGCCTCTAACTGATATGAGTTGCTGGAACATGCCCCCAGCTAACTCTAAAAAAACTGAAGATGAAAAGTAAAGACTGAAAGATTAAAGCATGTCTATCTGCCTCAAACTATAAGGACTCACCACTGAATCTGCTGAGTAAGGATTGGAAGTCGATCTAAGAGCGGTCTGGATGCTGAGCACCTGAACCTACATTATAAAATGATGTAGCACAAAAGTATGCATCAATACTTAAAATGTACTGAGCGTGCGGGGTATGTGCCAAACTGAACAACATAGGAACTGAACATAGAAGTGCATACTGAAGCATAAACTGAAAGCTAAGCTGGATACAATGACCAAGTACTAACATGAATATATAATATGCTTAACTGAATACTGAAATAGATACTGAGTACATGGTTAATACAACATGAATCTGAATGTGGGAGATACCATTAATCGACATACCCCAAGATGAGCTAACTATAGGCCCAACCTGTAACCCTATATAGAAGGGTGTTCATACCTTGACAAGGGTACACACAAGTCTAACGTGGATCCACTAACTGATATCCACAAGGGACAAAGGTGTGAGGCCTAACCTGATAGCTGACCCCTCTTTACACCTACGGTGGCACCGTAGTTCTTGGATTGGGGGATTATTACTAAAGGTCTTAGCCTGATCTGATAGCTAAGCCTTCATCCCGTCATCCACTCGGTACTAAGTCTACTACCAACGAAAAAGTAAGCAATGAAATGCAAGATGAAATACTGGATAGCTCAAATACTGCCAATTATCTTAGAATGCACATATATGTATATATATACTAAAATTGATAGCATTCTAATACTGAAACATGATCATCTGAATTGTCTGCCTAGCAAACATAACTTATGAATACTGAAATTTAGACATGTTAGGGTTTCTGAGTCCTGAACATGTGACTATACTAACTCTGCAAGACACATAAATAGATATCAACATAAGCAGTAAAATCTGAATTACAATGAATCCCTAAGATTTAGGAACCCTAGGTCTGAACAAATTTATGGAGAACTGATGAACTGGCTGAAACTAGGGACTCAATGGGTGAAAGGAACCCATTCATGAAATCCAACATACTTGTTGGAGAATCTACAGAGAAATTCATCGGATTCTTGGGGCTGAGCTTGAATAAACCTCCTGACTGTTCTTGAGGAAAATTGTCGCCTCATTTCTCCCTTTTTCTTTCTAAGTCTGATGATTTTAGGACAATAGGTGATTTAGGTAGTTTTTGACTAATTACTTAGGCTTATACTAAGCAAAAAAATGTATCTTAGACCATAAAAGAGGTAGGAAAAGTCCAAAACACCCTTGGGAAAATAAAAGAAATCCGCTAGAAAAATCGCGACTCAGGTTTCACAGATGTGTTCCATGACTCGTGGATACTTCCACAGCTCGTGGAACCCTGTCGTAGTTCCTGTGTATTTTTCTAGCTGTAGGTCTGAGCCCCACTACTTGGGTTCACGATCCGTGGAACCTTCCACAGTCCGTAGAACCCAATCGTGGTGCTCAAAGAAATGGACGGCCTTATCTCTAGTTCCACGACTTGGGTTTACGACTCGTGGATCCTTTCACGGTTTATAGAACCCCATCGTGGTTCTCAGAGAATTCTTCAGGTCTCTGTCTGATTCCACGATTCCAGTCCATGACTCATGGAAACTTTCATGGGTCGTGGATCCAACTCGTGATTCCGACTGATAGTTGGAAAAATTAATTCTTTTTGGTTTTTTGAGCTATTTCTGGGCTTGGAAGTTCTGGAGTATTACACATCTAGACTAAACTCCACGCTATGGAGCTAATGGAACTATCAGAATTTGATTCCGAGCATGTTATCTAAGAATGTTGACTAAAGTCAATGAATTCCTAAGTTAAAGCTCTAAAATAGAAAAATGGCCATAACGACCAAATGAACGGCCAGGGCACCGAACCATTGCTCCCAGCAAGCCATAAATGACTTAGGGCCACTACAGGAAAGCTCTAACAGTGAAAAGAAAGCATAAACACGGGAATGACCGAAAAGGTAATTAAAGGTGTGCCCTCCTTGGGGTTGATTAAGTCAAAGATAAGGTAATTCAATTTAAACACCATAAGTCAGTATTTCTCTCCAAACTCATAACACGATCCATGTATATGTATGTATGAATATTTGTGTGTTAGCTTAAGTACATTTCCTACAATCATACTGACCGGGAGTTCAACAATTCCAAAAGCACGAACTCATGCCCATAATATTATAACAGAAGGGATAAATATGAAAAAACAAAGTGATAAAGAGCAAACAAAACCAAGGAAACTACTCTACTACGACAACCTTCCCCTAGCATCTAAGGCTTAAGAAGGAAAACTATCTTAAGGTCCCTGAATTGGCCAATAATATAGAAAACATGGTAGCCTAATTCTACCTAGAAATTCACCCTAACCGTCATGAAACTTATAAAACATACTATCTAATCAAGCTGAGTCTAAAAGAGGGAAATCATAACCTACCTCACAACTAAATGATAACTATGAACCATCACTCAGAAGTCTTCCCCTTCTGTGGTGCCTCGAATTGCTATGACAATATCATAAACATAATATATATGTAAGGGACTAATGACACCCATTTAAATATTTTGAAATTTAGGTCAGAAATTGTGTCAAAAATTTACCCTTAGGGCCGGTCGATGAAAACACAAATAAATTTTGCAATTACATTTTCTATGGGGTGATAAACTCATGCCCGAATGTTGGGCATAAATGGGAATCAATGTGGGGCTCAAAAAAACCCCAACATCTTACTTTTTACAAAGGAAATTTAAGTTATGAATTAACAGATTAGAGATGGATATATGTTTAATAATCAAAGAGAAAACACGATGGACGTACTAAGAACTTAGCCAGAACAATGCAGGTATTAAGCTCAAAGGGATCAAAAAATTTAAAGGAATGGTGAAAAAAACAAAGTGGAGGATTTATATACTGCCAGGGGTACTTCTCCACGAACGTGAGGACCCCACTGTGAATACGATCATCTCTTCGTAAACTCAAAGAGGGACCTTGATCGGGTCCTAATGACCCTTCTTCACGAACACAAAGGACCCATCAAAAATGCAAGCCCGTGAATGCGAAGGTCCTCTCGCGAACCCAAAGAGGAATTATGAGCTGCACCAACAGCTCCCAAACTAGCAAACACCAAGTTTAAAAATGACTCCAAATTGACCCTCAAGATTCATTCAAAATATTGTGACCATTAATAAAATATTCTACCCAACTAGAAATGGTATTTTTGACTCAACGAAATCATCCAAATGACCAATGGAGCTCATCTTCCAGAAATGTTGACCGAAGTCAACACTTTTCTGGTTTTCCATAAGAACCACCAAAGTACCAACAAGTTCAAAAGACTTATGACCCAAACCAAAGGTACCACTAGCCTAAAATCCACATTTCCAAGCTAACAATACTGACAGAATTCTCATTCGAGCTTACTTACTCAGAATATTAATCGAAGTCAAATAGTTTAACTTTTAGAGTTCTAAAACAAGGAAACTCTTCTAAACCTTAATTGAATACCTCAAAAAACATGCCACCAATCTCAGCTAGTAACAAAAGTAGTGTAGAAACTACGGGAAGTGTCAAAATGGTAAAAACTCTTGAAAAAAAGGAAATGACCATGAGGATCATTACTGAATTTTCCCTTTTCCTATCATATGTCGGGAACACCCCCTGTCGATAAACCATATTTTGTTTTTATATGTTCTTTGAGTGTATCCCTACAAAATAGAATAATCAATCTCTTTTTGATACCCAAGTACTTTTATGTCCTTAAAGGTTAGATTCATCAATCTTTGTATTTTTTAGTCTCCAAATCAATCTTCAATAAAAAATTCTTCTGCAGTTAAAGGATATGTTTCTCAAATAACCATTAGAATAATAGGTAGGATTAAATTTAGAGAAAGATCGAGTTATGAAGTAAATTTTTTCTGAAGAGTTGTGAGAATAGTTTGTACAAAAAGATCAATGATCAGTCAAATGATTATGTTGGATTTGACTGAGCTTTGAGTAGGTGACTTATTGATGTTGTTTAGATCATCAGTTACTAATTCAAGGGATGATTTATGATATAAATAATTAGGAAAGCTAATGAATCTTACCTTGCTTGTTTCCTCATTTCCATGAAACAAATATTTGCAGTCTCTGTTTGTTCATTTTAAGATATATTTTCATCACTCCGGACTATGAAGTATTTTGAATGTTTTTACTTCTGAAAGTTCTTTTTATTTTTCTCAGGATAGTTTGGCTTGATGTGCCCAGGATTTTCATAGTGTTAACATCAATTGTCAGTTCTCTAATTTTCATTTCCTCTTAAATTCTATTATGGCTTCTACTTTCTTTGTCTGAGGATGTGTCTGACTCAACAATTTATTAATGCAAGTGACTCACTTCTGTCATTATTATTTTATTCTTCACTTTCATGACTTACTGCATTGAAGGTGACAGTTTTCTTGTTTCATCATTCGCATATTTGTGGATATGATTTTGCTCATATGCCAACAGATATTCAAACTTCCCCTAACTTATCATAGGTTAGATTTTCAAGATTTCCATCCTCAAGGATTGTGGCCTTAGTCTCCCTAGACTTTTTCTAAAGAAAATTTTGAGCTCATAGCTCTTTTATTGATACATCAAATAAATCCAAATAGAAAATAAATAGATGGTCTCAATTGAGCCCAAAAAAAAAACAAAATTGCCCCTAGTTTGACATGGTCCAAAAGGACCAAATCTGATAAAAAAAACATCCCTAAGAAATAGGGTTTCCTATTACATTTATTGTCTTTTGTTGAAAGATAATGACACTGCTAATGATGTTCTATAACTCTAAGATCTATGTCCTCTTCCTCTGGATCATCAATCGACCTAGGCCATATATTGGAAAAGTTAAGCTTGTCTTGCAACTCATGGAAGTAAGCTTTGCTGATGTTTTTCCTTTCATTTGTATCTTGACTCCAGTGACTGACCCTCTTTTTGCAGGTGTGCTATTCAATGGATTCTAGTTCCTCACAATCCCATGAAAGGTGCAAAGTCTCATATCCTAGGGTTGTAGCTATATGCAAGTATCTCTCTATATAAATATCTACCTTCTCTGATTGAAACATCCTGATTTCCTCATTTGTGTGCAGTTGAAGTAGAGATGGAGAATCCATAGTTTCTCCCAAGACCCTTCCCCTGTAGTGCATCTCTGTCTGCGATAAAAAAAATCTCAACATGACTCCATTGCCCTGGATATTTGCTGGTGAATCTTTCTGTAAGCTTTTATAGCCTATGCTAGGTGGCTTGTTATTTCTCAGTTATGTGTCCTTGCAGTGGCTAAGGCAAATCATGTAAATAGCATAACTATGAGACTTGAAGCTATTTTTTAATGGTTATCATGATTGTCAGCGGAGTATTAATTTTCCTTGTTTTGATCCTCAAATTTTGAATTTGATGTTTCTTGTTATTGATTATATGTCTATATTTAGTGGGACGCTATTGAAAGCTTTGATAGCTAATGATCGCTTATTGGTTGAATGCATGATTAGCTAAAGTATCTGCTAACTAATTATCTCTCTGAATGCATGTATAATCCAAATCTGTAGCTTGTCCATCATGTTCTTGATTTCCTCAATGATAAATGCTAGTTCCCAGGGAATCCTCCACTCTCTTAATAGCAACTTTTTTAAACTGAGTGAATTAGTTTCTATTATGATGTTATTCATTAGCTCAGTAGTGCAGTGTTTGTTTGCCTTTAGTATGGATATATATTCTATCTTCATGTTTGTTGTGACCCTTAGTTCCTGAGGTTCTGCATAAATGGGATTCCCACTGCTGTCTTAGATGCAATATCCATATGCACTTAACCATAGATTACCCCTACAAGCTTCATCTGTTTTGCTCTTGATCCATCTTGGGTTAGGAAATTTCTGCCTTACCACCTTGTAATGCAAACTTGGCTTGTAGTTTTGTAGGTAATTCACCATCTCTCCCCATTGATTAGGGACCTTCATCCATGGACACTTCAATTTAATCAACTGGTAAATAGTGTGTTGACATGGATGAAGCATTCTTTGGTAGTTAACATCTTTTCCATGCCCCTTGCATTCCTTCTCTTCCATAATTCCCATATGAGAATGGGTGGGATAGCAGATAAATCAGTTTTTGAGGTGCTGGCTCTTCCCACAATTTTAGAATTAATTGTTGTAGGTGAATCCCTTCTATATGAATACCTGTAAAAGAAGAAAAATGCTTTCATAACTATAGGGCTATAGGAGCTGTTAGAAAAAGGTCGGACATAGTTTCCTAGATAAACTTGTCACGGAAATCACACTTGGACACTATCTAAATTCTCATTCTTTTAAGATTGTCCTCTGTGGCAATTCTTATTTGCCAAACCCTCCACAGAAAGAAACATATCATAAAAGGGAGCCTTTTACAACAGATGTAAGATAGCCTACTACTATCCTCCATCTTCTGGCTCATCAAATTATAGGTAGACTTTACTGTGTAAACACCTTTAGTGTTATCAATCCACCAAGCCTTATAGTTTCCCTGTTAAAAATTGCAAGGCTTATATTGTCTATAATGTGGTCAGTCATTTCAATTGATATCCTCCTTAGAAGTTTTTCTTTGTTCCATGTGCCATTATTGATGAATTCTTTCACCTCAATATCCTCCTCTTCATGGCTGTCCTCTTCTATGAAATAGAGTGCACCTTGTTGTGTCAAGTTGTCAAACCAAGAACTTGAATTCCCAGCTTTAATTTACCACTAATTATCATGTTCAACATCTCCTCTAACCAACATCATTTTCCTCTATACATGAGAAGCTCTCGTTCCTTTGGCAATGATAGCATGTTGCTCCTTGCAATACTTATTCCATATGTATGAACCCCATAGAGAAGAGGTAGATACCCTGAAATTCCACCATAATTTAGAAAATTGAGCTTTTGATACATCATGTAAAAGTCTGAACCCCAATCCTCCTTCTTTTTTTTGATAACATAGGTCATCCACGGCCACCCAATGTTTTTCTTTTACACCCCAGTCTTGTTCCAAAAGAAATTTGCAAAAATCTGATGGAGTTGCTCAATAATACCCTTGGGGGTATCATAGTTTCTAGGAGGTACACAGTCATAGATGGTAACACATGGCTGATAAAAATGAATCTTTCTCTAAAGGACGAGAATTTGTTCAGCCATGACATTATTCTCTTTGTGACCTTCTTCAGTAGTTATTCAAAATGAGACTTGTTCTTTCTCCCATACAAAACTGGGCATCCCAGATAGGTTAATGGGAAAGATCCTTGATTAATTCCAATAAGTCTTTTCAATCTAGCCCCTACCAATGAAGGTGTCTTCTCATGAATATAGAAGAAACTCTTACTCTTCTTGATCATTTGCCCATAAACATTGTCATATTCCTTCAATACCCACATCATTTTTACCATAAATACTCTATCCTAGAGCAGAAAATTATTATGTCATCTGCATAAGATAGATGCTTTATCTCTGGGCTCCATTTTGGTAGTCCATATCTTTTGAAATTAACATATTCATGTAGCTTGTTCAATCCTCTTGCTAGAAAGTCGATAGTTATGACAAAATGTGTGGGTCACAATGGGTCTCCTTACTTTAGTCTCTTGATTGACCAGAAAAAACAAGTGATTGTCCATTGATGAGCATAAAATACCAGTTAGTGGACACTAATCATATGTCAATGATGATTTTAGAGAACCCAAATCTTCTTATTTTAGAGAACCCAAATGCGAGTCCTCTCAAACCTGCTCCATATTGGTGGGAATGTCATCATCCACCGACTCTACAAAGCTTGGACAAACTCAGCATAGAACCTTCACGATATTGTTTATGGGGTAGGCATAATTTAGCTATTTCAACTCCTCATCAGTAGGTTGTCGGCCACCACACAGTAGCAACAACATGGCGATGCCATAAATATGGCTATCATAGCTATCCTTCCTAGCATTTCTCTTGTCAAGTGTCAAAGTAGCCCGTTCTCAGTGTCTGGATCTTTAGTCTTTGTTACATCTACCCCATGAAGATCTCTAGGAGGTGTATAGTTGACATCCTCCTTTTCCACACGTAAGTCCCTCAAAAAGCAATTCATGAGACTCTAAAAGCTATAGCTTTAGGCCTTTGTGCAGCCGTGCCTTTTTCATTGTGGATTTCAACATAGCACCAACATTTATATGTTCCCTGGACATCAATGCATATACAAGACAAACTCTGTCGCTGGTGATATGAGTAACATGATTCCCTAGTATGAAGTAATAAAAAATAACCTTGAGACAAACTCTAGCCTCACTAGTCAAATAGGCATAGGGAAATGTCAAGTGAGTGCCTTTTTTCTGATGACAAGTCCACCTAGAAACTGATTTTGGGCCACATAGATTGTAGCATATGGCATTTTATGGCGACCTTATATTAATCTCTCACATTGGACTATGATCAGCATTTATAGTGTTTGAGAACTAATTTAAGGCAATGGCGGTGAAGTTCACAACTAGACTCCAAACTTTCACTTGGTTGATTTGGCTCTGGGGGTCCCAATTGGAGTAGAATTCTCTCACAATGTTTATGTTTCACTCCCCAAGGTAATTGAAAATGTAGTTCATCCCGAGGGTGTGCAACCTGTTCAGGATGCGAGAAAACTCTGCAGCAAGGTTGTCCCTATCAACTTTCTCGTCAGGGAAGTGCTTGGCTTCTTTATTCTCTATGAACAATCTTTGTCCATCATGATCAACCCAACATAGCCCAAACATCCTCTCTCACTCATGAGAAGCAGGTAATACGATCATGGTTAGCTTGGAGCATATTAGGAGGGGCTTCTACATATGGATGATAGCTTGGAGCCCGAAGGAAGTCATGGAGCAACAAATACACAATGTCATGGGTGATCAAGATGTCATTTGAGAAATCAAGAAGGGCCCTTGTGGGTTATTTCCAAAATAGTCATTTTTGGGCTATTTTTGTAATAGGCTATTTGTGTAAAGGCAATAAATATAAATAGTTGTCTTAGCCATTTTCATACTTAGAGATTTTGGATGATTGAATTGTCTTGAATAGACTTGATATTTTAGGTTAGGGTATTGATTGGGTTCAATTCAAATTATTAGTTTAGAATGAGGGATTAGGGTGGATTCCTGAATTGCTTGTGTTATCTTTTTCGCTTAATCGATCATCGAGTTATCATCCTGTGGATTCAATTTGATTTCTCCGGCATTGGATTGAGTTCTCTTCTCCCTTGGTTGACTGTGGATTCAATTAACCCTCCTTTCTTCTATTCTCATCCCTTTTTCTAATCTATTCCTCTATCTTCAATTTGTATTGTTTGTTTTTGTGTTTTCAATATCGATTTTGATTATTTTTTATTGAGATCGTTATCATCTTGGTATCAAAGCTTAGATTTTAAGAGTTGTTCCATCAATTCTTAGGTCTTAGGTTCATAAATTTGAAGAAAAAAAATTTAAAAAAATTCATTTTTTTATGTTTAATTTGTTATTTTTGACACCAGATTCGTATTCTCTAGTGTTTTTTGAATCTAATTCCAAGATTTCAAGTGATTTTGAATTGTAGGAAAGATTCTACCATTAAAGGAGCTTGAAGGTTTGAAAACTTGAAAATGGATCTTGAAGATGAGGAGAGATTTGAGCTAGAAAAAATAATGAGATTTGTTCTATAGCTTAATAGGAAGCTTCTCCTAAAATTTGAGATGATTTCGAGTTAAATTGGAGGTATTTCAAAATTTCACCATTGTTGAGCTTGAAAAAAGCTTGAAGAAGGTGAAGTGGGTTTGTTGTTTGAGGCTAAATTGGAGCTTGAAAAGCATTAGGGTTTTGAAAATGGATCTTGAAGATTAGGAGAGATTTGAGCTAGAAAAAATAATGGGATTTGTTCTATAGCTTAATAGGAAGCTCTCCTAAAATTTGAGACGATTTCGAGTTAATTTGGAGGTATTTCAAAATTTTATCATTGTTGAGCTTGAAAAAGTTTGAAGAAGGTGAATTGGGTTTGTTGTTTGAGGCTAAATTGGAGCTTGAAAAGCATTGGAGTTTGTTCTCTATAGCAAGGGGAGCCTAAATCTCAAATTTCGTAAAATTTGGAGCTAAAACGAAAAAGTTATGAAGATTTGAAATCAACTTGTTCATGGTGTTTTTCATAACTTGAAGATGGAGAAAATGAGTTTATTTTCGGCTTGGAATTAAGGGCTAAAAATTATTGGGATTTGTTCATGGTGTTAAAAGGAGCTCGTGTTTAAAATTTGGTGAAGATTAGAGTTAAATTGAGTGAGTTATGAATTTTTAAAGTTCATCAATGTTCATAGTATTCTTCATGAAATTCATATGTTGTTGAGGAACAATCTTCAAAAAAGTGGTGTTTAATCCAAAAAGAAAAGAAGGAGAAAGTTTAAAGGTGTTTGTGGGGCCAAATGAGTACAGAAAATATCTGAAAATTGAAAAAAAAAAAAGGGAATTTCCAGCAATTTTTCATGGGCCAATCCGTGACTGCCAGGTGCCCCCACGTCAGCTCCAGCGAAATTGAGCCGTGAGAGAGCATCAGCTTACGCGTCTGAGCCGTCCAACAGGTCGGCTTCCGTGTCTGAGCCGACGATCCAGCGGCTTCCGCGTCAGCCATCTGGCTCAGCGTTTCTGAGCCGCTCTCAATCAGCTTCCGCGCCCAAGCCATAGCTCTAGGCAGCTTCCGCCTAAGCCAGCAGCTCCAGCCCGTCCTCCATCGGCTCCAACGTGTCTAGCCGGCTCCAAACCCCTCCAGCGGTGGCTTAGCGCCTACCAGGCAGCTTTTCAAGCAATTTTCAGCAATTTTTCAAGCTTTTCTCCTTGGTTTTCAACCAAATTTCTTCCCAAATGATTTTTCTAGTTCAAATCTTGCTAAATTAGTTTATTTTTCATTAAATCTACCTTCTTTTAGGTTCATAACTTGATTTTAATTAGTAGATTGCCCTAAAAATATTATCAAGTTCTTTGAGTTCATTTTTTTCTTGTGCGTTTCTTTGAGTGCTTTTCTCGTTTTATTTTGTAGCTAATTTCTTGATTCAAGTCCTTTTGATTTTATTTGAGTCGTCCTTCCTTCAAGAGTCACAAGGATCCATTCCTCTACAAGGATAGATAACCTTGAATTGATTGAGCAAAACTAGTAACACTATCAATTTGGGAAAGAAGCCATAGAAGGTGAGTTGAGAGTTCACATAAAGAGTGGCGTGAGGATTTTATTACTAACTTGTTTGCTAGTTTTATAGGTACAAAAGTAGCTATAAGGAAGTATTTCATCTATAGCTTCGGATCCTTATGATGATGAAATGGGAGACTATGCTTGTAGCAATGGAGGTTATGAGTATGACGATGATGGGGATTGTGGAGGCTATGATAATAGCCATGATCTTGAACCATATGGTGTTGAAAACTACTAATTCGGAGATGGATGTGAAATGAATGGGGCTTATGGATCTTATAATGAACATAAAGGAGTAGAAGTATCTTATGGTGTATCCGATAGTGAACGTCGACTTGCTGCTAATGCCCAAAATTTGAGAAAGTTAAATCTCCATAATAAACTTGTGCAAGGACAACTGGTAGAAAATGATGTAAATGTGGAGCTGGTGAGATTTGTAGGTGTTATTGTGTTTCCCCCACTTGGTCCAAACACCAAGTTTGATGTTATCAGTTCTATGATGCACGTGCTGACACTGAAAGGAGAATTCACAGGTCATTCATCTAATGACCCTATTCAACATCTGTTGAACTTAATAGGAGTTTGCAAGGTATACATGCTACTGGGTGTTTCTCAAGAGGCCATCAACTCAGACACTTCCCATTCTCTCTGCCAAGGGAAGCCACTACTTGGTTAAATGAGATTTAAGATCAGTCGATCACTACTTGGGCTGAACTAACAGAGGCATTATTTGAGAGATTCTTTCCACCATATAAGATGTTGAGGCTGAGATATGAGATTAACAACTTTAGACATCTACCTGGAGAAGTACTACACGAATCATAGATGAGCTTTAAAAAAAGATCAAATAGTGCCCAAACAACAATTTGCCCAATCAAGTGCTACTAAGGAGTTTCTATAAGTCACTGGATACGGTGAAAACGTCTGTGGCTGACAATATTGCTATAGGTTCTTTGATTTGGCGTACATAAGCTAAAGAGTTTTTAGACATGCTGACTAAGACAAACGGAGTATGGCACATGAGGGAGAAAGAAGTGGCTAGCAGTATTCAGTATAATGGCATATCTGCAGAGTAGTTAGCTAGAGAAGAAGCACATGATCAGGACATGGCTCATATAAAAATACAAATAGATATGATCAGAGAGCATATCATGAGGGTCCTTACTAAGAAGGTTAATGTTGTGGGTTCTCAAGGTAAAGTTCCTCGACCAAAAGAATACTATCAGACTCTAAGGAGAAGGGAAATTATTTAGATAATCAAGCGGTGGGTTCTAGTCTTAACGCCCAAGGGTATAATCAAGACTCTTGGCATAAGGACCAAGGGAATAAAGGTCGGAACAACTACATAGATAACAACTATAAGAGATGCGGTAGAGATTACGGAAACTAAAGAGATTAAGACTTTTACAGAAATAATCAAAGTGGTGCTTATGTTCATTTGAGGGGTAGAGATACTCAGCCGTTATCTAGTGATCCTGCTAGGTCAAAAGTTGAAGAGATGTTGAAAAGTTCTTTTACCAGAGTTGAGTCCACTGATTCAAGAATCAAAGAAATTCGAGATGATATATCAAGCATGAATCAGATAGTCAACTCCCACTCTACTTCTATTAAGAAAATAGAATAGCGGATGAGTCAAATTTTGGCAGTCTTGAATCAGTGATAGAAAGGTATGCTGCCTAGTGATACATTACCCAATCCAAAAAATGATGATCAATGCATGGTAGTTACTACACGAAGTGGTAAGGTAAAAGTGGATGAGGCAGAAGATATTGTTATAGTTTAAAATCATAAAGAGAAGGTTCCTACAAAGTAATAAGTTATAGTGAATAAAGAGGGATTGGAGCAAGAGTCGACTGATTTAGACAAGCCACAATAAGGCTCTAGTTGAGGCAGAAAAAGACTGTAGAGAAAAGGGTAAAGAGAAGGTGGTTCCCAAAGTGTTGACTCAAATTCGTAGACCAATTTCTCCATTCCCCTATAGGTTAAAGAAGAACTCGGATAACATCATGTTTTATAAGTTGATTTCTATGTTGAAGCAGCTATCAGTAAATATTCCATTGATGGAAGCACTAGAACTAATGCCAGGATATGCTAAGTTCATGAAAGACTTGGTGACTAAGAAAAGAACATTGAGTTTGAGCCAACTGATAATGTCCACCTTTGTAGTGCTATTGCATTACATTCTTTAGTCAAGAAAAAAAAGATCCCAAAGATTTTACTATTCCATGCACTTTTGGGGCTTATAATTTTGCTAAGACTCTCTATGATCTCGGTGCAAATATCAACCTGATGCAACTTGCTATTTATAAAAAGTTGGGCTTGGATCCCCTAGAATGACTGATGTGTGGCTATTGATGGCTTTATCGCACTTGATAAGAAGCCAATTGGAGTATTATATGATGTATCAGTAAAGGTAGATGATTTTATCTTTCTAGCCTTTTTTGTGATCTTAGATTGTGAGGTGGACTTTATAGTCCCAATTATCTTGGGGAGACCATTCTTGTCTACTGGGAGAGCACTTGATGATGTAAAGTATGATGAACTGTGGTTCAAATTGAATGATGAGGAGGTAGTATTCAACATCTTTTAGTCTATGAAGAAACCTAGATATATAAGTGTTATCTTTGTGATTGACACTATTGATGATATTATTGACGTGTCAGTTGAAAAGAAATTCACTATTAAGACTTTCGCGGTCGTGATCATGAATTTAGATATTGAGGACATGGATGGCTATGAGGAGACAATAAATGCCTTGTATGGTAGAGGCTCATATTCTTATTCTCCTAAGAAGTTAGATCTTGATATGAAGAATCATGAAACTCCTCCAGCTAAGCCTTTCATTAAGCAGCCACCAATCTTAGAGCTCAAGTCTCTACAATCTCACTTGTAGTATGTATTTTTGGGGCTAATGATACTTTGCTAGTGATTGTTTCAGTAAGTTTACTTGAATGGCAAGTGAAGGGTTTGGTGTCAATTTTGCAGATGTACAAAAGGGCTATTAGTTAGACCATGGCTGATATTAGTGGGATCTCTCTAGGTATTTTCTTGTATAAGATTTAGCTAGAAGAGGATTGTATTCCTAGCATAGAACACTAGAGGAGGATGAATCCACAAATGCAAGAAGTTGTGAAGAAAAAAATAATCAAGTGGCTTGACTCAAGTGTAGTATATCCTCTCTCTGACCGCAAGTGGGTGAGGTGAGTGTAGTATGTGCCGAAGAAAGGGGTGATGCCTGTTGTCCCTAATAACAAAAATGAGTTGATTCCTACGTTCATAGTTACATGTTGGAGAGTATGTATGGACTATATGAAGTTGAACTTCTAGACAAAGAAGCACCACTTCCTTATTCCATTCATGGATTAAATGCTTGATAGACTTGCAGGTAGAGGGTGGTACTGTTTCCTTGATGGTTATTCATGCTATAATCATATTTCATCGCTCTAGAAGATCAGGAGAAGACCACTTTTACTTGCCCTTATAGGACTTTTGCATTCAAGAAAATGGCCTTTAGCCTATGCAATGCACCTTCTACTTTTTAGAGGTATATGATGTCCATCTTTTTTTACATGGTAGAAGACACAGTCGAGATCTCTATGGATGATTTTTCAGTAGTTGGTGATTCCTTTGAAGATTTCCTAGCTTATGGAAAAGGTACTGAAATGGTGTGAGAAGACCAACCTTTTTCTTAACTGGGAGAAGTGCCACTTCATTGTAAAAGAAGGGATTGTGTTGGGCCACAAAATTCTTAAAGAGGAATAGTGGTAGATTAAGCAAAAATTGAGGTTATTGTCAAGTTGCCTCCTCTTATTTCAGTGAAGGGTGTTCGTAATTTCCTTGGGCATTTTGGGTACTACCGGTGATTTGCTCCTCCATAGCATCAATCCAGCCATGTACTATCATAATAGGGAAATTGCATCAGGGATAGCTTGATCAATAAATGGCTTCAACTATTGTGCAAAAAATGCAAACTGGCTCTCTATTCTTTCAGCTTTCTTTACCAACTTTGGGAAGTTCACTAGAGTGAATGCATAAACTGATGTCGGGGTAGGTGGAGGAGCAACAATGACAATGGTAGTAGTAGGAGTGGTGGTAGGAGCAGGAGTTGCTGCGGGAGCTGAACCAATACTGGTCTCTGTAACTGGCATACTAGAAGTAACAACATGCTCATCTCCTACAGCTGCTGAGGTAGCCTCATTCTAACCGACTGGTATTATTTCCATGCCATCTAGGATCCTCGTCGTCTCTTCTGGCATCACAAATGCCTTATGAATAGTAAGAGCCTCTCCCAGATGAGATGCTGCTCTCCTTCCCCGTACTAGGGGCTTGGTCTCAGCCCTCGTCTTGTCAATATCCTGGGTCTTATTAGCTGCGACAACATGATTGTCCTTCAGAAGGATTGGGTTAAGCACTACCTTTTCAAGAAATTACCCGAGGCTAAGCATTGTCCTTCGGAAGGATTGGTTAAGCACTACCTTTTCAAGATGTTACCTGAAGCTAAGCATTGTCCTTCAGAAAGATTGGGTTAAGCACTACTTTTCAAGAAATTACCAGAGGCTAAGCATTGTCCTTCGGAAGGATTGGTGAAGCACTACAAGGAATTTAGCTGCTCATATTAAGGAAATAAAAGGATATACCAAATGGGTTACCCATAATTCCATATATAATACAAGCTAATCTCCAAATCCTAGCTCAAATCCTCACAAAATAGTGGTTTCAATTGGAGAAGATGAAGAGAGAAGAGTGTACTCTGAATATCTTCCTTGGGGAAAGTAAAACTAAAATTCTCTATTAGGTACCTGCCCCAAAATGGGATTTAGAAGCTTCCCAATATGTCACATGGCTTTTGACAAAATAACCCTCGGGGCTAGTGCGATTGACGTGTGACGCGATGTGCGATTGCACCCTTGGTTATGCAGCTTGTATGCTGCTCCTTTTCCAACCAGTGATGTTAGCTGTTGGGGCGGTGAGGTGTGAAGGGGGTGCGGTTCGCATGCCGCATTATGCGGCTCACACCCCTTGACAATTTCTTCCTTTTTTTCGATCACCTTCACACTTCAACTTCTTTTTGAGCTCTTTGGGTTCAATTCCTTTGCTTTCTTCTCTAGACCAAGAGTACCTGCATTTTCATCAATAAAGACAATGGAAAAGGGCTAAAAATATCCCTGGACTATGTGAAAAGGTTTAAAAATACCCCTTGTTCATCTATTTGGCTAAAAATACCCCTCAATCCACCTTTTTGGCCCATTTTTACCCTTAAAACTAACATCCCTTTTTTCTATTAATTTTTATTATTAGATTATTTATTACGTGACAACTCTCTATTGGACAAATTAAAACCCCAACCCACCAAACTTTTTCCTCCTGCCCCGACCCAATTCCAATGCCCCATGACCCAAACCCATTTAAAAAAATTCATAAGCACACAAAATTATACATCTCTTTCACCTGAACTTGTTCCCACTTTTTTCTTCTTATTCAAAGCTTAAAATTCGGGTATTTTGAAGGCTAAAATTCTGGCTCAAACATACTCCAAAGTTGATATACGTTTAGAGAGATCCTATAAAAATCTGCAACACAATACTGATAATAATGATCCCGAGAGCTCGAAGAGAGACCAAATACATGTGATATCAATGTTCTGATTAATCACTACTAAATACATATGATTCCATTGTTATCTGAGGTAGCCAAAGGTTTACCAAGATCACTCCATGGACAATAACGTATTATGGATGCGTATTCTTTCAATTAGCTTACCATTTTAGCATTGATATCGACCAAATATGAACAAGTCTATCAACAGAACCAGCAGTAACATAACTGTCATCTGCAACGATACAGGATCAGCTCCAATTAGATGCAATTCGATTTGCATTTGCTCCGAAAGTGCCACAATTTTCTACGATCAACAAGATCGAAACGAATACTCTTATTGTAGTAGAAATCAGGACATTTTAGCTGAATTTTTAGCCTTGAAATTGCTTAATTTTAAGCTTAAAGAAGAAAAAATGGGATTATATTCAGGTGAAAGAGAGATGTATAATTTTGGGTGCTAATGAATTTTTTTAAATTGGTTTGGGTCATGGGGGCATTGGAATTGGGTCGGGGAAGGAGGGAAAAGTTTGGTGGGTTGGGGTTTTAATTTTGTCCAATAGAGAGGTGCCACGTAATAAATAATAATAAAAAAAATTAATAGAAAAAAGGGATGTTAGTTTAAGGGTAAAAATGGGCCAAAAAGATGGATTGAGGGGTATTTTTAGCCAAATAGATGAACAAGGGATATTTTTAAACCTTTTCAGATAGTCCAGGGGTATTTTTAGCCTTTTTCCGTAAAGACAATAAGTACCTCTAATTCTCATAAAAATATGACAATAATTCATGAATAAAGGCTCAATAAGTTGGTAGATTACCAACTTATCAAATCTCTAAACTTTAACTATTACTTGTCCTCAAGCAAGATACTCACAACATAAGGAATAAATTAGGTTCTAAAACACAGAGGGTGCACACAAGATTAATCTAAACTTTAAAACTAAGAAAATACAAATAAAAGACTCAAACAAAAAGACTCAACTACAATGCTCATCTCAATTTGTATCACCAAACTCTTAATGCAAGTGCTCATATCAAAAAAATTGTTAAAGAGGACTTCGTTTCTCATTCAAAAGCAGGGGAATTTGTCGTTCAAAATAAGATATTCAAGCTTCTCAAGCCATTGGCATTTTCCTTCAAGGTTTGCCTCGAGATTCACCACACAACTTGTCTCATTCATTCCTCTCAATTGAAATACATACTTCATCATTCATTTCAAGTGTGCGATGCCACTTATCACAAGAGAGAGTCCCACTCACAATCAGAAAATTCATATTAAAGAGGGATTATAAGAGAATCAAAGAGACTCTCACTCTCTCAAAGAAGTTCGAGTGCACACGCATTGAACCATAGGCTTGCCCTTTATGTAATTTGCCACTAATGTAGAGTTACCAAGCTCGAAATCACTAAGGACTTGCGGGTTACGATGTTGGCTAGGGTTAAGGTGAGGATTGCATTTGGCTCAAGTAAATAAACCTTCCTAACGCTCTTTCTGATCATTCAAAATACTCCTCACATTTTAAAACAATATCTTCACCTTATTTCTCACCCTCAAAACCCAAAGTTTCCCTCTAACTTGATTATTTGACATCCTTTTATCACCTTCACTTGGTAGCACCAATTCCTTCTTTTCTTATTATTTTGCTCATTTCATTGGACATTCGGAAGCAATTTTCATTTTAGGCATATGGTGCTACCTTGTATTAAAATACACCTCTTTTCTTCTCCATATTTGTACATACACTCCCAAACTTAGGCTTTTGCCTATGTTATTATTTCAATCCCTCCCATACTTAGGATCTTAGCCTACATTTCACTTTCGAGCCATTAGGGAGGATGGGTGTAAAAATTGAGGTTCCAAAAAGGGTCAAGGTATCTGACAGGGAGCCAAAGTAAGGTCACAAGATCAAAGAGGCTTACTAGGATCAATGTAAAGGGAAGTCAATTTGGGTGAAGTGGCTTTTCAAAAAGGGCCTAAGGTCATTTTCCAAGCTTGGTTACATCTAAGATTTTGCCTTGAATCACATTCAGGGCAAGTTTTAGACAACCATGTACACAAGAACAAAGTACAACCTTACCACACAAGGCATCACAACACAAGAATTTCACAATTAGTGTCACAATTAATTGGGACAAATAACTTTTGACAAGCTATTCCGAGTTCTTTTACACACTCATTTGTGAATTGATCGAGCCAGATGGGGAATGTGAAAGTCATAACAAGAGAATGCTTTTCAAATTCATTTTCCCTCTTTCCTTCAATTTGCAAAACCTTTTGCCAAGAATTTTTTTGGAGGGCCCATTTTGAGAAAAGCAAAACACGGACTCAATTTAAACTAAAACATAGTATTTTCCCTTAAGAAAGTCTCCTCTCAATCTATCACAGGGAAACACCAACCCGGTTCGACACAAAAAAAGAAATAAAAAATAAACAAAAAAAAAATTGCTCCTTGAAAAAGAACCGTGGTATGAAGAAAACCCTTGGAGTTTATTCAATATTCTACTATGAACAAGTTGGTAAAAATTGAAGTGCTCATGAATCATTTGAAGCCAAGCCTTGACGTAGGCACTAAGCGAATTTATAAGGCACGGGTGGTGAAACAATAAATCATGTAGGACCAACCCAACATTCACATTCAAAACATCAATATGATAAATCAAGCCCGATAAGGGCACAATTAAGAGCATAACAACCACAAATGAATATTTAGACATGCCTCAGAGTGGCTTAAATACTAATTACACCCCCAAACTCAAATAAAGCATTGCCCCCAATGTGATTTATGCAAAGAGATGAAGTGCAAGGACTCCCTGGTGGATCTAACGCTGACAATGATGTCTTCGTGAATGGTAGTGGGTCCTTTGGGACCTAGGTGGTGATAGTGGAAAAATGTATTCATACTCTGGGTAAATCTGAAATCCATCCACCAAAGGGATAGATGGGTCCCACCAAACCTGAAGGGTGGTAGAAGGCTCCACAATTTCCCACTTGTCTGGAAGTGTCATCAGCTCATGGTATGAAGGTGGTGGGGCAGCCCAGTTAGGTCTAGTCTGAGGATCTGTGGTGGCCATGTGAGATAAGGGGTGCACTTGCATTTATGGTTCCTATGCTATCATATCATCATCATTCGTTAGGTTTACTTGTTGGATGTCAGATGGGGCCAAAATAGTCTATGGGGTTTCATCCACCCACCAATCATCTGGCAGACTCCTAGTCCTTTGAGGTGATACAGAGTCAGGAGCTGGTAAGATAATATCCAATTGTGGGAGTTTTGGTATGGACTGAGGTAATTCTTTTTAGAGTGCTCTAACATCCTGCACCACTATGCAAACCCTATCACACAGTTTATGAAAGTTATTCCAGACCAGCTTTAATGTTGACTTGATCGCGGATTGAATCATGCCTGGAATGTCCCTTTCCAGATTGTGCAACCGCTCCTTGTTTTGGAGAGCGAGGTGAGCAAGTTGGAGTAAACCTCCTGAAACTGGAATGGATTGGAGAATAGTGTGTGTGGCAGCTGGCACCCCAGGGGAAGGAGTTTGTGCAATATTTTTGGTGTGCTCCATAACTGCCTGTGCATATGGATTTTGAGGGAGGCACCTCTTCTTAACATACAGAGCATCTTTGTCCCGCTTTGTGTCAAAATAAATCACGCCCTTCTCTCGACAAATTTTTTCCAATGGCCAGAATAGAGGACATTGTACCTGTAGATAGAATTTACATATTAGAACAGGAAAGGCCATGGACGTAGAATCATGTCTAGCTCTTCTCTTGAATTGTTCTTCAATGATTTCCCCTTCATTGATTTGGTAGCTAGACATGATATATGTAATGAGAATGGCCACCTCTATAGTCACCTGAGTTGTGTGGTGAGTTGGAATGAACCGCGTGCACACAAATTCCAACCACATCCGAGCCTCAAATTTATTATCCTGATGAGAGATGTGTCCCTTTGAGACTACCCAAAAAGGATACCCTTCAGTAATGACACTAGCCACCTAAGCATATTAGTCGACCTTTGTAGCTATGCGTAGAGCATACCCTGATGTTGGTCTTTGTTCATCATCCCATTCAATCGCACAATATTTCACTCCCCTCAACCAAAGCACTCACCGAACAATTATATTCAATTGAAATAACACACGAGTGCAGTGGTTACAACAAATTCAACCCAAAAAACATTATTCAACAAAAACCTTGTGAAGACGATGATTTTCCCATAAAAATAATCACCCAATCTATAATAAGGCCAAACCATGCATAAAATCAAGTGGGTTACTCAAACGTTACCCAAAAAATGAATTTTAGGGCTAAAATTTAACACAAGTTACATGCATCAACCTAAAATCATGATCTATTAAGTTTTTCTCAAGCAAAATCATTAATATGCCCAAAATTAGGGTCTCAAAATTCAGATCTCACCCAAAATTAACATGGAAAATTAAACATGGATTTAACGAAAAACTTACCACAAGTAAATATGAGAGAGGAAAAATCAAAACTTTAAGCTTTTAGTGACAAACAATAGTGACCCAACTTTTTGACCAGAAAAAGGAGCAGCGGACAATGGTGTCACGTGTTGAAGGAGTTTGGGTGAGAGGAAAGAAGATTTTTGGGAAAGTTATAGATATTGGGAAAGTTTTGGGAGAGAGTTATGAAGGTTTTAGTTGAGTATAATAGAGAAAGAGGTGGAGGGTGACAACTTATATATGGAAAAGAACAAGAAAGGTCGTGGGTCAAAAGTCAGGTCAGGTCGGTCAATGGGTAGGTCAACAAAATTTTTAAGGACTTACCTAAATGTTCCGCAATGTGTAATCCACACATGATGATATGCATCTCGCACGTCACTTTACACATGATGTTGGGAGATTAAATTTCTGCCCATCTTTCTAGTTCAGCATGCGACAGAGGTGCAATGTGCAAAATGAATGGTGCGATTCGCACCTCCAATCGCACATCACCTCTGCTATTCTTTTTCTTCATAATTCACTGGTCTGTGTGTGCAGTGCCGCATGTGGCCGCACAATAGGATGTGCGAACTACATGGCCCATACCACATGCCTTCCGGTAATTTTCTTCCACTTACCAATTTTTTTTATCTCTATGCATTCCTAAAACACACCAAAAACAACAAAAGGTAAAAGAATTATAATAAAAACACTTGGGTTGCCTCCCAAGAAGCACTTGATTTTACGTCACGGCTCGATGATAGTACCTTAACCTTTAATCATTTCCCAAAAGCATGCAAATACTATTGGCACATCCCCATCCGAGGCCATGGAATTCCTTCTTCAACATCTTTCTTGCATTCTCTTGTTGCCAAGTTGGCAACATCATAGACTCGGGCACCTCCTTCATCTCAAACTCACAATGGGCGTCAACCAACTCTCCCTTGATAGTGATCACTGATACAACTCTAAATTCCTTAGGTGATTTAGTAGGTTGGCATACGTTGAACGTTACCTCTTCGCTCACCACACGGAACTTGAGCTCTCCTAGCTCTACATCAACAAGAGCTCTCCTAGTTTCCAATAGTGGTCGCCCCAATATTATGGGCACCTTAAGATAAACAACACAATCCATGACCACAAAGGCGGTCGGCAAGATAAACTTGTCTACCTTTACCAACACATAAAACAAAATCCCCACTAGCTGTTTGATTAAACTATCAGCCATTAGAAATCTCATTGGTGTAGGCATAGGAGTACCTAAGTCTAATTTTCTGAAAATCACAAGGGGCATCAAGTTGATACTTGCCCCGAGATCACATAAGGCCTTTCAAAACAAAAATACTCCAATAGTACATGGCATGGTAAAGTCTCCCGGATCTTCTCATTTGGGGGGATGTTGCTTGTCATGGATAAGTTAGTAATCTACTAACTTATTGAGCCTTTATTCATGAATCTTTGTCATGTTTTGATAAGATTTAGAGGTAGTTATTGCCTTTATTGATGCAAATATAGGTACTTATGGTCATAAGTAGAAAACAAGGATATGGACCCAAAAGAGCTCAAAAGGAGTTGAAGTGTAAAGATGATCAAAAGAGTAGAAGAATCTACTGAGAGGTGCGGCCTCCGTGCGATGCGCATAATAGTTGGTGTGGACCACAACTGCCTTCACATGACACCTGAAATCAACTAAAGTCACTGGTCGGATGGAGTGAAGGTGTGTGATATGTGCCCGAGGGGAAATTGTGTCAACTTTCATGTGACATTTTGGGAAGCTTCTAAAACCTGAATTGGGCATTGTACCTGAGAGTTTTAGACATAATTTTAAATAGTTTTCCATAGAGAGAGTTTCCTAAGGAAGATAATGAGTGTACTTGATATTTCTCATCTTCTACCTTGAGATTTTACCATTTTTGTACAAATTGAGCTTGGATATTGGATATTGGCACATTTATGAATGGAAATTTGAATTACCCAATTCATATAATCTCTTATTTCCTTAGTATGAGTGGATAATTTCCTTGTCTAGGGATATGTGTATGATGGGTATTGGAATTTGGGTATAGGTCTTGTTTAATTGTGCTTATAATTGCTAAATTGATACGGGTCTGTTGAATTCTCCATGTTTTAACTCTAAAATTAATGGTTGCAAACATTGGTTGATCTTAGTGTTCTTACTTGAAAGAGAAGTTCATGATTTCATATGAGAATTTAATAGTGGGTACTTGACATTTCCACCTAGATTGAGGCTAGAAATAGCTTAATCACCGAAAATTAACACCTATTCAATAGTCTAAGCTAGAAATAGTATGACTTTCCCAAGCTTGTATTGGTTGTTTTATGATGGACCCATGGTGCTTGAATAAAGATTATAGGAAATATGTTTGAAAGATCGAGAGATTGACAAACATAACTAAAACCAATGCTACCCATATCGTTTATTAATAATTTGCATAATTGAGCAAGTACCCTAGCCCATGTTTGAATCTCATCGGAAGAATACCCCTAGTCGTCCTCTGATTTGATTACAAATACCTTGATTACTTTTCTTTCTTGTTTGAATTGCGATTGTGATAGTTTCCCAATTTCCTGTTTTCCCCCCAATTTACTTTTTATGTTATTTGAATAATTACTCTCTTCTTGATTGATATACGATAATCTCTTGTCGACTCATCATAACCATTCTCTCTGGGATCGACCCCGACTCCCATCGGGAATATCAATTTTATTTTGCTCTGATGATCGCTATCACCTCCTATAGGAGAGTGTGTTTGAGCATTATCAAAAAATGGCGCCATTGCCAGGGAATGGTTTTTGAGTAGCCTTTTGATTGATGTTTGAAATCACTTTATGAGTTTTTGTTTGTTTTTTACTTTGTTTTGCTATTTTTTTATTGTTGATCAAGGTGCCCACGAGCAAAGTGGGTGACAACAAAAGCATAGATGGATTTGTAGACGCAGCTCCCAAGATCGTAGTCCATGGTAAGTAGGTGCAATCTACCTATCTCCCATGGTTGGCAATGCAGTGTTTCATGTTACAAGCACCATGCTCCACCTCATACAAATGGAAGGATTATTCAGAGGGATTGCACATGAGGATGCAAATAGGCATATCCAAAACTTCATTATGATATGCCAACCCTTTATTTTCACTAACATCCCTCAAGAGGCCATCTGGCTTTGTTTATTTCCCTTCTTCCTCATGGGAGAAGCACCAGCATGGTTAGAAGATCTTCTGGAAGGCTCAATCACCACATAGAATTGATTCGTATTAGCATTCATGGTGCAATTGTTTCCACCCTCTAGAATCATACAACTGAGGGATGACATCACAAATTTCTGCCAATTGGCAGATGAGCCATTGCATGAAGCATGGCTACATTTTAAAAAGAAGCTCTTTCTATGTCCCAATCATAGACTCCCTGATAATATTGCCCTCCAAAGTTTTTATAGGGCCTTGAATTCAATAAACAAATCTGTTGCAAACAACCTTACGGGTGGAACATTCATGGACCAACCATATGATGTTGCCTCTACTCTTTTAGAAAGGATGACCAAGATGAATTGTGCTTGCCATACTAGAGAGGTAGATTTCCCATGGGTGTTACCTCATCTATTTTGACAAATGAAATACGCCATAATATTGAGGAGAGAGATGCAACTATGACCAAGATGTTAACCCAAATTGATCTTTTGGCCAAACACATGATGGGGGCTGGTAATACTAAGAGTACTCCTGAGCTTAAACCTAATGATAAAGATGTATTTACTATTATGGATGGAAAGATTTTCTATCTATCGGCAGGTTCTCACCCCAGTTATTGGTGCCCGAGGGATGAGAATCAAGGTTGGATCAAAGATAAAAAGCGTAAAGGAAATTGGAGAGATCGTGAGAGGGAAGGTGATCGATATAATCCCTGGAGTTCAAATCCGTATGTTACACCTCCTAAGGCTTATACCACTTATCAACCCACTGCGAGTAACCCCAAACACTTGAAAATCAAAGATATGTTGTCTCTTGTCTTGAAAAAGGTTGAGTCAGCTGATAGTGGGGTGAGGAGCTAAAGAGTGAAGTGTCAACTCTTCAACAAATGGTGAGCTCACAGTAGGCTTTATTAAGCATCTTGAGGCACATTTTAATCACTTATCCTCACAAATGAATCTTTGGATGAAGGGGACACTTTTAACTGACACTACAGTGAACCCAAAGAATGATGGCCATGTTATGGCAATTATCATTAGGAGTGGATGAATGAGTAGTGGGGTGAAGAAACTATCTAATGATGTTGTTGTGGATCCAAATTATATAATCGAAGAGAATATTGTTCTTGAGAATGACATGGATAAAAATCTGATTATTGGGGTGAAGCCTAGTACACCCAACGTGAGCTCTAATGATGATGCTGTGTGAAGAAAAGGATGAGGTTGATTCTCCTTCTCAAGTTGCTATTGATATCGTGGAGGAGGTTCCTAGTGTACCGAATGTGCTACAACCTATGCCAAAAGGTCTCCCTCTTTATCCTCAAATATTGACCAAGAAGAAGGAGGAAAACCAATTCAAGAAATTTGTGGACATGTTTAGTAAATTGTCCATCAACATCTCCTTGGTCGATGCGTTAAAGAAAATGCCTGGATACATGAAGTTCATTAAGGAGATTTTCAAGAAGAAACGTGTAGATGATGTGGGTACTATAGAAATATCACACAACTGTAGTGTTGTGATGACAAGTAACATTGCTGAAAAATGAGATGACCTGGGTGCCTTTACAATTCTATGCACTATCGGCGTGTTTGTGTTCCGAAAGGCTTTGTGTGATTTAGGGGCACGTATCAACTTGATACCTCTAGTTATTTTCAATAAGTTAGGCTTGGGTATGCCCAAGCCTATACCAATGAGGCTATTCATGGCCGATAGGTCTATCAAAAGGCCAGTAGGAATCCTATTTGATGTATTGATCAAAGTCGGCAAGTTCATCCTACCCGCTAATTTTGTTGTCTTGGATTGTGAAGTGGATCTTGAGGTGCCTATCATATTGGGGCGACTATTATTGGAAACCGAGAGAGCTTTAGTTGATGTAGAACTCAGGGAACTCAAGTTCCAGGTTGGAAGCGAGGAAGTGACCTTTAATGTATGCCAACCTATGAAGCCACCGGACGAGTTTTGAGTAGTGTCCGTGATCAATGTTGAGGGAAAGTTGGTGGATGACCATGATGGGTTTGTGAAGAAAGAAGTACCTAAGGCTGTGATGTTGCCACCTTGGCAATAAAATAATGCTATGAAGATGTTGATGGATCAATTCCCTTTCTTGGGATGGGGCTAGCCAATCGAATTGACATGCTTCCGGATAATGATTGAGGTACTATTGTTGAGCCGTGACGTAAAACCAAGACCTTCTTAGGAGCAAGAGTTTTACTTTTTATTTTCATTACCTTTGGTTGTTTTTGGTGCATTTTAGGAATGAATGGAAAGGAAAAATGACTAACTGTAAAAACAAAATAGGGAGGCACGTGCAGATGGCCGTGCAGTTCACACACGTAGTTGTGCATGTCATACGGAGCACCACACCTCAAATCAGAAAGCTGGGAAAGAAAATAGAAATTGGAGGTGACGTGCGATGGGTTATGCATTTTGCATATCCCATTGTGCGTGTCACACCTCCTTCGCATCCCAAGTTAGAAAGCTGGGCAACTTTTGGGCAAGAAATCAGTTGGTGCAAAGCAATGTGCGAGCCGCACATTGGCTTGTGCGAATCATACGTTCCAACGCACCAAGGTAAGTTTTTTTTAAATTTTTGTTTACCTACCCATTGACCGACTAGACCCGAAGGCCGACCCAGTGAGCTTTCTTCTTCTTTTTCTTCATTTAAAACTGCCACCTTCTCCTTTTTCTTCCATATTCTCACACACAAACCACCACAACTCTCTATCAAATCCTCCAAAATGCCTTAAACTTCTACCAAAACCTTCTTCTCTCTCACCCAAATCTGTTTCCACCGCTTCACCGCTTGTCACCGCCGTTGCTCTCCGGTTTAAAAGTGGGTCTCTATTATTGGCACTTCAAAAGCTCAAATTTTTGCTTCTCTCCCTCTAATCTTCACTTATGGTAAGTTTCCTGACATTAAATACATTTTTTTATAGAGATTGGGAACTCAAATTGTGAAGCATGCTTATTAAATCTTCCATGGTTATTTGGGGTAAGATCCAAAAATTTTAGATTTCCAATTTTGGTGCTTATTGTTGATTTTGCTTAAGAATAACTTGATAAAAATTGAAGTTATGATGATGCATGTTGTTTGTGGTAATTCTTAGCCTTAAAATTTTGTGTTTTGGTTGAAGTCTGAGTAACCCATATGAGTTGGTACATGATTTGACCCTATGACAGATTGGGTGATATCATTCTTAAGGGCAAATTGTCATCTTCCCAAGGTTTTTGGTTGAATTATGATGTTTAGGGCTGAAATTGTTACTACCATTGTGCCCATGATCTGTTTGAATTGAATATGCTAGTTGGGATAATGTTCTTGGTTAGGGGATATAAAATTATTGTTTATGGAATGTGCCTCCTGATTTTTAATTGAAGGCTTGATGTTTCCAATGATAGATGGGGTAACGTCCTTCTTAAGGGAAATCATTATGCCTATCCTTATTTTTTTAATTATGTTGAAGGATCCCTGGGAAGTCTGAGTTCTCGGATGATTTGGTTTTGGTCATATTATGTTTAGCCCTGTTGAAATTATTTGTTTGTTGCCTTAATGGCAAGTGCATTCCATAGATATTGCTTTGTGGGACACATACGTAACACACATAAAAACAAGGAGTTGAAAAAGTCCATTAGTTCTCATGTGCATTTGCATGCGACACACAAATCTCTATATGTGAAATGCACAATGTATCGCACCTTGCTGTTAAATGCTTCCAGTTCACTGTTTTGAGGGGGAAAACACCGTACAATATGCACAATGGCTGGTGCAATTTATACTATCCATCGCACACCAAAGCAGACTCAGCTCAGGTTTCTGGTAGCCTGTGTGAAACTATGTGTGATGCGCACTTCTCATGGTGTGGTCCACACATGAGTCGCATAGGCCATCAGTCACCTTTTGTGTTTTTCTTGTCTTTTACATCTATTTCCTTAGGTCCAATAGTTCTTTTTCTTGCATACAACTCAGTTTTTGCTAATTTCTTGTGTTAACATCTACTTGAAGAAACATAACCTCTCGTAGGAGCCGCTCAAAAAGACATGCCACTAATCAAGCCTTAACCTCTTAAAATTCAGGGCCTTCTTTGCAAAGTATGGGTCCATCTGAGTCTAAAATTAGATTTGGCCTCGAGAGGATGGAAGCTTACTATCTTAAGTTTCAGGAAAGACGACCAATTTTTGAAGAGAAAGGGTTTGATATGGAAGCCTTCAAAGCTTATTTCCCAAACATACCCAAACAGTTTTGTATAAGGATTTGGGACCACTACGCCAAAACTCCTGGCCCATATTTCCTTGAGTTGGTATGAGAATTCTATGCCTCATATCAGGCTAGACAAGACATTCTAAAGCATAAGGGCCCAACAAGCAAGCTACCGTGCCTTGAGTCCATTTTAGTGAGGGGAAAAGAAGTGATATTACCCCAGCAGCCATCTAATTTGCTAAATGGGATGATGAACCAATTCCAGTGTCAAGATATTTAGAATGTTCGTCTACAAATGAGAACTAATATGAGTGGTTTGCTAGTATCATCGCTGAAGAAACTACCTTTTGGGCTATCTCAAAAGGACCCATCTATCGAGCATATGAGTGGATTTTGTATGCACATGACTTATCCCAACTGGTCACACCACTAAAGTGACAATAGAGGTGGCTATTATCATTGCATATATCATGTCTAGTCTTCTTATACATGAAGGGGAAATCATTGCCGAGCAACTCAAGAAGAAAGCTAGACACGAGTCCACCTCCATGGCCTTTCCTGTTCTCATATGCCTTCTGTGCTTCTAGGAAAACTACCCTCTATTTCGACCATTAGACAAGATTAGCCAAGCTACAGGCATGGTTTACTTGGACACAAGGCAGGACAAAGATGCTCCACATGTCAAGAAAAGATACCTTGCTGACACTCCAAGTACCATGGATGGAAATGCACATGTCGAGAATGTAGCTCATAATCATGCAGATATTCTATCTCCTCCTCAAGAAGTACCAGATACCATCGATATAGGTCCTCCGGTTAATAATGCTTTGGGTGAGTTACACAAGTTTGCTCAAATTGTTTTCAACAATATGGAGAGCTTGCATAAGATATTGCTACAAACATTCCTAGCATAAATCAATCTGCTATCAAATTGGTTTTGAAGTCGGCATTAGCTAGTGTCAGCAAACTTTGTGCTTGAATTGATACCATAGAAGTGGATGTTCATGAGCTCAAGCAAGTGGTACCACATGCTAAGACAAATACCTCTAATTAGGATCTCAATTTACCTGCCCCAAATTCAATGTCTCCTCCAAGGAATGGTAGTCCTCCCAATGATTGGTGCACGGGTTGGGACCCAAATGATGAAGAAGTAACATCATAGATCCAAGAGATGATTGTGCCCATCTTGCCGGCATTCGATACCATAGTTACACCTACCCAACACTATTCAGATCTCCATGAATCTCATATACCAGAATGAAGACGTCAACCTGGGCCCAGTTGGGCCACTCTTCCTCCTTTATACCACGAGTTGATGACTTATCAGGATAAGTGGGAGGTTGTAGAGTTATATGACCTCCTTCATGTTCGGGATGACCCATCGATCCCTTTGGTGGAAGGATTTTTGATTGATCTGTAACATGCCTAAATTCCTCCACCTTCACCACCTCGGCCTTAAAGGACCCACTACCACATTTATGCACGAAGACATCGTCATCAACATTTGATCCATCAAGGAGTCCTTGAAATTCATCTTTTTGTATAATTTTGTGTATCGAGGGCTATACTTTATTTAAGTTTTGGGGGAATATGGAAATGTTTGAGCCACTATGAGGCATGTCTTGTTATCTTATTATTTATTTGTGGCTGTTATATTCTTAAATGTTCCCTTGCCGGGATTGATTCAACATTTTGATGTTGTGTTGTGAATGCTGGGTTGGTCCTACATAATTCATTATTTTACGACATGTGTCATGCAAACGCGCTTAGTGCCTACACCGAGGCTTGATTTCAATTAATTCATGAGCGATTAAAAGTTTCATCACCTTATTAATAGTAATTAGTAATAAACTCCAAGGGTTTTCTTCATACCACAGTTCTTTCCCGAAGAACAAAATTTTATCTTTTATTTTTATTTCTTTTGTTTATTTTTTTGTCGAACTGGGTTGGTCTTTTCCTATGATATATTGAGAGGCATATTTCTTAAGGGAAAATGCCAAATTTAGTTTAAATTTGAGGTTGTGATTTGCTTGTCTCGAAATGCGCCCACCAAAAATCTTTCTGGGCAAGAAGTTTTTGAAAATTAAAGGAAAGAGGGAAAATAATTTTGAGTAAAGCATTCTATTGTCATGACTTTCATACTCCTTGTTTGGCTTGATCGATTCACAAATGAGTATGTAAAAGAACTCGGAATAGCTTGTCAAAAGTCATTTGTCCCAATTGATTTTGAGACTCATTGTGATAATTTTTGTGTTGTGATCCCTTGTGTGGTAAGGCTATACTTAATTTGTGTGTGCATTTGTTGTATAGAACTTGCCCTAAATATGATTCAAGGTGAAATCTTAGATGTCACCGAGCTTGGAAGATGACCTTAGGCCCTCTTTGAATGGCCACTTCACTTAAATTGACTTTTCTTTACATTGATCCTAGTAAGACCCTTTGAGCTTGTGACCTTTCTTTGGCACTTTGTGGATACCGTGACCCTTTTTGGAAGCTAAAGTTTTGCACCCATTCTCCCTAATGGCTTGAAAGTGAAACATAGGCTAAAAGCCTAATTTTTCTTTTTTTGGGGGGGGAGGGGGAATTTAAATGATAACATAGTGAAATGCCTATGTTTGAGGGTGTATGTACTAAGATGGAGAAGAAAAGGAGTACTTTAATGCAAGGTATCACCTTATTAATGAAATGAAAATTGCTCCAAAATGTCCAATGAAATGAGCAAAATGAAAGAAAGAAAGAAATTGGTGCTACCACGTGATGGTGATAAAAGGATGTCAAATGACCAAGTTTGAAGGGAAAGATTGGGTAATGTGAGGGGAAAATAAGGTGAAGTCATTGTTTGGAAATGTGAGTGGTGTTTTGAAATGATCACAAGGAGCGTTAGTGAGGTTTAGTCACTTAAGCCAAATGCAATCCTCACCTTAATCCTAGACAACATCGTAACCTGCAAGTCCTTAGTAATTCCAAGCTCGGTAACTCTATATTAGTTGCGAATTACATGTAGGGCAAGCCTATGGTATGATATGTGTACACTTGAACTTATTTGGGAGAGTGAAAGTCTTTTAGTTCTCTTATAATCCCTTTGTCTTGTGAATTGCATGATTGTGAGTGGTATTTCCTCTTGTGGTGAGTGGCATCGCACACTTGAAAGGAATGATGAAGTCGCTATTTTAATTGAGAGGAATGAATGAGACAAGTTGTGCGGCAAATCTCAAGGAAAACCTTGATGGTTCATGCCAATGACTTGAGAAGCTTGATGTTGTTTTGAATGGCAAATTACCCTGTTTTTGAATGAGAAATGAAGTCCTTTTGATGAGGTTGAAATCATTAATTGCCTTGAGAATGTGGTGGTCCAAATTGATATGAGCATTGTAGTTGAGTCTTTTAGTTTGTTATTTTTCTTAGTTTTTAGAGTTAGAGTAATATTGTGTGCAACCCATGTGGTTTAGAGCATAATACATTCCTTACATTGCGAGTATCTTGCTTGAGGACATGCAATAGTTCATGTTTGGGGGTTTGATAAGTTTGTAATCTACCAACTTATTGAGCCTTTATTCATGAATTATTGCCATGTTTTGATAAGATTTAGAGGTACTTATTGCCTTTATTGATGCAAATGCAGGTACTCATAGTCATAAGTAGAAAACAAGGATAAGGATCCAAAAAAGCCCAAAAGGAGTTGAAGTGTGAAGGTGATCAAAAGAGAAGAAGAATCTGCCGAGAGGTGCGGCCGCCATGCGATGTGCACAATGGCTAGGGCAGACCGCACCTCCCTTCACATGATGCCTGAAATCAACTAAAGTGACTGGTCGACTAGAGTGAAGGTGTGCGATGTGCATAATGCATGGTGCGACCTCACGTCGCTCCGCATGTCGCGTCGCACCATGCTCGAGGGGAAATTTTGTCAACTTTCAATTGACATTTTGGGAAGCTTCTAAAATCCGAATTGGGCATTGTACCTGAGAGTTTTAGACATAATTTTGAATAGTTTTCCATAAAGAGAGTTTCCCAAGGAAGATAGTGAGTCTACTTGATATTTCTCATCTTCTACCTTGAGATTTCACCAATTTTGTACAAATTGAGCTTGGATATTGGATATTGGCACAATTATGAATGGAAATTTGAATTACCTAATTGGTATAATCTCTTAATTGCTTTATATGAGTGGCTAATTTCCTTGTTTAGGGTTATGTGTATGATGGGTATTTGAATTTGGGTGTGAGTCTTGTTTAATTGTGCTTATAATTGCTAAATGTATATGGGTCTATTGAATTCTCCACGTTTTAACACTAACATTAATGGTTGAAAACATTGGTTGATCTTACTTGGTTGTGTTCTTGTTTGAAAGAGAAGTTCATGATTTCGGATGAGAATTCAATAGTGGGTACTTGGAATTTCCACCTAGATTGAGGCTAGAAATAGCTTAATCGCTGGAAAACACTCATTTAAGAGTCTAAACTAGAAATAATATGACGTACCCAAGCTTGTATTGGTTGTTTTGTGATGAACCCATGGTGCTTGAATAAATACCATAGAAAATATGTTTGGAAGATCGAGATATTGACAAATATAACTAAAACCAATGCTACCCATATCGTTTATTAATAATTTGCATAATTGAACAAGTACTCTAGCCCATGTTTGAATCCCATCAGAAGCATACCCCTAGTCGTCCTCTCATTTGATTACAAATCCCTTGCTTACTTTACTTTTTTTGTTCGAATTGCGATTGTGACAGATTTCTAATTCCCAATTTTCCCTCGATCTTACTTTTTATGTTATTTGAACAATTAATCTCTTCTTGATTGATATATGAAAATCTCTTGGTGACTCATCATAATCATTCACTGTGGGATCGACTCCGACTCCCGTCAGGAATATAAATATTATTTTGCTCTGATGATCTCTATCACCTCCTATGGGAGAGTGTGTTTGAGTGTTATCAGTCATCACTGCACTATAACTGTTGGACACTTCTACCATCCCCACTTTAATCACTCGCTTTATATTTAACATCTCCTTCATAAACATAGAATACCCCGACATTTGCATAAGAGCATCAACCAAAGGAATATTGATGGCTATCTTGCTGAACATGTCGACAAACTTTTTGAATTGAACATCTTCCTTTTTCTTGGCTAACCTCTGAGGATATGGAGGGGGACCTTTTGGAAATCGATTTTTCACACTTGGATCATCCTCCTCAATATCAATAGAAATTTGAGAAGGAGATTCGGTCTCATCCTTCTCTTCATGTAGGTCCTCATCATTTTCAATCACATTGGGTGCACTAGGCTTCACCCCAATATTCGGACACTCATCAACTTTGTTCTCCATCAAGACATCCTCTTCTATCTTGTCCTCATGCTCCACAATAACCTTAATATTTTTCTTCCTTACCCTCCGAAGCATCCTTCCACTTCGAGTGACTATTGTCATCACATGGCCATCATTCATTAGGTTTGCAAGTGTGTCACTAGGAAGGGTGCCTTTCAAACGAGGGTTTATTTGAGAGGAGAGGTGGTTTATTTGGGCCTCTATATTCTTGATAGACGCTGAATGGGAACTCACCATTTCATGAAGAGTGGATACCTCACTTTTTAAATTTTTTACCCTCCTATCTGTTGATTCAACTCTTTTCAATACTTAAGAAAACATGTCCTCAATTTTAGAATGTCCGAGTTTACTCATTTTTGGTTGGTAGGGAGACACATAGGCTTTTGGTGGAGGCACATAAGGGTTAGCACTATGGTGATTGTAACGATCACTGTCTATCTAACATTCTCGCCATGGACCATCACTTTCTCTACCTTGATCCCTGTTTTTTTCCCTTGTCTCGGTTCCAACCTTGGTTCTCAACTTTTGGATTCCAATGACCTTAGTTGGTACCTTGATATTCAGGTCAAGAACCCGCCACTAGAAAACACAGCTCCTTATCTCCCGATGCATGAGTTTCAACTCCATCATGATCATTCAACCCATAGGAACCCACAAAATTGACACTTTTGGTGCCAGCTCCAATCATATGTTTGATCAATAGATCGATTTGTGTCAATATTTTTTCCATGGTTTCATCCTTTTCCTCCTCTTTTCTTCTCATCTCACTTGTCATAATAGATGAAGTAACACCCGGTTAGATATCGGCTTCTCTAGTATGCCATGCCCTATTTATTTTTGTCATCCGATCTAAGAGGGTTGCAGTGAGACCATAGGTTTGGTCCATAAGTGTCCAGCCTGTGATGTTATTCTCCACATATTTGTTCATAGAGTCAAGAGATCTATAAAAACTTTAAAGGAGAATATTGTCTGGCAACCCATGGTTTTGACAAAATAGAAGCTTTTTATTGAACCTTAGCCATGCTTCATGCAATGGCTCATTCGGTAATTGGCGGAAGTTGGTGATATCATCCCTTAGTTGCATCATCTGAGAAGCAGGGAAGAATCTCACCAAAAAGGCTTCCATAAGTCCGTTCCATGTTGTAATAGAGCCCTCCGAGAGCTTCTCAATCCATGTCATTGCTTCCCACATAAGGGAGAATGGGAATAATCAGATTCAGATCAAATCTTGAGATATATTATTGATGTTGAAAGGCTGGCATATTTCAACAAAGTTTCGGATATGCTGGTTGGCGTCTTCATGAGCCAGCCCTCCAAAAAGTCCTTTCATCTGGATCAAATGGAGCATAGTGCTCGTCACATGGAACACGATGTTTCCCACGGTTAGAGGTAGTCAAATTACACCTATGGCACCATGGACCACGGGTTCATTATCCACATCCATATATCTGTCGATACTTTCTTGGTCTCCCGCTTGATTCATGGGCACCCTGTTCACAACAACACAAACAACAAAAAAAGTAAAAAGAGAACAAACACTCAACAAAAGTGAACTAATGATAATTAAATGGCAAATCAAGAACCATTCCCCATCAATGATGCTATTTTCGATAACGTGCAAAATCACTCTCCCGTAGGAGGTGGTAACGATCATTGTAAAAAAATATAAATATATGCAACGGATGTTGGGGTCGTATAAACGGGGAATGAAATGATGATTCACTAAGAAATTATCGAATAGTACTCACTAAGGTGATTCAATGTTCAAACAACTAAAAGTAAAAGTTAGGGGGAAAAGAAATGGGAATTAACGTATCAATATCAACACACGAGTAATGTGAACATGATTTGTTTATCAATGAGAAGGAATACTAGGGGTATGCTTTCGATGAAATTCTACAATGGGTTAGGAACTTTATTAATTATGCAAATTCTCGATAAAAGGTACGGATAGCTCTGGTTCGAGATATATTTGGTAGTCTTTAGAACCTTCAAATATATGTACTATTGTATTTTCTCAAGTACTATAGCTATATCTTAGACCAACCAGTCCAATGCTTGGGGGAATCACACTATTTCTAGCTTAGATTCTTAGATGGGTATTTCCTTCGATTAAGCTATTTCTAGCCTCAATCTAAGGTGGAAATCCAAAATTCCCACTATTGAATTCCTATCCGATATATTAACTCCCCTTTCAAGAAAGAACACAATTAAGTAAACTCAATCAACGTTTGCAACCATCAATTTTATAATTAAGTTATGAAGAATTGAATAGACCCATACTAATTTATCAATTATAAGCACAATTAATAAATACTTACACCCAAATTTAAATACCCATCATACACATACCCTTAGACAAGAAATTTAGCAGCTTATATTAAGGAAATAAGATGATATACCAAATGGGTTACCCATAATTGCATTCATAGTCAAACCTAATCTCAAAATCCAAGCTCAAATCCTCATAAAATGGTAATTTCAATTGGAGAAGATGAAGAGAGAAGAGTGTACTCTCAATATCTTCCTCGGGAAAAGTAAAACTAAAATTCTCTATAAGGTACACACCCCAAAATGGGTTTTAGAAGCTTCCCAATACGTAACATGGCTTTGGAAAAAACACCCCACGGGACTAGTGCGATCAATGAGCGATGCAATGTGCAATTGCACCCTTGGTTATAAGGCTCGCATGCTGCTCCTTTTCCAACCAGTGATATCAGTTGCTGGGGTGGTGAGGTGCAGTTTGCATGTCGCATTGTGTGGCACGCATGCAACTTACACCCCTCGATAGTTTCTTTTTTTTATCACCTTTACACTTCAACTTCTTTTTGAGTTCTTTGGGTTAAATTCCTTTGCTTTCTTCTCTAGACCAAAAGTACCTGTATTTTTCATCAATAAAGGCAATAAGTACATCTAATTCTCATCAAAAATGGCAATAATTCATGAATAAAGGCTCAATAAGTTGGTAGATTACCAACTTATCAGAGTTGGCAGGCAAAACAACTTTCGAGATTCGATTTTAAACATCAGATGTCGTAATTCCCCTTTGACTCAATGGGTAGGGCCACCCATCCAATGTGAATACAATTTTAGCATAATTTTCAATCCCACAAAACACCTCTAAGAATTTACTACTCCCGTGATTGCAATAATTAAGCACAATTTTAATTTCCTAACATTCACAAATTCAAACCTAGGGTTTTGCTATTCACACAAACTGTAATTTTCAAGAATACAAACCCATTAGTGAAGAAACTCAAAAAAATTGAAAAGGTTGGAGTGTGATACTTTACCATTATGAAGAAGTTCTATAGTCAACAATGAAATTTGAAAGAACTTGTGTGTGAGTGCTTATCTGATTGAGACAATGATGATGTATAGTTATAGAGGAGTAGCAGAGAAAAAGGATAAGATCATGGGGAGTATATTTCGGGAGCTTTTTAAATTAATGGGAGTAATGGAGGGATTTGAAGAGTTGAAAGAATGTGACCGGTGTAATTAATGTTTTGTCTCAATAGGGTCTTTTATTTAAGTGTAAATAGGGAAAAATCACTGGTCAGGTCATATCATCTTGAGATTTAAAAATTATTTGACCCCGACCATGAAACATGTCATAATTCGTGGGCCAAACGACAGAAGGCAACACATATCACTTATTTGATCCCTTGTGCAGAAATCCCATGGACTGTCATATGACCGGTAGTCCATTATTCCACTCTGTCATGCCCCGAGCCTACATGATGGATGTAACACAGTACTTAGAGCCACAAGTGACTCAAGCTAACCCATGGCCTGGCATATACTAAACAATAACATAAATTTAAATATGAGCAAAAACTAAGCTGATAAAAACATAAGTTTAGAAGCTGTCAAAAATCTCTAAAATTAATATAAATCTGGAAGGTAAGACCCAGTTCTGAAACTAAGCTGAATATCTAACTCTATGTTTAAAAACCTCTACTAATTGGCGAGTTGATGGGACAAGTCCCCAACTAACTCTAAATACTGAAACTAATAATAATAATTAAAAAAAGCCTAACATCAGTTTGATAACGCCCAAACTACACCTCAAATTAACGAAGCGTAAGCGGTCGTAGTCAAGTAAAGAACCCAACAAGGTTGGGGTCGAATCCCACAGAGAATATGGTGAAGATTAAGTCTTTAGTGAAATATGTGACTAATGGTCAATAGTTTCCGGTAAATAAATGGGGGGGGGGGGGTTTGTAATCAACGTGAACAAAAGCAACAATATTGTAGAGAAGTAATCAGTAGGAGAGAATGAACTAGGGACGTGTTCACCATGGCGTTGTAACAATGTCGATTCTAGGCTTAACCGGGTTCTTTCTATATGCGTGTCACGATGTAATTGCGTCAATTGTATCGTCTAAACGTCTCTCGACCAAATAAACAAATTTCCTTTTCTATTCTCTCGACCTCGAAAAGATGTGCTTTTTAGATTTCAATCCTAACATCAAGTAGATTAATCCAGTTACGGCATTAATCATTAGACGAGAGTTGGTAGTCTCGAATCCTTGTCGTTAATCAAGTTTCCCGGTTTTAATCTCTTTACTCAAGCAAATTAAACCTAGGCAAGTTCTAATGTTTGCAACCACTAGAAAACGTGACATAAAGTATGATTAACAACGTGACTACATGTAAATTGAACCAGTCGCTACCCGGAATCTATATCGCTACTTTAGCCATGGCTCCCACAACCCTAGTTGCGGGAGTTTTAGTTACTCATGCTCGAAGAAAAGACGAAATTCATAATAAAGGAAAGAAGATTCTTACAATATGATGAAAATACCCTTCGATAATCCAAGAACAAGAAACCAAAGAACTCAAGAACGAATCAAGAACACGAATTCAAGAAGAGCAAACGTGTTTCTTGATCTCAAAAACAACTAAAAATGTGTTTTAAACTAATGGGTGAACAACATGTAAAATAAACCTATCATAGGGTATTTATAGGAGTCAAAGAAACCAAATCCAAAATGGGTTAGGAGTCCTAAATGCGGACAGCCGCTGACGCGCGTCTGCCTTAACTTGACGGCCAGGCTGACGGACCGTCAAGCCAGTGACGGACCGTCGCCTGGACCGTCACTGCTAACCAGTGATGCCGCCTGAAGTTGCTGCCTTGGTGTGATGGTCACTGTGACGGACCGTCACATGTGTGACGGGCCATCACTCAGGCCGTCACTCTTAGGCAGAATGTTGTTTTTCGCGTATTTCCTTCCGTTTCCGTGTTTGTTTCCATTTCCTACAAATACAACATAAAAACATCAAAAACGACAACGGTTGCTTTAAAACGTATGATTGTTCTTAGTTTAAAGGAGTCGAAAGTGACGTAAATTAGCGGCACATCACAGTTCGTCCTCAGATGATGAGGACTCACCATAAGTAGTCACTGATATGGCACTGGATCAAACTAGTCGCCATGCTGAATCTGAAAACCTGAACATACATCATGATATAATGCATCACAAACAGTATACATCCAGTACTTTGAATGTACTGAGAATGCAGGATATGCAAGCAGAAATATAACTATATGTATATACTGAAAACACTGAAAATTTTAGAGTAATGCATGCTAAAAACTATAGTACAATGGCCCAAAAATCATGAGATACATAAGTCTAAAATTCATAAATATTTTGAATAGCACATTAAATGCATTTAAACTGAACTAAACTAGGGCCAAGTACATAAGTACTCCATCTAAATCTGTGGGAGAGTCTGTTAACTGACATAAAGAACGTGAGCTAAACGTGGAGTCCAATGTATACAACCCATCGAGAGGACCCAATATACCTTGCTAGGGTATAGAGGCATGACTTGCATGATCATTAGTTTTGATGCCCAACTGAGGGGCTAAATAAACCTATGGTGGTATGTAGTTCAGGGACTTTAGGGTATGGTGAAGCCTAGTCCAACTCTATGCTAAGTACTACTCCCAAAACTGATTTCTGGTAGTTATTTTAAAACTGGAGTTCTGGAATACTGCATTAGAAATTAACTAGTATGAAAACCTTTATTATATGAAAAGCTACACGCTAAAAATTGATTAATTTCATGATTTAAAATTGAGTGCTAGTAAACTGTAATGACTCTTACCGTTGTGACGGGTAAACCATTTGTGTAAAGTTTTGGGTTAGAAAACTCCCGGGTTTGGAAGTTGAAAATTTTGGACTAGGCTAGTCTCGGATGAATTCTAAGTGAGATAGGGTCTAGGGAAATCAGGGTGTGGATTGGGTAATATATCTTAGGTCGAGCTAGTTTTTCTGTTAGCCAAGACCTTAAGGAGTCCGAGGGACTTTTTGGAAGTTATTACGGGTGAGTAGAACTCAAGATATCGTTGTTGACGTGAAAGCTTGGTTCAAAACATCAAGATTTTGAAGTATGTTGTAAAATGGGCAATTTTGAAGGATTTACCGAGGTTCTATCTCGTGTCAACCGCTATAGCAGTTGACACTGTGCTATCGTGATGACCATTATAGCAGAGAAATTCTGGCTATAGCAGAAGTCAAGGCGGTCAACTCTGCTATAGCATGGGACTACCGCTATGGCGGAACTGCTATAGTAGGATTGGGCTATTATAGCAGGATGACGAGACCAGAAAAACTCAAAAATAGGTTTTATAAATTTCATTCTCTCCTCTTCAGTTTCAAAGAGGCAAGGGTTGCTCCAAAAACCCTCCTAGGCTGCTCCAAAGCCTTGGAGCCATGGGGATGGGAAATTCCGACTAAAAGAATGTGAAACTATAGATTTTGGGTCTGTCATCCATCAAGAAATGCCTTCACGGAGCCAGAATATGCATGGTGCTATTGTGTGGCATCCAGGTAGGCTAGGTTCTTTTTATTGTGTAGACTTAAATCTGTTTCTATTTTATATTGTTTTTATAGACGAAAAGGAGAATTCATGTTTAGGCCTACGGACATGGAGTTTGGAGGAAAATAGTATGGTTTGGATAGTTGATTGATTAGGGAATTATAATGGTGGGATGATGTGGTTCTTTCCGGTTTGTTTATAATTGTTAAATGGGTGTAATGCTAGCTTCCAGGAAATTAGAATGTTGGGTAGGTTCGGGAAACTGGAAGTGTTATGCGTAATTGTGGTAGGTTATAGTGGACCTTTAAGAATGTTTCCATTACAATAAGAATTGCAAACAGGAAGGGTCAGAGTCTCAATGTTAGGGGAATGTTTCTCGATACTATGTTTGTCTTGAAGGAGGGTTCCTGAAAAGGTGTATCTAAGGAATATATGTCTAAAAGGTAAGTCGAGGATTAGTCTTCGGGCGGGTCTAATTATACATTATTGTTTGTATTTGTTGATGGTCCCATGAGTTGACTGGGTTTGATTGTTGAAATGGTGATTATTGCATATCAGCTCATTAGAGGCCGGGTAATTGAACTTAAGTGAGGGATTGGTCTTAGTGTAGATCGAGATGGCATGTTGAACACTTAGGTGATGGTTATGGTTTTCCCAAATATGCAATATGTGCTCATGTACTATCAGTTAGTATTGTATGATATGCATGCTTAGGGAATATGATTATGAATGTCTAATTGTCTGGTTATCAATCATGTGAAATGAACTTGGTTTTTTTGCTTGTTGGTTTACAAGTGTGATTTTATTCATTTTTTGTTGACTGTTGGATTTTGTGTGACATTCGGTTGACTTGGTTACCACACCTGGTACAGGTTCTATAATGGTTGGCTTGGTTACCACGCCTAGTACGTGATACTTATCGGTTGGCTCGGGTACCATGCCTGGTACAAGTTCTATTATTGTTGGCTCAGGAACCATGCCTTGTACGGGATTGGGTGTTACATGTGTATTGGTTCCTTGAGTGAACTGGGTCTACTTGTTACTTATTGTTCCTTACATGTTGGTTCCTTGAGTGAACTGGGTCTATTTGTTATTGATGTTCTTCACATGTTGGGTTCCTTAGAGGGCCGAGATTTATTATTATTTGGCGTATAATTGGTCTTTGAAGGGCCGGGTTGGTGTACATAAGTGACAAGGTGGTTCTTATGTAAACCGGGATCACATGTTATATGGCATAGATGATGTCTTAGGGATCCTTCAGAGGTATGCGTGGTTTACAAGTTGTGACATAATTATATGTAGTCGGTTTACTTGCGTAGTTGGGCATGACTTATAAGGTGATTGAGTCCGATTGTTGACTAGGGTCTTATTGATAGTCATATAGACTTGGTTGATTCATGTTGTCGGGGAATATTGCTTGAGGAGTAGAAGAAGAGTGAACTTGGAGGGCCTAAGGTTCATAGAGAGTAAATTTTGATTGGGTTAGTGAAACAAGGCTAGTATTTGGTGAGTGCCTAAAATGGCGGGATGTCAAGGGTAACGAACCTTAGGGGTTGAGTATACCAAACTCACATCTAGTTCATTGTGTGGTTAAGGGCTAAAGGTCAATTTGTTGACTTTGGATCTTAATTTGAGTCAGGGTGACAAGTCAAGGTTTTGTAGGTTGTCTCTCAACTGGCTAGCGGGGGTGGATAGTAGACCTGATTATTGAGACCAGAACCACTGAGGTTCTTATAGTGGTTGGTAAGAGGGTGACTTGGGATGTCCTAGATCTAAGTGTACTCGGGAATTCCTAGTATTACCTGTGACTAGTTGGCTATGACTAGGATAGAATGGTTGAAGGGCTGCGAACTGGTGTAGTTGGCAGCAAAAGCGGGATAGGAAGGCTTGGGACAGAACTAGTAAGTCCATAGGGGTCACAGGGTGATATTAAAGGTGGATGATGAGGGACTTGATTTCTTAATGGTATGGAGTGGATTCAGGTCGACCGATGATGCCTACAGTACGTATGTTTGTACTGATATTACTCTTCCTACACCTTCGTGGGTATAGTCTGGTTGCAGGGTCTATGATGTTTCATAGTTACATGACGATGGAGATCTCCAGCAACTTCTACTCTTCGATCTCATGGTGGAAGCTGTGTCTCTTTCTATTTACTTGTACTTCTCCTATAGTAGCTCTTGTACCTGTTTAGACTAGATTCCTAGGGAAGGTTGATTTCAAGTCTGTAAAAGGATGTTTACTGTTTTAAATTGTAAATGGTTTTTCTTATATTAAAAACTGTTATTTTCTTATGTTTTACTTCAATTTCCGCATTGCATGTTGGATAGGAGGTAAGGGTTCTCCTATCGAGGTGGTTAGAGTAGGTGCCCGCACGGCCTGATAGGTAGGTCGTAACAAATGGTATCAAAGCCCAGGTTACCGGTCTCTTCGTAAAAGAGAAAAATATTAAATAGAGTCTTGCGGATTGGTGTATTGATGTCCAAATATAATCTTTGGGAAACTATGAGACATTCTAGGAAACATCTCTCTTCTTTCATTCCTTTCGTGTAGTTTGTTACTTGCTTGTATGGGTTGAATCCAATTGGTATCTCTCGATTCCAATTGGTATCTCGATAGGGATAAAGGATGTCATTTGACTCCAATTGAGATGAAACAAGTAAGGGAAATTAGAACTGGGAAGGTTCCAATTGGTATCTTGCCTTGGAGGCTATGTAAAGATATGTTTGAATTGGCTAACAGTCATCTATGAGGCGAATAAAAGGTAATGGAATTGATTTGATTGAGTGTTGAAGCTTGAGACTTGTGATTATATGCATTGCATTGTTTGAATGACTGTAAATGTGTGGTATGTAATTGCTTGAGTTACTTTGAAATTTGTGGTTAGTGAAGAGTCTTAACTTGGTTATGTGTTACTGATTGAATGAATTCTTGTTTTGTGATTTCAAGGAAAAATACTATGCTAAATACTGGGCAGGGTCTTATCATTGGTAAAATGATAAGGGAAAAATTATATATATACTTGTGGAAACTTATGTTTCAAGTGGTTGGTATGTGAATAAGTACCGGGGACAAAGGTTGTTATTGCTTAATAGCGGGAATTGTGGTAAGGAAATCTTTGTGGTAACTCATGATTGTGACTAAAGGAAAATTTATTCCGGCTTTAAAATTTGTGATTGCTTTAGTGATAAATTAAGGTATGCCTTAATTGGAATGGTTTTCATTACATTTAGGTGTAGACTTACCATTGATATATATGGTAAGGGAACAAAAAGGGATTGATGATTGTAGGGAAGCTCCGGTTTTGTGACAGTCAGGATTGGTTTGGAACCATAGAAAGGAAAAAGGGGGACTAGTAGTGTACGATAGAGGGAATGTGTTATTGTACGCGGTTTTGGTGTGTTTCATAACTGATTTTATGATAATGTGGTGCTAAATTCTCAACTATGCATAGTTGAGGTTGGTCTTGAGGTTATGTTTTAAGACCATAATGCAATTTCATGTGTTAATGTTGAAAATAGGGAAGGGGAATGAGAGAACTTTGCAGAGAATGGTAAATTTTCTGGGCTACTACTGTTGGGGGTCACCATAGAGGTGTGCACGATGCTATAGCGGGATGGGCAGCGCATAATCCCTGTCATGTTTTCCCTTTTTTTTTTCATTCTCGGGTCATTTTAAATTGCTAATTGAGCTTCAAGCTATTGCATAAATTATTTAGCATCCATGCGCGATAAAAAGAAAGGGTAGATATGGTAGCCAAGGGTATTGGTAAAATTATGATTGACCATTGGTGGGAATAGTCACCAATGTAGAATTTGGCAAAATGACCCGTAATTGACTGAGAAGTGTTGGACACCGCTCATAGGCTTATTCTATGAATATGTTTTGACTAATCGTCAGCTCTTGGGAAGGGTATAGTGGAATTGTGGAGAATTTGAAATAAGTTGACTTGTTCATGGTCGATGATCCTTAGTAGTAGGGTCAATTGAGGGAGTGGGGTTAGTAGATGGTTTTTAGATCAATCATATCCCTCTTGTTAACCATGATAGTACCTGGTGTTACTTCTCATTGAGTGGTGGGGGTGCAGTCGTTATAGCATTGGGTAGGGTGCAAGTGCCTGGGTAGAATTCTCCCTAGGATGAGAGTGACAAAAATCTCAAGCTAGGATGAATCCCAATGGAATTTCAGTATTGTGTGGTTTAGAGATACTTGGTGTCTCGGGGGTAGTGTTGATAGAAGTAAGGTGATACCATGATATGCGAGGGGCATAGTATCCCGTAAAAGCTTCGGAATGGAGTTCGGGTTAGTAGAACTCCAGGGATAGCATTTAATGTAAAGAGATCTAGTTCTCGTGGCATGGGAAATTGTTTCATTTATTAAGTGTGAATTTCTTTTGCTCTATTGTTTTGATGATGCCTCTGATTTCTTGGGCACTCGGGGCGGGGTAATCTAATTATCCTTGTGCAGCTCTGATCTTGGGCGTATTTATACGCCCGCTTGCCTCATTTACCCATGTTTTAGCCTTATTTTGAGGGCAAAAGTGATGTATATCCCTATGATTATTTGCATATTCTTGATTATGAGCTAATATATGTTATTAGATGTTTTGCAGGGAGAATATGGAGAAAAACAACCCATGAGAGCTAAAAATGAAAGCATAAAAGCATTGGAAAAGAGTTAGCAACATTCCGGGAGAAAAAGAGTGCAAAAGAAGAAAATCTGGGAAGTGGGGCTATGCTGGGGAGCTGCCCCGGGCCCAAAATTACCGTAGAGTGATGATGGGGCTATGGTGGGGCACTGCCTCAGGCCCAAAACTACCGTAGAGTGATGCTGGGGTAGCGCGCCAGGCACCAAACTGACGGAATTTCCAGCTTTCCCTATTCCGAATCCAAGTAGGAAAAGGGGTTATTTTTCTCATACTCTATAAATACATCCCCAATCACAATTCTTAGAGAACTTTTGACCTACGAAGAGTAAGGAGCCACCGTGGAGGCCGGAGAATATTGCTTTTATTTTTTCTTCTCCTTTATTATTTATTTTTACCTTTTTTTCTTTGGATGAATAGTTGTAATTGCTCCATGTCTATGTGGAGTTAAACTTTTCGTTCTAGGATTGTGGTAGCTTCATGATTGTTTCAGTAGACTCTTGATTTGATTTGTTAAAATTATCATATTAGTAGTTCTTATATTCTTGTGCTTACTATTTTAATGCTTAGCTACCATTGAAATAAATCTATAATCTCTTTGTAAACTCAGAAGAAGAATCATTGGGATAGAATGAAGAATATATGGAGCAAGGCCTCTCTTTTGTAACATAAGGGGTAGGTTCCCGATCAGGATAGGAATATACCTAGAACACCTTGTTTGGTTTATATGGGAAGATATATAAAAGCATTCAGAATAAGTTTTCACATCCCCGCTTAACAATGTAGTTATGATGCTATTCTGGATAGGCAATTAGAGGCTCGGAAGATCATAGTTGTAAAATCAACCTCGAAATCAAAAATTAGATAAACGAATAAGTTAATGAAATTGCCTACTCAGTAAAATTATTAGCGAATCCAAAGTCCTAGATAAATTTCATCACATTAATTACGTGAAAATCTGCACTTTGTTTGGTTAATGGTTCATTAGTTAACTTTTTTTTTTTAATTTCTATAATTAATAAATATTTCTTTGAGATTTATCGCTTGAATAAATAATTAGAACTAGTTTAATTTAGTGAATAGTTAATCAACAAGTCCCTGTGGGTACAATATCTGGACTTACAATCCTATATTACTTATACGACCGTGCACACTTGCGTGTGTGTTAGGACGCAACAAGTTTTTGGCGCCGTTGCCAAGGACTTAGAAATTAATTATTTATCTATATTAGACTTTTTTTTATTTATTTATGTTTTTGTATATAGTTTATTTTCTTTTATAGATAAATTTTTTTTGATACTCCTCTTAACATGACATATAGGGATAAATATTGGTTGAATGTTGAGTACTATTTATATGTTCGTAATCCTTGTCAGTATTGTGGAGGACCCCACCTGGGTATCAATTGCTATTATATTCAAGAGGGCGGGTGGTGCGCACCTACCAAATCTTTTGAATTTAATGTATGTCATATATGTGGTGGTCAGGATGGCCATTTGAATGGTTGTCCCCAAATTCTTATTCCCCTTCCCCGAGCCCCTATTATAATTCTTCTGTTGTTTGTGATATTGACAGGGGTAATGAAGTGGAGAATGTGAATCATGAGGCTCATCGTATTAATATGCTGAATAAAATATTGGAGAAGCAAGAATAATTGAGGAAAGTCATGAAGAGTACGAGTTCCCACCTTACAAATATGCAGGCTATGATGGAAACTTGTATTGATCAGCAAGTTACAGTCTTAGAAAATACCCAAGACGAACCCCTAGTAGAAGAAAAAAGTGAGTCCCTACTAAGAGAAAGCTGTGAGGAAGCAGACATAGTGAGCCAATCTTGGCTAAAGGAATAAGAGGAAGAGGTTAAATTTCATGAGATTCTCCGTGATAATCTCACAAACATGACGACACAGCTGATAGAAGGTAGAGTTGATCTCAGACAAGAGATAGATCAATTTGGCTCAAATATCCATTACTTGGAGGCTCACTTGAAGAAAAAGGTTGAGGCGTCTGATGCCCAATCACCAATTGTTGTGGATGCTGGCCAACTAGTGGAGAAGAAAGAAGAATTCCATCCATTCAACTATGCTTTATTTATTAGTACTTATGTTGAGGAGATGTATCAAAGTGAGCATGTCATAAACAATGCAAGTTTGGGATTAGGTACTGTTGGACCTCATTCTCATAATTTTTTGACATTATGTTTGGATGATGACATGACATATGAGTCATATGAGCTAGTGGAGAAGTGTGTAGATAAGGACCAAGGTCCCTACATTCTAAAATTTGCCACACCAAAGAGACAAATTTAAATTCCTCACTTAAGGGACAAGAAGTTCAAGATGCGACATCATTTACTTAGTTCCTTCATCTTTATACCACCGCCCCTTGAGCGAAGCAGAAATTTTGATGTAAAGTTAGGGGTGCATTTCAAAAGTTCTAAGTGGAAAGAAAAGTGATGTAGTGAAGGCGTCGTGCCGCGATGTTAAATCAGGCGCTTGTTGGGAGGCAACCCAACTGGTAGAGTAGCTTCTTAATTTTTTTTATAGTGTCACATTTTTTTTTTGTTTATTTTGCAGGTTTGGGGAAGTATGAGTACCCAAATTTGAAAGCTAAGGAGCATGGTTTAAGTTTAAGTGTGGGGTCGTTCACCTCTTTGATCAAAATTGAAGAAACATGTAGTCAGCTAGGCCCTAGTGGGCCTCAGGGAGTATTTCTTACTCTTGTTCTTCATCTTTTTCAATAAATTGCTTTGAGGACAAAGCATGATTTTAAGTGTGGGCTGGTGATTCTTCCGATAACTATGAGTTTTAGGGTGAGTATGCCATAGGAGTTTATTTTTTTTTGAAAAAATACAAAAAGATTTTTTAGTTTTTTAGAGGCATATCTCACTCACCCCTTGATGTTTCTTTTCGGTTCTTTTCCGAGGGGGTGCCTTTTGAACTGGGTAGTTTTTATTTTTTAGGAGTAGTTTTGATTTTTTTTAGTCATACGTAGAGAAATTTTCTTGACGATGGATGGATGACGACCGTCTTGAGGGAAAATTAGTCATAGGAAGAAGAAAGACTAGAAACCAGAGCCTTTTGAATTCTAGGTGCTTAATACACTAAATATCATGGGTAATTCACTCAAAAGATGCATAAAAAGGTAGGAAACTTTGTTTAGGAATGCATAGGCTCTTTAACTTGACTCAAAAAAACCTAGAGATGGGCTTAATAATGTTGATTCATTCAATTTGATTGTGTTGTGAATAGGAAGTCGTAGGAAGCCATTTTGGAACCATTGTGTCATGTGTGGTGAGTGTTTGTTGTGTTTCTTACATATCTTGATATCTAGAACTTGCCTCGTGTGTGTATAAAATAAAACATAGTGTTGACTTGTGGGATATGATCAAGGCATTTATTTGTGAGCCACTTCTTTTGACTATTGTTTATGCCATCTTTACATTACTCTTAGTTAAACCTCTTTGAGCTTTAAGCCTTTATTAGATTATCCTATGTTGATTTGACCAAAGAGTCCCTAATGCACTTTATAGTTGAAAGACTTAAAGGAAGAAGGGAACAAAAGAGAAAAGGTAAAAAGATAGAGGGAGGTTATTGTGGTAAGAATAAAAATTAGATGTGGTGCCCTTGTGAAAAATAGGTCATATGTTGTTGGTAAGGGAAGGAAAAATTAAAAAGAGAAATTTTCAGAAAAACAAAAAAAAATCATTGGGATAAATCTCCTTGCTAGCAATAAGTGAATAAATGATAGGGCGATAAACCAAAAGAAAGAGCAGGAATTTGAAAGGAAACATGAACATACGTTGAAGTTGATGTCATATAAGGAAAATAGTGAAATTTTTTAAAGTAAGCATCTTAAAGTGCATAGGGAGAGTAGTTACTATTGGCCAAATTGTTCCTACCCATCCCTTAGCCGATATTACAACCTGTAAAAGTCCTTTTGATCCTATAATTTTGATGCTTTGTTAGTAGAGTATTACACTACGGGCAAGCCTATGGTATGTCTTGTATGCATGAAGCTTTCTTTGAGATAGTGAGCAAATTTCTTATCTATATGCCCAAATTTGAATATGTATGTATGATGTGAGTGATAACGCTCAAATCGTGCTCTCCAATTAGGAGGTCATGGAAATCACATAGTCAAAACAAAATTTATAATTCCCAATGAGTGTCGTAGTCGTACCCAAGGGAACAATGTAGTCGCGATCGAGCTAATAAAGAATCTAAGCAACTTATTGAAGTTCAAATAACAAAGAGGGAAAAGATATCTAAAAAGGGGGGTTTTAGACTAAAACTAAAAGATAAAGAAAACCAAATAAAAAATATATTGATCAATTGCTTTCCTTGCTTTCGTCAAGCAAGGACAACAAGGGAGAATTGGGAGTGGGAATTCAATTCACAAGACTTGTACCCAGTTGACACATAGGTAGTCTTGGCTAAAGGTATGCCTAACTGTCTCCCGACCAATCAAGCATATATCTTGTGTGTTTTCTCTCGAACTAACATGAGTAAGCAATAAACCAACAAAATAACTTGGGCAGTTCATCCTATCTCTAGCTCGGACCCTTAAATGGGAGATTCCGCAATTGGAGCTATGTCTAGCCTCTAATATTGATGAATAACCAAGTACCCACTAGTAAATCTTCCCGAATTGGAGAATTTGTCTCTCGAGCAAAAACCAAAATTAGAAAGCTAAGTCAATATTTGCAACCAATGACTATAAATTCAAGCAATGGAGGATTCAATAGACCAAAATATTCAAACAAGAACAAAATCTATATATGAATTCAATAACCCACAAAGTATTATCTCTAATACAAACCCAAAATCTCAAGTCAACAATACACCAAATAAATTATAATTAAGAACAAGAGTTGAAGAATGGAATCTAAAGATTTACAATAAAGAGCATCCAAATCTTCACTCCTATGGTGTTGGTTGATGAACCTTGCTCCCAAGCTTGCTCAAAAGTTCTGAAAATAGCCAAAGATATGTTTCAAGTTGGCTTAGGAGTGTTTTATGTGAATTAGGATTTCTCCGGATGTGAAATTACAAAACTACCCAGCTGCTCCACTTTCCTTTTTTGCCTACGCGGAAGGTCAGCCGCATACGCGAAGTGTCTTTGTCTGGTTGACCTTTGCGTATGCGGTCAAGGGATCGCGTTCGTGGAGCTTTGACTCGGTTGGCCTTCGCGTTCGCGGCTGGTACCCCGTGTTTGTGAAGGCATGTGCTGCTTCTAGCTACTTGCTTCTCTGAATGGCCTCCTGTTGACTTCTTTTCATCTGAATTCATCCCGAACACTTCTAAAGCACAAAGACCTGCAAAATAGAAGTATTCCGTGTCAATTGCACTATTTTTCCACTTTAAACTAGCAAAAGCATAAGCTTAAAGGTTAAATAAGTAGGTAAAATACCGACTTATCAAACCCCCAAACTTGAACTATTGCTTGTCCTCAAGCACCTTAAAGCTTCCAACTCAAGAGGCGTATAACACAAGTGCAAATCACAATACCACAAGCCAAGGAAAACCCATTTCAAGCACCAAAAATGACTTCGGTTGGTACTAATGATTAGTCAATCACATGATAACTTACTCTAAGCATTTCCTTCAATTCGAAACACAAACTCATGATGCAAAGGCATAATAAGAACAAGTAAGTGACAACAACCAATACTCAAGATGTGACTCAAACCACTAGCTTACCAAAACATGCTCATTTGACTCATTTTCGGAGTTTATCAATGTCACCAACTATCCTAATTCGCATGCCCTCAAAAGAACGAAAGTACCAAAAACACATTATGTACAAAGACAATCACAAGGGACAAATACAAACACTCACACTCACAAGAAATTTCAAGTGCACACACGTCGAACCATAGGCTTGCCCTTCATGTAAATCGCCACTAATGTAGGGTATCCAAGCTCGGAATCACTAAGGACTGCGGGTTACGATGTTGGTTAGGGCTAAGGTGAGGATCATTTGGTTTAAGTGACTATACCTCCCTAGTGCTCTTTGTTCTTATTTCGAACACCGCTCACATTTTCAACTTCAACTTTACCTTATTTCTCCCTAACACAACCCAAAATTCTCCTTTTTAACTCATGATCATTCACACCTTATATCACCTTCACTTGGTAGCACCATTTTTCATTTTTCAATTTGCTCATTGTATTTTGGAGCAATTTTCACTTAGAAATTAAGGTGCTACCTTGCACTTGAAGTGTACTTTTTTTCTTCTCCTCATTTGATCAGATGCATCCCCCAAACTTAGGCATTTGCCTATGTTATTTTTCGTTTCTCCCCACAAACTTAGGCTTTTAGCCTAAATTTCATTTTCAAGCAATTAGGGAGTATGGGTGCCAAGATGGAGGTTCCAAAAAAGGTCAAGGTGTTGACAAGGTGCCAAAGAACAGTAACAAGATCAAATGGGTTCACTAGGATTTGATGTCATTGGGAAGTCATTTGGGTGAAGTGGCTATCAAAAAGGGCCTAAGGTCATCTTCCAAGCTCGGTTACACCTAGAATTTTACCTTGAATCACATTCGAGGCAAGTTCTAGACGACACACATGCACAAGTATTATTCAACTAAACCTCACCATACATGGCATGCGAATCATTTAAGAAGGATCAATTTTTAACTTTTTAAACAAGAACAAAGATGAGTTATTCTACATTATCACCACTAATGAGTCAAGAGTCACAAAAATATTAAAAGAGTTGTCACAAAATCACTCTTTGCCATGCATTTTTCACAATTTTTTTTGGAAGGGTATGCCTATTTCACTTAGCATGCAAGACTACTTCATTGGTACCAAACAATTCAATTTGCAACCAAAACCTCAAAAGATGACGATTTGCCCTTAAGAATGTCGTCACTCAATCCATCATTGGGCCAATTCACCTATCTAAATCGGCATGGCTAAAAAAGGTGGATAAAAAGAAGTATCACACTTTCCGGGCACATAAGATTCACAAATGACAAAGTGTGTGTTGCACGTGCAATGCACAAGCAAAACAGTGGGCCTGTGCGAAGCTCGTGCGGTTCGCACCCTATCATTTGCGGAAAAAATATCCCCCAACAAGTTCAATCTAGACTCACGGGTATTTAGACTTCCCCTAGCCCACAACAACCACATCTCAACTACCAAATAACAAAAGAAGCTACAAAGTAAAGAAAATTAAACATAACTAAACCATCAACTTCTTCCACACAACACCAAAACCCGACGAGGGTGCAAATCAACAAAGTACACCCGACAAAGGCACAACAGTATATAATAAACAAAACAAGCCCGGCGAAGGCACAATAACATCCATGAGTAAAGCAAGCTAAACTATAAAGATAGAGTGCAGATCACACTCCAGCCCTAACTAAGATAGGGCAGTTCCCTCACTTCATCAAAGTAAAGAATAAGTTTGAGGGGGCTCCCTGAGGTGCATCAATCTGAACTGGAGGAAGAGGGAAACTCAAGTCTCTTCATCCTCCTTGGCTCCTCCCAATCCACAAAAGGACTTAAATCTATCCATCATCTTGTATAAGAACTTGCTCTTCTTCTTCTCGTGGTCGCTCAACTTCTTTTACCATTTTTCCACTTTTCCTTTCCTACGACTCATGTGCTCCAAGCGTGCATTCATTACACTTAAATGCCCATTAATCAATTTCTGCTCATTGGCCACTTTGGCCAAGGATGGGGGGGACTCAATACCTGCTGGTGTGTCAGCTCCAAATGAACCAGAAGAGAATCTGGCTAATAACTGTTGAACATGTGCATCCACTCCCTAAATCTGGCTAGAGAGGTGGTGCATGATATAGGGTCCGGACTGTAGAGCTCCCACAGACTGAGCTGATCTTGATAGAACTGTAGAAGGACCGACAGGCTCAGTCAAAGATTTTGGAAATTGCCCGAAAGATTGCGAAGCCACATCAATCTTACTATTCTTCTATTTTGCTTCTAGGGCCCTCTTCAACAATGGGTGTATCATAGTTGCTGGCTTCTTCTCAACATCATTAGAGTATTTTAACACCCCAGTGTCATAGCATAACTGAGTCACTAATGAAGGAAAGAAAAGCCTTTTAGACCTTCCACTAGCTACCTCAGCCATCTGAGCCACAATATGGACCCTAACATTCACATTTATGCCATCAATGAGGGTTGCCACCGTCAATGCTCAGTCAGGGGTCACATCTATGTCATGAGTGAATGGCATGATCCTCGCGTAGATAATCAAAAGCCAAGTCTTGGCTTCTGCAGTAAACTCATGTGAATCAACACCTTTCTGCGAAGTCAACTAATTTGGGGTCACCCCATCATTCAACTTGTCTACCAACCACTGGTGCCTTTCGGCTTTGGATTTTGCAATGTAGACCTCATTGTCAGCATACGGGAGGTTGTATAGTGCATTAATGATATAAGGACTCCCCAAATTATAGTGACTAGTGCGTCATTGATATCAGTGATCAAAGCGTTGGCGTAGAACTCAGTGACCACTATATGGTTAGCCACAATAGGTGGAGGAGCAAAACATATCCAATCCCACTCCACCAACCTCTTGTACAATTCCATCATTTTCTTCTCAAATTTGTCCATATAGATTCTTTTGTCCCTAACAAAGCGTTTGGACAATAGCTCATCATACCGGCGTTCACATGATGCCGATAAGAACCTATCATGATCATAGTTCTCCTCTATTTCCAAATCGGTAGCATTTTTAACTTCATTGTCACTACCATTGGAGCCCTTCCTTTTGATCAAAGTACCTACAAAACACACCATTATGTTAAAAGTTCTTGGGACACTTAAAATAATGTATTATAAAGTACTTAGGCAAAGAAATAGCTGAAAGAAGTTCCGAGGCAGGCTGTGCGTTGTCACTGTTTTGACACTACCAGGCAATCCTTCTTCACGTTCGCAGCCAGCCGGCTGCATTCGCGAAGAAGCAATTTTTTTTCCATAAATTTAAGCCTTCACGAATGCGGATAGGTTCCCGTGAACGCAAAGGTTATCGTGATGCCTAGAACAGTGCCTCTTTGAGGCATTTTCTCAAACACATAGGAGGCAAGCAGTTTTTGCTTGATCTTCCATGGTTTTAGAACCAATAAAAACACCACTTTTTAGTCCCACTATTTAGGACATAGCCTCAACCAATTTTACCCAACAATTTAACACTTGAAAATAACTAGAAGTTGAATTAAAGCAAGAGGAGACCAACTAAGAATTGCCATTACCCAATTTCTACACATCAAGTTGAGGAAGAAAGGAACCCATTTCAATATATAAGGAGGGCGGAGTTCATACCTGGTGGATTGCACTTGGTAAAGCAACAAATGGAAGAACTTAATGGAATTTTTGTGTGCCAAAGGAGGAGAGAGTAACTTTGTTTTGAGAAGAAAGCGTGTTGGAACCTTCTGATTTTTGAATGTTTTAAACTTTACCTAAACTGCCTGGAAGCTTTGCGTTCGCGGTGGCCCAGCGCATTCGCGAAGGTTTGAAGTTTAACTGGCCTTCGCATTCACAGCTGGTCCACGCATTCGCGAAGGCATGATGTAACTTGTTCTTCGTGTTCGCGACCAGTCTTCCACATTCGCCAAGAAGATTGGACTAACCAGATTTTTTACTTTTCTTCAGCATTCTGCCCGCGATGTGTGATGCAATGTGCGATGGGCACTTTGTGAGGTGTGAAATGCACCATGTTCACACATGCCAATGTTTTTGATTAGTTCATTGGTTTCTTGTGCGATGGAATGTGCGACGGGCACTCTTCCGGGGGCAAAAAACACATTTTTCAGAGGTATTTTTGGTGCTTCTCAACACTTGGTTCCTCTTCTCATTTCCATGGGCACCTAGAACACACCAAAAAGAAACAAAAAGTGAATTAAAGTATAAAAATGATGGGTTGCTGATAACGCCCAAACTACACCTCAAATTAAGAAGCTTAAGCGGTCGTCGTCAAATATAGAACCCAACAGAGGTTGGGGTCGATCCCACAGGGAATAAGGTGCAAATTAGGTCGTTCGTGAATTAGATGACTAGTAGTCAATAGTTTCCGGTAAATGGGGGGGGTTGTGAAATCAATATTTGAACAAAGCAACTAATAACGTACGAGTTTTAATCAATATGAGAGAGAACTAGGGAAGTGTTCACCATGGCGTTATAACAATGTCAATTCAAGCTTAACCGGGTTCTTTCTTATAGGCGTGTCACGATGTGATTGAATTAATGGTATCATCTAAACGTTTCTCAACCAAATAGACGAATTTCCTTTTCAATTCTCTCGAACTTGAAAAGGTGAGCTTTTATATTTCAATCCTAAACATCAAGTAGATTAATCTAGTTACAGCATTAATCATAAGACGAGAGTTAGTAGTCTCAAATTCTCGTAGTTAATTAAATTTTCCGGTTTTAATCTCTTTACTCAAGCAAATTAAACTTAGGCATGTTCTAATGTTTGCAACCACTAGAAAACGTGAAGAATGAATGATTAACAACGTGATAATCATAAATATTGAACCCGACGCTACCCGGAATCTATATCGCTACTTTAGCCATGGCTACCTAGTTGTGGGAAGTTAGTTAATCATGCTTCGATGGAAAGAAAAGAAATTCATATTCATAATAAAGAGAAAAGAGATTCTTACAATATAATTAAAACAAGCTTCAATTATCCAAGAACAAGAAAACCAAGATCCCAAGAACAATCAAGAACACGATTCAAGAAGAAGAAAACGTGTTCTTGCGTGTTTCCTTCTCTCAAAAGTAGACTAAAAATCTCCTAAAACTATTGGGTAATGTATTTCTTAATGAATAAATAAAATAAACCTAACATAGGGTATTTATAGGAGTCCAGGAAATAAACCCAAAAACGTTCGGAATCCGCGTCGCGTACTGCCTCAACTTGACGGTCTGGGCTGACGGACCGTCACATGCTTGACGGACCGTCACGGTGGCCGTCGCCACTAGGCAGTGGTGCTGCCTCAAGTTGACGGCCAGGCTGACGGACCATCACCTTGGTGACTGGCCGTCACTCTGGCCGTCACTCTTATCCAGAACGTCGTTTTGCTCGTATTTCCTTCCGTTTCTATGTTTGTCTCTCTTTCCTGAAAACATAACATAAAACATCAAAAACGACGACGGTTGCTTGAAAACTTACGATTGTTCTTAGTTTAGAGGCATCAAAAGTGCCGTAGAATGGAGGCACATCAACACCCTCAACTTAAAACGTTCGCTTGTCCTCAAGCAACATGACACAACAACAACACAATATGACGACTCAACTAAGAAAACAAACTCGTGTCTCTAGCAACTCATGGTCATTCAACGCTTATTCAATTTTTTAAATCAAGCTCCCTAGTAGCACACAAATGTATGAAACATTAACTTGCAAGGATCCAAACATGTCATTCCGCTATGATATAATATTATGCATACTCACGCACAGCTATCCCGACAGTCAATAGACAATACATAAATCTTGGTTCCCTCACGACAAAGAAGTCCCACACACAAGATTTAGGACTAGGTAAGGCGCTCACACTCACAAACGAGTTCAAACAATGCACATGCGATGCCATAAGCTTGCCCTTACTATTCTATTTTAGTTTTTCAGAAAGCCGCTCAGGATCACTACAGGACTTGTTTAGGCTTGTAATGAGGCTTCGG